>JAJKFI010000110.1:1941100-1951342 GCA_029204185.1 Lerista edwardsae | reverse complement strand
CTGGGCGGGACTTACCTTTGAGCGGCAGTCCGCCCGTTGCGTCACGCCGCGTTCCGCCGCGTTCCCGCCTACTGGGCGGGCAGGAAAGCGGCGGAACACAGCGTGACGCAACGGGCGGACTGCCGCTCAAAGGTAAGTCCCGCCCAGTGTACCGGGTGAATGACGCCGCTGGTTGTCAGTGATGTCGTCATGTCACCACCAACTACTACAGGTGCCACACTTGGCCCGTGGCACCACAAGCTCTCTTCTTGGTGAGTGGGGGGGGGCCCATGGGAATGCCCTGCATCGGGCCCCTGGTCCGATGTTCTTGTGCCCCCTTCCCAAGTGCAAACAGGCTTCCCACTCTGAGGGGCCTCTGGGTGGACATTCCCACTTATGGATGCGGCAGGCGTCCAGAGGAGCATCCGCCGAGTCCCCAAGGAAAGGACAGCACACAGGGACGTGTGGGGTGGGGGCGGCGGGTAAGGCAGAACCGCCCCACCGGAATCCTTAGAGGAGCGCCACTGCACCTGCCGTGCGAGAGCTGGTACACCTCCCACAGCGGATGTGGCCGTGCTTTTCAAAGGACCCCAGTGGGGTGGCTCTGCCTCACCTGCCACCCGCCCCCGTGCCAAGGTAAGCCAGGCTCCACTCACTGAGCTCAATATCCCCTTGGACCTGCAGGCTGCCCTCAACCCTGATTGGCTGCACCTTCCCGAGCCCCCCCCCCCCGCGGACTCCCTGCGCTCAAAACACCAGAACCAGGGGGCATCCACCAAAACTGAGGGTTGGGAGAGTTAAAACACATAAAAGGAAGTACTTTTTTACCCAGCGGGTAGTTAACCTGTGGAACTCCTTGCCACAGGAGGTGGTGATGGCATCTGGTCTTGATGCCTTTAAGAGGGGTTTGGACGGATTTCTGGAGGAAAGGTCCATCGTGGGCTATAGGCAATGATGGATTGTGCAACCCCCTTACATTGGTGGTGGTCTACTTCAGAGTACTGGGTGCAAGGGAGTGGCAACAGGATGCAGGCATCTTGTTGTCTCATGCCTCCCTGGGGCACCTGATGGGCCGCTGTGAGATACAGGAGGCTGCACTAGATGGGCCTTTGGCCTGATCCAGCGGGGCTCTTCTTATGTTCTTATGTTCTTATGTTCCTCTTCCCCGGGGATGCTGGGCCGGTTTGCAGGGCAGTGCGTTCCCCACGTCTTTGCAGTGCGTCAGCCGACTCCCCCCCCCCAGCTGCGCAAGCGTTTTGCAGGTGCAGCCACGTACGGCTCTGTGGTTCCTGGGCTCAGAACTGAGAGTGTTGCGTGTGGTCCTGAAAGCCGTGGGGGTGCGGACGACGTTGGCTTTTCTACGTGGGAGGCGACTTTCTCTCCCGGGCCCCCTGTCAGCACTGTTCTTCCTCGGCTTGGCTGGCGCTGGGCAGTCTCCCTCCCTGCAACGCGCTTGCCAGGGCCAAGCTGAGGGTTTCTCCTGGGCATGAAATCCTCCGCCCCACTTTTAAGTCACTGCTGGGGGGGATTTGAGAACAATGGGGGAAGGCGCCAAAGGATCCTTGCAAGCCCGGAGCCGTTTTCCCGCGTCGAGTGTCTGCTTTGAGGAAGGATCAGGGCAGCTTTTCCTCTGCTCCCAGTTGTGTGCTTCTTTGGAAACACAATTCAGTTGCTTAATCATGTGGGGATTAGGGCGGCAGTGCTGAGCACGCAGCATTTCGAGAGGGAGGGAGGACGGGGCTGCTGGGGAAAAGCCCCTTATCTCCCCGCACAGAAGGGTCCACATCCCTCCTCTTCGACCTCCAGGAGTGGATCCTCAGCGGCAGGACAGATAAAAGTGCCCCCCCCCGTGGCTCTGCTCCTCCAGCGATAACATTCGCACGTTCGCTGATGCACAGCCTTCGCCCGTCCTGGCTGAGAGCACCCTTTTTGCTGCGCAGAGCCTTTCCCTGACCGTCCAGCCTCGCGTTCCTCAGCCACGAGCACAGGCAGCCATCTTACGCAGAGAGGCCACCCCAGATCCATCAGGGTTAGCACTGTCAGCTCCGACTGGGGTTCAGACTACGGTCCTTCCCAGCAGCAGATGCTCCAGCCAGCTGCTCTCCTCCCCAGGTCCGTCTTCACGCTGTCCCCGTCTTGTCTTTCCAATCCACTAGTGTCAAGCTCAGCTTGTTGCCCGGTGCAATTGCTACCCTCTGCACCCGCTTAAGAAACCATAAGAACCATAAGAAAGGCAGAGCGCCGAAGAATAGATGCTTTTGAATTATGGTGTTGGAGAAGACTCCTGAGAGTCTCCTGGACTGCAAGGAGATCCAATCGGTCCATCCTCCAGGAAGTCAAGCCTGATTGCTCCCTGGAAGGACAAATCCTGAAGCTGAAGCTCAAGTACTTTGGCCACCTCATGAGAAGAGAGGACTCCTTAGAAAAGACCCTCATGCAGGGAAAGACGGAAGGCAAAAGGAGAAGGGGGCGGCAGAGGATGAGATGGTTAGAGAGTGTCACCGAAGCGATGCGCATGAAATCGGGCGAACTCCGGAAGCTAGTGGAGGACAGGGAGGCCTGGCGTGCTGCGGTCCATGGGGTCGTGAAGACTTGGACACGACTTAGCGACTGAACAACAAAAGCACCCCCTTAGCTACACCACTGGAGAGATGGGTGGAGGTGGACGGAGGCAGGCAGGCAGGCAGGCAGGCACCCTTGTCAGTCTGCAACCCTGTGGACCTCTCGCAGCATTGAATTCGAGCGACTGGGATGAAATGGGAAGTGAAACTGACAAAAGGAAGAATGCTTGATCTGCCACGGAAAGTGTGAGAGCCAGCAGGGTGTAGTAACCAGGGTTAGAAGCACGTCCAGATCCCTCCTCCAGCTATGAAACTCGCTGGGTGACTCCACCGGCCAATCACTATCCCTCAGCCCAACCGCAAAGCGTGTTTGGACCACCCTTGGAGTCAGAGAGGACAGGACAGAAGTGCACCATCTTCCCTGACTCCGAGAGTGGTCCTAACAGACGTTATGGCGGCCCTTGTGCTGGTCAAACTTTGCTGGCCTAACTGTGCCGGCCTAACTCCTGGTTAGGATTGCACCCTGAATGTGATGAGACAGGAAATGAAATTGATGAAAGGAACAACGCTTGATTTAGCATGGAAAGTGTGAAAGGCAGCACATGCACCCACGCAGGCATGCACGCATGTGCGCATGCATGCGCTCGTGCGCGCGCACACACACACACACACAGAGAGAGAGAGAGAGAGAGAGAGAGAGAGAGAGAGAGATGGTCCTCTGGGTGACAGTCTTGATCTGATCAAGGAAAGCAGCTCTTTCAACAGAAGGAAAGGCGGAGCTTTGCTCTCTAGTGTGTGTTTGTAGGTGTTTGGTTTTACAATCCGTCCTTGAATTGGTCCTTTAACAGCCGGGAAGCGGAATGTTCCGTTGCTGTGGGGTCCCAAGGTGGAGGAGTGCTTATCTCTTGTTTCCACACTCTGCAGAATTCACACCCTCCCTCCCTCCCCCAGCCCCCCCTCCACCTCCCAAAGCTGCCCTTGAGAGGTCATCCAACTGGAGTGACAGAATTGTGTAAGAGGAAACTTGGCCTGTGGTGCGCAGAGCATGACGGGCGCACTCATAATCTGCCTGGCCTCCACGGGCAGCTTTGCATTTTGTAATCTGGGTCCTGCACCTGCCCAGCCAGCCTGGTCCTGCCACACGCGGGGGGTGGGGAGCCTGGGTCGTCCAGCCCGCCACAGACACCCCAGCCTCCCTTCCCTCTGGCCCTTCGCTCTGCCCCCAAGAGCTCGTGCTTCTCTCTGAAAGAACGGCTGGCCTGCTGCACCCCACAGCCAGCTGGGAGGGCCGTCCTGGGCAGAATGGAAAGAAGCAGCCAGCAGCTGGGGTCCTTCCAGTGGGTCTGCAACGATGCCGGGCATTGGCGCCACAGCGCCAGTCCTGCGCCAGCCAAACGTGGCTGGCATAAGAGCGGTTCTGGGCAGGGAGAGGGCTGGTGGGTGTTAGGAGCTGGGTGGGGGTGGGCGGGCCGGTGGGCGTGCTGGCCTGGGGAGAGGTGCGAGGCTGGGGTGTGGCTGGTGGGCCGCATCCGAGCCTCTGGCCCCTGATTGGGGCCGCGTGGCTTCCTCGGCTCTGCGCCTGCTATACAGCAGAATGTGCCCTTGCCCACTGGATTTGGTGCAGGCTCGTTATTCGAGCACGTCTTAGGTCTGCGCTCCAAGAATCATTACAGAAAGACGTGTCCTAGAGCAACAGCAAGCATGCAGCATTGTTGCCCTCCAAAGGTCTCTGTTCAGCAGAGAGAGAGAGGGGGGGGAGGGAGGGAGGGACGGAGGTGTCTTGTTTCCAGGAACTGCTTCTTGTGAGTCTGAGCCAAGGTAGATGCGGTGTGGGAACTCCTGGTTCAAGCTCCCATTGACAAGGACTTCTTCAAAAAGCAGCAGGGTGGGGAGGGGGAGGAGGACCACAGCATGGGGAGGAGGGGTCAACCCTCCCCGCTGCACTGTGGCCTCTGTGCATATCTGGCCTCTCCCCGCCAGTTTGATCCCTGATCTCCAGCACCTGGCTTGGCTCAGCCTGTCCCGACTGACGTTCGTTCGAGGGCTGCGGCAAGTGCCGGAAGCTTCTTCTGCGTTCTGCGGCGCCCTGACGAAATGTGGCAGAACCAGTCGGATGAAGCCTGTAAACGATGCCCAGGAGTGTGGCAGAGGGCGGAGGCTGGGCCGGAGATCAGGGGCTGGGATGTCTCAACAGGGTTGCAAAACTCCACAGCCAAAGATAACCAGCTGCCCAGCAACTCCGTCTGCCTCCCAGCAAAGCAATTACCAGCCGCCATTTCTGCCGTGCACCAAGGCACGTCCGCGAGTCTGCGGGGGTGGGGGGACTTCTGGCCTGCTACTGGCGTGCTTTCAGCCTGAACAGAGTGCAGTGCTTGGTCCCAGCTGTGTGCTTGCCAGAAATCGGGGCGAGCTGTAAGGCACAGGTCACATGAGCACATGGGAGGAAACGGCATGCTCAGGGACCAGGTGCGGTGGCCAATGACACGGCTCAGCAGCCCCCCCCCCCCGTGAGCTGTGCAATGGCCACTGCAGCACATCCTTCACGCAGCTCAACCCCAAGTGCCTGCGCTTGCCGGGCAGAAAGGAGAGAAAGAGGACGCTGAGGGCTCGTTCTCCGCACAGGCAGTGAGGTGCTTTGGCTGGGAGGAAACCGACTGCACACAGGTGTGTTGCACATGCAGAGGACAAGCCCTTGTTGCAGTGGTGTCATCTAAATGATTTAAGAACAGGTACTCACTTTTGATTGGCACGTGTCGGGACCCGCCCACCGGAAGTGGGAAGTGATGTCGTGGCAGGAAGTGATGTCGTGGCAGGAAGTGACATGAAAAAAGCCCTTTTGGAGGCCTCAGACGATTTTAAACTGACCCAACAGTTGCAACAGGATTCCACAGCACCCCCAGAACATGTTAAGGAGGCCTGGCATCAGGTTAAAACCACAGAGCAACTCATTTTTCAGTGGCAAGGCAAGGCAAGGCTCCGCTCGCTGCCTGCCTGCCTGCCTGGCTCTGAGAATGTGCAGGCAACTCAAACATGCAGGAAATTCAAACGTTGCAGGGGGCGGAGTCGAGTGGGCGGGTGAATGGGCGGGGCCAGCCATAATCCTAGAAACCGGTACTCGCGTACCCCCGCGTACCCCCTGCATGACATCACTGCCTTGTTGTCTGAACAGGGCTATTAATGCCTGTTACTCGAAGAGTTCATTGTGCTGGTTTTCAGCCTCAGAACGTGGGTTGCTTCCACGGTCCACCCACGTTCTCTGCAATGGCCGTACGTTGTTCATGCCGTTTTAGTGCACAGTCCAGACCACGTCACGGTGACATGCCAGGGATTTCTGGGTCGGCCTCCTGTGCGGGTCCAGACCTTCTTTGTGGTGATCAATCAATCAATCAACAGGTACTTATATACCGCTTTTCAACACGAAGTTCACAAAGCGGTTTACAGGAAATAGTAATAATAAAGTTAAATGACTCCCTGTCCCAAAAGGGCTCACAATCTAAAAAAAAAGAAAAAAGGCAGACCGCCAGCAACAGCCACTAGAAAGACTGCGCAGGGGTGAAGAGGGACAGTTACTCTCCCCCTGCTAAATATAAGAGGAACACCACTGGAAAAAGTGCCTCTTGTCCAGTTAGCAGGGGTAAATTACTGGGCATTCATTCATTCACACTGGCACATTGCTTTGCCCGGCACTCCCAGCAGGGAAAAATGCGGGGTGTGTGTGTGTGGGGGGGGGTACTGACTTGCCGGGGACAGCGATCTCAAACACTGTCCCTGGGAAATAAGGCTGTGTGGATCGTTGCCCTGTGCTTTGGTGGGGCGCAAACTGGAGGGCAGGCAGGTGATGGTGCTCCTTGCCCCTTGCTGCAACAAGCGCCACTTGCTGGTCTTCTGTGAGAAGCACACCCGAGCCAACGTTCCAGCACCAGTGCAGCCGTGCCAATGGGGTTTGCGTTGCATCCTTGCATTGCATTCCCAAGGGAGGGAATGCTTGTCCCTTTGCCTTGGGGCTGCATTGTGGCTGCACTTAAGAACATAAGAACATAAGAACATAAGAAGAGCCCTGCTGGATCAGGCCAAGGCCCATCTAGTCCAGCTTCCTGTATCTCACAGCGGCCCACCAGGTGCCCCAGGGAGGCGCGAGACAACAAGATGCTTGGATCCTGTTGCCGGAATAATTACAAGAACAATGACAAGTCTAAAGATGATTACGGCTACAAGATAAAAGGATAATGTTTTACTATAATAGATAGCTTTGATGATATATAATTGCTGTTTAGATTATTTTTTGAAAATTTTTACTTTCTAATTCTTTACATAGATTTAAGCTTTATTTTTTTTCTAGCATTTTCCTCTCTCTGTTAGTATTATTAAATGGACTGTCCTCTTCAAAAATTAGAATAGATTTAGAATTTAAGTATTTAGATGTTTTATAGATTTTTAGAGATTATATGTAGAATGTTGTGGCCCTCCAGTTCTCATGTTTCAATCTTTGTCTTTTTTCCCAACCCAATGTAACTCCTTTTCCATATCCCATAACTGAAATATTAATAAATATAAATATTTACTTTGGAAAAAAACAAACAAACAAACAAACAAAAAAGGATCCTGTTGCCGGAAACGTGAATAGGGTCGAGCGCTTCATCCAGGCCAGCCGGCCAGCCAGGGAGCCTCGTCTTGAGCACTACGTCCTGATGCTGGTCCCTTGCTTCTGGCCTCTCTGGCTTTTGAGGGAGGGGGGTTCTGGGAGGGGGTGGGCAGAACTGGGCAGGGGGTGCTGGCCTGGGGAGGGGGGTGGCTTTGGGATGTGGCTGCTGGGCTACATCCAAGGCCTCATCCCCAGGCCGCGCGGCCCTGATCGAGGCCACGTGGCTTCCTTGGACTTGGGTCCGTGAAATTGCAGGCGCAGATACGAGGAACCCGTGGAGGAGGCTGGAGCGTGCCCTTGTGCCGGGGAGACTCTGGCGGCCTCCTAAGCGGCGCTGGATACAGCCCAGGCCCACCGGCCTGCCTGCTCCGGCGCAGCTCCGCACATGGTCAGCATGTCATTGGTGTGACGTCAGCACATAGTGAGCACGGGGTGATGTCAGTGTGGCATCCAAAAAGCAAAGCACCACATCCGCCCAGCCGCAACGCCAGTGGCCAGAGAAGGGGGTGAGGGAAGCCCCCCCCCGCCGCCAGCCACTGGGAATGGGCAACACTGGAAGAGGCCTTGTCAGGCTGCACACAGTCAACTGGGGGCTCACAGCGCGGTCGACCAGCCCTCATCGGGGGTGACGGCGTCGCGGAGTGTCGTGGAGGTCAGCCGTCCGCTCTGCCTCCCAGCTCCCATTGGCAGGGCGAGGGCGAGACCAGGCTCATGCACCCCCTTCACTGGAGTCTGAAGGGAAGAGCAGAACATCCATCTCCCCCCCACGCCTTGCCTGGAGGTCCATCGGGGTCCTGGTGGGCTCCTGGACCTTCCTGGTGTGCTGCAATGAGGGCTCTGAGATGCTGCAGCGGAATCATTTCATAGGGGGAAAAATGGCCTCCAAGTCCCCTGACGTTCCATTGATGGTGATTATTTTTGGTCCTGCTGTGCTTGCGGCATTTGAGCTGCCTGCGCGCTGGCTTTTCCTGTGGGGAAACAGCGTGGAATGCATTACGCGCACTCAAGCCTTTGAAACAACCCTTTGCAGCCCGTATTTCCATGTGCGAGGAGTCCAAACCAAGCACAGGGGAAGATAAATCACCCTCCGCCGTCACCCACACACCATATTGCTGTTTCTTCAGCGGCTGCCTGGCTGTTCCACTGCCTGAAGGGAACAGGGAAATGCACCCACAGCGGGAGGGGAAACTGCCAGCCGAGTTCCATTAAAGCCAATGGGATGCCTGGCTAAGCAAGGTATTAGCAAGGCTCTATGCCAGTGTTATTCAGACTGTGGGTTGGGACGCACTTGGTGGGTCACAACCTAATGCCAGGTGGGCTGCAGAAAGCTGGGAGCAGCCATCTTGGAAACTGCAGACTTTTCTCTTGTGATATTCCTTTTGTGAGTGTTAACAGTGTGGATTTTCAAGTGAGGGTTTCCCCCCATTTTTTTAATTCAGTGCTTTTACATCATATTTTGTCCTCATCTTGCTTTCTGTCAGGGATGTTTCACGGTTGTGCAACTGCTGCAGTCCAAGAATGCCAATTGCATTTCAGGAGTGTCATTTTATTATGTTACAATGACAGCACTTCCTGCTTGATGATGTCACTTCCTGATACAACATCACTTCCAGGTTAATGACATCACTTCCGGTGGGTCCTGAAATGAGTGCCATTCTAAAAAGTGGGTCCCGGTCTAAAATGCTTAAATACCACTGCTCTATGCTTTTGTAGGGTTTAGTTGATAGGTCAATCAACTCAACTTTTAGTTGATTAATTGGCAGGATTTAGAATCAGAACGCTAGTTTTTTTTAGCCTGTATCAGATATGATGACTAATTGTAAAGAGAATAAAAAACAAAATATTAGATTTTATTTCTTGCTAGATTCAGAAATAATCCCAAAGCTATCCAAAGCTATGCTGGAGCCAGCAGGCCAACAGGCCTGCACTGCATCCCGTGCAGCTTGCAGAGACTGGAGCTTCCCTGGCACAAGGACACGTTCGTGCCCTTGCACCTGGGTATGCGCCAGGCGTCCCGATGTGCTTCTTGGATCTGCACCCGCAAACTGAGGAGACACGCGGCCTGAATTGGGGCTGCGCAGCCTGGGGATGAGGCCTTGGATCAGCGTTGTCATTCAGCCGGAACGCTGGGCGGGAGGAACGGGTGAGCGGCAGCCGCGGGAGCAGGGAAGACGGCGAAACAGACCGGAACGCAACGGGCGGGCTGCCGCTCACCCATTCCTCCTGCCCAGCATTCTGGCTGAATGACAACGCTGCCTTGGATGTGACCTAATGGCCACGAGCCAGGCCCCCCTCCCCCCGGTCGGCATGGCCGCCAGCATGCCCACCCCTGCCCAGTCCCACCCTCCCAGAACCGCCCCCTCCGCCAGCTGGCTAGCACCGGTCTGGGAGAATTAGCGCCAACAGAAAGGTGCTGCTTGGCCCCCCCCGTGTTGGCGCTAATGATGTAGCACCGGTGCAACAGCATTGTGTCAGCACTGCGCAAACCTTGGGATTGTGCTGTAGGAGTGTTTTGTTGTTGTTAAACATTGCATAAAACACAAAACACTTTTGGTGTTTTAAGATATTTTCCAGAAATTGAAACATAATAACGTGGCTGCATCTGCTGAAGGTATATCAACTATATCATCCACCCAGTACATTTTTAAAGCATTAATGAGAACTTGGAATGAGAATGTAGAATAAAAACGCATAATACTGCACGTCGCTATTTTAATCAAGACATTTTTGGGAGGAAAAATCACAAAACAACATGGAAAATATATTTCATATCATTTCATTTACAAAATAAATTAGAGCAAAATAAACGATCAGAGGTGGATTTCCCTCTAACGTTGAGGGCGCAATCCAGCAAGTGCCCGTCTAGCCCAGCTTCCTGTATCCCACCAGGTGCCTCTGGGAGCACAATGCTAATTATGTGTCTGAGGGCGCAATCCTAACCCACTTTCCAGCACCGGCATCAGCGGCGTCATGCTGCCGGAACGCTGGGCGGGAGGAACGGGTGAGCGGCAGCCCGCCCGTTGCGTACCGCTCCGTTTCGCCGTCTTCCCCGCCCCATGG
>JAJKFI010000110.1:1911311-1926100 GCA_029204185.1 Lerista edwardsae | reverse complement strand
CCCCGCCCCAGGGGCGGGGAAGACGGCGAAACGGAGCGGTACGCAACAGGCGGGCTGCCGCTCACCCGTTCCTCCCGCCCAGCGTTCCGGCTGCATGACGCTGCTGTTTATGGTGGCCCTGTGCTGGCCAAACGTTGCGGGCCTAACCGTGCCGTCCTAACTCCGGGTGAGGATTGCACCCTCAGGTGGCTCCCCTTCGGGTCTGTGTCGCTCCAGAGGCCGCCTTGAGGGTTCTTTCCCGGCTCCCTTCCAGGCCACCCTCTGCACGGCCTCAGACTCGCTGCGCCAGCCAAGCCAACGCGGCGAAGCCCTCCACACGGACGGGGAGTCTGCAATGTTACAAGCGCTTTTATCCAACTTTCCCACTACAAAACTACAGTTGCTGAGATAAAGGGGGAGCTTCGGCACTTTCCTTCAGATCTCGGAGACGGAGAGGAGCGTTGCGGTGGGGGACGAAGGGGCTCGCCGGCTGAGGTGGATCTGGCACTTCCAGTGGGTGTTCTGGTCCTCGTCCAGCAGCTCCAAGGAGTCCAGCATGTCTGGGACTGGCGGGGGAGAGAGAAGAGCGACTGGGGCACAGGCCGGGCACAGAGGCCTCCAACAGCCAGCGCTTGCGCTGGTTTTGTGCCTCGGGTGTGCTGGCCGCTGTGTGGCTATCGGGCTAGGAAGGGGTTTCCATGCAGCCTCACCCAGTCAAACGCAGAGCGCAATCCTAACCTGGAGTTAGGCCGGCACAGGCCAGCAAATTCTGGCTGGCACTAGGACCACCGCAAAGTGCGTTTGGACCACCCTCGGAGCCAGGGAGGGTGGCGCATGTCTGTGTGCTCTCTGGCCACTCTGACTCCGAGAGCGTTGACGGTGTTCCTTGTGCCGGCCAAACTTTGCTGGTCTAACTGTGCCAGCCAAACTCCAGGTCTGGATTGCGCTCACAGTACGATAATGTCAGCAGTCTTTACAAACGCCCAGTGAGTGTGATTCTCCCCACATGATGAGGTGGGGGGGGGCTGGGGCTACGAAACAGTAGCCTGCCTAGTGCAGGCTACTAGTGCTTAGCAGGGGAGTGGCAAAGGAAAGAGCTGACATCGGCTCACCCACACGCTGCTGACTCATGGGGAGCAGCCCTTTCGGATTCCAAATTACGGCATTTGACGAGCCCCTGTGCATGGCACCCTTTCCAAAAGCCGTCGGCAGGGGCAGAGAGTCCGTCGGGCCATCCAGCATCCTGTCTATGTTGCCACCTCTGATGCCACCCGGGTGAAATGTCAAAAACGGCCCTCTGTGCCCGACCTTCTGGCACTGGCAGGGCCTCACCATGCTGGCCTTGCCCAGCTTCCTTATTCCCTGCCCTCTGCTGAGCTGCTGCCACCCGCCCACCCACTGCTGGAGTCCCTACAGCCCTCTTCAGCAAGAAGAAGGCGGGTGGAGGAAGGGAGAGCCGACCCCCCAAGGAGGTCCGCATTCCGAACTCTCCGCCAGGATTTCAAAGACCCAAAGCTCTCCTCACTTGGGATTTCCATGCTCCTGGCATTGGTGTTCAGCTGCCAGCCGGTTTTCCTCTTGCCACCCTGGAGGGAGAAACGTCGAGCCATCACCAACCAGAAAAGTGCAGACGACACTCTGCGGCCCCCTCTATTTGCCAGGCCCCGGGGCGGAAGGACTAGCAGGGCATGCGATGCCTGCTGCACGACACCCCGGGCAGCCAGAGGAGATGCCGCGGTGGGTGAGCCCCGGGGCCTTTGCATGTGAGCACCCCAACAGTGAGCTGTGACTGTTTGTCGCCATCTTGCTCTTGCTACAAGAAGGCAGAAGAGGTCTTTCTAACCTGCTACAGTCAGTCCTCCTTATCCACTGGATTAGGTTCTTGGAAATCTTTGCGGATAGCAAACTCGCAGATAACGAACCATTGATCCTATGGGATCAATGAGGTTCGGTGCAAGGGCTGCCTTTCTGCCATCAGAAGAATCCAGCAGATCCCCTCAGGAAGCCAGCAGAATGCAACAGGAAGTGCCACAAGCTCTCTGAATGATGCAGAGACCTTCTTGAGGCTGCAGGGATCTTCACAATGGCACATGCTACCAGCACGGACCCCTTAGACGGGGCCCGTGGATCAGAGGCGGATCTAAGGGGGGGCAAAGCTCTAAGTTTTGCAAGAAGCCTTACCTTGCCGTGTTCTCCTGCACCGTTCTAGCCAATCCTCACAGGGAACAGCAACATCTTGGCATTGCTTACTGGCTACAGCAGCAAGGGAGAGGAGGGGTTTACATGACAGGGTAAGGCTTCTTGCAACACTTAGAGATTTGCCCCCCCCTTAGACCCGCCTCTGCCGTGGATGCTTCTGCTGGCCGTTTTAAAGGGGACTGCACTGGCCCCAGGTGCTACTCTGAAGGTCCCTGCAACCTTTGGAAGGTCTCTGCATAGCGGATGACAGAGGCGCAAATAACGAGGAACGTAGCAATTCTGCCCCTTGCAGGTCAGCAAATTCGCAGACGGCGCGTTCGCATTTAAAGAGGACTGACTGTATCTTACTTTGGGCATTTCCTCTGTAAGCTTCCTGGGGAAGGAGCAGGTCTCCTCTGTAAGCAGGCGTCTCCCTGGCTGCTTTGGGGTAGCTGCTGCTGCTCCTGCCCCCCCCGACTCTTTGCGTCCTGGACCTGCACAATGTCCCCCCAGTCCTGCTTGCCGAGCCACTCCTTGCAGCCACTTTGCTTCACACACACACACACACGCCCCCGCCCTCCCGCCAAAGCCCCAGTCGGCTCTTCAGCAGGTCTCCCTGGAGTTCGGCTCACCGACTTTGCCGCCTGCTCTGCCGGAGTGCCCAGCCGGGGCCCCCTCCTGCGCAGAAGGTTCCCCACGGCGGACAGGAAGTGGCGCCAGGCCTTGGCCACCTGCTGCTCCCTGGGGCTGCCGCGTGCGGAGGAGCCCCCGGCCGGGAGGCCAAAGCTGGCCATGGGAGGGGCCCGGCGCAGCTTGGAGGCCCTCCTGTCCTTCAGGATCGTCGCCTTGGTTGCCGGCCTCTCCGAACGGACCCTGTACCTGCGAGAAAAGGGCGGGACAAGGGGGGGCTGATTGCGCCTGTGCAGGAGCCAGTCAGCTCCTGAGTCCTCAGCAGTCGGGGTGCCCGGGAAGATCTTTGAGGGGGGGGCGGTCCTGTCACATCCCGCCTGAGGCCGGACGGCTGCCCACGAGGGCAATTCCTTCTCAACAGTGTCACATTCCCACCTCCGAGAAGCCTGCTCGGCCCCTTCCCTTCTTTCTTTCTTTCCCTCTGGTGGATTCTGAGGACCGTTCTTTAATGCCTTCCTGGCCAACTCAAAAAGTAGCGCCTTCCTCTACTTGCTTTCCCCCTTTTCAAAATATCTCATATCTTCAGCCATTCTTTTGATTAAAGGCATTACATTGTCTTCAACGAATGAATGAAGATCACCGTAAGCAGGACAGGACGCCAAGACATCTGTTCTCTTTCGTTTTCCATAGAGCTTCTGAAATATTTCTTAATTAGAATTATGTGTTATTTGTTATTTGTCATTGATGATCATTCAGCTTTAGAGCACAATCCTAACCTGGAGTTAGGCCGGCAGAGTTAGGTCAGCAAAGTTTGGCTGGCCCAAGGGCCACCACACAGTGTGTTTGGACCACTCTGGGAGTCAGGGAGGGTGGCGCATGTCTGTGTGCTGGCCTCTCTGACTCTGAGAGTGGTCCAAGCATACTTTACAGTATGGATTCTGTAAAGTATGTTTGGATTACATGTTAGGATTCTGCCCTGAGGACCTGTGGGCCCAATCCTGTCCAACCGTCCAGTGCCAGTGCAGCTGCAAAGCAGCCCTGAGGTAAGGAAACAAACATTCTTTTACCTTGAGGAGGACTCAGTGACTTTCTCCTCCACCACAGGATGCAGCGCACACCCCATAGCATGGCTGCATCAGTGCTCGAAAGCTGGGTAGGATTGGGCCCTGACACATTTACTTCTGAGGGAGAGAGGTATTGTGGGGGGAGGATGATTTTGAGTGGCAAAACCGTTGAGAGCACAATCCTAACCTGGAGTTAAGACTGCACAGTTACACCAGCAAAGTTTGGCCAGCACAAGGGACACCATAAAGTATGTTTGGACCACTCTTGGAGTCAGAGAGGGCAGCACACAGATGTGCGCCATCCTCCCTGACTCCTAGAATGGTCCAAGTGCGCTTTACGGTGGCCCTTGTGTCAGCCAAACTTTGCAGGCCTAACTGTGCCGGCCTAAAACCAGGTTAGGATTGCCCCCTCAGTCTTATCCAGGTTTATGTTTTTGTGCTTTGGCTTTAGGGTCAGGATCCCAGCTATGACATGCCTCTCCTTGAACCCTGGCTGGGTTATCTGCCTACCCATGTCTCTCAGTCCAGACACTGTAAAAAGGTAAAGGTTTCTCCACGACTGAATGGGCTAGTCGTGACCGACTGTAGGGGGCGATGCTCATCTCCATTTCTAAGCCTGTAGAGCCAGCATTTTGTCCGAGGACAAGCTTCCGTGGTCATGTGGCCGGCATGACTTTACGCCGTAGTGCACGGAACGCCGTTCCCTTCCCACCGAAGTGGTCCCTATTCACATTTAGGTGCTTTTGAACTGCTAGTTTGGCAGGAGCTGGGACAAGCAATGGGAGCTCACTCCATCACGCAGTCTTGAACTCCCAACTTTCCGGTCGGAAAGCCCAGCAGCCATCCTCCCTGGCTCTGAGAGTGGTCCAAACATACTTTACAGTGGCCCTTCTGCCGGCCAAACTTTGCTGGCCTAAGTGTGCCGGCCTCACTTCGGGTTAAGGTTGCACTCTGAGAAACATTTTGTAACAGCCTATTTAACCAACCCTATTCTTCCCCCTCCACAGTGGTGCTGAAACGGCCACAGAGGTCTCTTCTGGGCAAGGTGGCAGTCCTCTGCAGAGTGTGTGTGTGTGTGTGTGTGTGTGTGTGTTGCCTGCTGTGGAATGACAGGAATTCAAGTGACTTCAAAGGCTTGGGCACCCAGACCTGCGCTCAAAGCAGCCCTGCAATACGTTTTTGAAAATCACTGGAATGTTTCAAGGCTACTGACTCTGCCGTTCAAATGCTGAATGCAAAATTTCAATTCCTGATCATTGAGCTATCCTGTGCCATTCTGGCTCTTGGTGATGGTGATGATGTCTCTTGCTGGTTGTGTTGACTTTGCCAAGCCTCATAGATTGAACCAGTCTCTTGTCAGGTCCTTAATACCACTGCACATAAACTCTCAAATGCTCAACTAAAGACACGATTTGGATGTTAGATTCAGGGCGCAATCCTCAACTGAGTTAGCCTGGCATAAGCTCTGTGTGTGTGTGTGTGTGTGTGTGTGTCCACTCCGATCTGTGCCAGCTAATGATCTAGTATATGTCTGTGTGGACCTGCACTGTGGGATCAGTCTGGGAAGGGGGTTCGGATGTGGCGGTTGCTGCTCCCACAGATACCAGCATCCTTCCCAGACCCAACCCCCCCCCGCCCCCCCGCTGCCCCGCCCTGCCCCCCTCCTGCCCCCCTCCTGCCCAGCCTTCCTTGCCGCCTTATCTCCATTGGCGGCTTCTCCTGGCTGCTCCGGAGCACATGGGCAGGCCTTTTACTGCCGGCTCTTACGGCCTCACGGCAACTGGCGCCAGCAGAAGGCGCACTCCACTGCCACCGTTAGGACTGGGCCATGAGATGACCAGAAACAGCTGCAGGAGACGCAGCTTAGCCGCCGCTGCCCTGGCTCAGCTGAGCTTTGCTTCTGATGGGGTGAACGATGGGCTGAAGGGTGAGGACCACAACCCCCCAGCAAGGCTTCTCCGGCTCAAAAGCGGGGGGGGCTCACTTGTGTCCGTGCGGGCTGCGCAGGGCTGAGTGCCAGGTCCAGGAGTGCCGGCGCCATCTGCAGGGCGTCCCTCCCCCGTGCAGGGCGTGTCTCACCGTGCAGTGAGCCTGCGGAGAGAAAGCGCGGGGGGCAGAGTGAGCAGCCCCCGGGCGGGGAGGGGAGGGGGGAGCACAACTGGGCACCTTCGGGAGAGGTGGGACTCCTTGGCCCTGGACAGCAGAGGGGGGGAGGGTGGGAGGGCGAGCCGAGGGGAGCCTGGAAAGGAAACCTCACGGAGGGAAACCTGAATTTGCTCTGCAGTTCTCGTGTGGTGATGGAACACCATAGCCGTGCTCCTGGCGCCGCTTCTGCAGTTGCAGAGGGGCAGGACTACTGCCTAATTCGAAGGGACCCCTAAACGAAGGAGCAACTCTGTTTGCCTGGTCCGTGTGAGTCATCCCCCAAAGAGTCCTCCACTGCCGTGTTTGAAGCAACTGACCAGGAGCGAGATAAGGAAGCTGCTGCTCCACTTTCCATGCGCTTCTAGCTGGCCAAAGCGGAGCACTGTGGGTTGCATCTGCGGTAGGCTGGAGCGGGGCCGTGGCCGTGGCAGGGGGGTGGGCACTCCGACTCCCTGCCCCCGTGCCCCCCCCCCCCCAACTGGCCGGACGGGTGGAACCCACATCACCAACGGACGGGGCCACCCCTGTGCGGTGGGATTACCAAAGGTTGAGCATCACAGGCTGCTGCCTGCCAGTGCGCGCCCTGAACTCCTCCTCTGTCGTTTTGGACAGAGTTGGACCTGCTCTGAAGAAGCTGAGCCTGGTGTCGCCTCAGGGCTGAGGAAATGAGCTGTGATGCAGGCGGAGGCCACTTCAGGCTCGCCAGGCGGCCTCAGGGAAGTCGCTCAGCCTCCAAATATCCCACCCCCAGCAGCAACGCAGGCGTCGTGGTTCTGGCCAGGTGGGCAGGTTCTGGTTAGGACCACTGCACAGAGGCAGATCTAAGGGAAGGCAAAGCTCTAAGTTTTGCAAGAAGCCTCACCTTGCAGTGGAAATCACTCCTCTCCTGCACCGTTTTAGCCAATCCTCACAGGGAAAAGCAACATCTTGACATTGCTTACTGGCTACAGCAGCAAGGGAGAGGCGGGATTTACATGACAGGGTAAGGCTTCTTGCAACACTTAGAGCTTTGCCCTCCCTTAGATCTGCCACTGCAACAGTGCGTGCAGTGCTTTAGTAATAAGAACAACAATTCCCAGCGTTTGCCTAGGACTGGGTGTAGAACGTTCTCTGTGCAGATGATGGTCGGCGTCATTCATGCAACCATTCTGTGCAACAAGCCGGCAGGACCATCTCCGAGTCGGCCGCTGGGGAACTGAGACTGAGAGGGAGTGGCGGTGAGGCAGAGGCAAGTCTCAGAGCAGGGAAGCCCCGAGCCACAGCCCAGCTGGTGAGCCACAATGCCACACTGCCAGCTGCTCCCTTTACGAAGCGCTCATCAGTGGCATTCCTAGTGGGGGCGAATGCGAAGGTTTGCAGGATCCTGAGCTCCTGAGTAAAGCGACCCCCCCTCGTCTTCACAGCCACGGGCCCTGGCACAGGTGTGGCTGTGTTTACCGATGCAGAGCGAGCATGGGCACTGCATGCCTTGTGGTGGGTGGGCACATAGGCTGTGCTCGGCAGCAGTGGTGGATCTACGGGGAGGGCAAAGCTCTAAGTGTTGCAAGGAGCCTTACCCTGTCATGTGAATCCCTCCTCTCCCTTGCTGCTGTAGCCAGGAAGCAAAGCCAAGATGTTGCTGTTCCCTGTGAGGATTGGCTAGAATGGTGCAGGAGAGGAGTGGTTTCCACTGCAAGGTGAGGCTTCTTGCAAAACTTAGAGCTCTGCTCTCCCTTAGATCTGCCTCTGCTCGGCAGGCACACCCTAAAGCTACAGAGAGCACCCCGGAGGCCTCATTCAAGCCGGGGCGTGGCGGCTGACCCCATCGCAGAAGATGCTTGAGAACAGAAGTGGCTCTCGGGGGATGGGGGAAAACGATGGGCCTTTGGACCACGTGTGGTGAAACACGAGCGCCTCCCACCACACCCGCCATCCTCTGCATGCGAAGACCACGTGGCCTTTGCTGCTCCACGAGGGCGGAAGTTCCTTCTGCCCCCTTCCATACCCCCCCCCACCGGGATCCATGTGTTTCGGGTGGGTACCTGGCACTTGCACTTGTGCACGGCTGAGAAGATGTAGCCAATGTGGGTGTAGAGCAGGACGAGCAGCGGCACCAGGTAGAAGGCGGTGGGGATGGTCACCAGCACGCTGGGAGCCCGAGCGTCAAGGGGAGAACGAGAGCAGGGAGGAGCCGGAGCAAGGAGCAAGAGGCGAGGGACGGGACGGCCCAGTCTGCAGCCCTGGAGCGGAGCAGGGGAGGGGAGGGGAGGGAGGGGATGGGAGGGGCTGCAGGACCGCTGAGGCAGGGAGCTCCTGGAGGCCAGGACGGACGGACAGAGGCTGCTCGTGGGGGCGGAGAAAAGGATGGTGGCCATACGCGACACCTGGGCGTGCAGCTGCTGGCTGACCTCTCCTTGGCTAGCCCAGGAGCTCGGAACGGCGGATTTAGGGGAGCTCCTGGGTAGGGGAAGGCTCGGTTTATTTATTCATTTAAATGGGGAACCCTCTCCATGTGCTGGAATGAGCCTGTCAGCACTTGGAGAAGGTCTCAAACACAAGTGTTTGATGGTGTGTGTGTGTGTGGTTTTTCCAGAGTTCCAGCTGGGGGGGGGGGAAGGGTTTTTTCCAGAGTTTCATCTCTGCCTTGTAGGATTGCAGAACGTGGATGGTGTGCTGTTTGCTTCCACCAGGGGGCAGCACCCACACCTGGTCAGCTCCCCAGGCATTGCAGGCGGGCTGCTCCCCATTAAGCCTGGGCCAAGGAGGAGGGCAGCTGGGTGCCTGTGGGAGAGCAGCAGCAGCAATGGGGTGTCTCTTCCTCCTCCTCCTCCTCCTCCCCCTCCTCCCAGCACTCCTTGACCAGTCCCGGGTGCCTGGCCCTCAGCACTGGGGTGCACTGGGGCCAGTGCATCTGCAGATGGTGATGTTGTGCCAGCGGGGGAAAGAGGAGAGGTGGGAGAGCTTCCTGGGCAGTGGGTGGGCAGGAGTCCTCCTTTCCTGCTGTGTGTGTTGCTGCGGAGGAGACTGCCTTCCTCTGCCCAGCTCCAGGCACCACAAGGGAGTGGGTGCTGCCAGGGGCGGACCTAGTCAAAATGGCGCCCGGGGCACCCAATAGAAATGCGCCCCCATGGGACCCCAGGTCTACCCATTAGAAACGACCGCAGGTAGACCTGGGTTCCCTTTGAGGGAGCCCAGGTCTACTCGCAGCTGGTCCCAATGGGTAGACCTGGGCTCCGGAGCCCAGGTCTACCCGCACAATGTTGCGGGGGCCACTGGCGCCCCCTAGACGGCCCCAAGACGGCGCCCAGGGCTCTTGCCCCCCGCCCCCTAGATCCGCCACTGGGTGCTGCACACACTGGCTCTTCCAAGCAGGGGAGAGGGCACTCCCTGGGGCTTCTGCCCCCCCCCCCGCAGCCTGCCCTGGGGCGTTGTGTGTGCCCCATGTCCCCACCCCCGGGGATCCACCCCCAGTGCTGGTCTCCTCCCGAGGGGTCCAAGCCAAGGCAGCCTCATGCTGGGGGCTTCCCATCTCTTGGCAGAAGCGGGGGGGGGTCTTCTGCCGCATCCTCACAGGAGCGGTCCAGCTCAGCCCCTGTCCTTGCAAGGTGGGTGGCCCTCTGGGACAGTGGTGGGCAAGGAGGAGACGACGTTGGCCTCAGGTTGGCCTGAGCCAGCCAAGCAGCACACATGTCCCAGTCTGGGAAGCAGGCTGCCTGCACCGCTCTGGCGAGGCAAACCACACCAGGGGCAGGTGCAGGGCAAAAGGGGCGTCCTTCACCACCGGGCACTGCCAGAGGCATTCCTGGGCCCGAGGGTGTGTGGCAGGGGGACTCAGGAGCAGTGCCCTGAAGCCCGTGGGGGGGGGCTGGAGAGGTGGGAGGGAGGAGAAAGCTTTGCAGTGGGGGGTGGGGGGCTGTGCGCATGCTTGTCGCGCACAGCCGCGGCCAATGCCGGACGTTCCTGCTGAAGGATACGTGCAGATCTTCTCCGCGTTGAAGCCCGGCAGGAGGTTGTTGAGCACGATGTAGGCCAGGCAGGAGGCCAGCACCGCCAGGTCGTAGCCGCTCAGGAAGGCCACGAACAGGAAGAAGGAGCGGAGGTTGTGGCAGCCGATGCAGTTGTTCAGCCACATGCAGTGGTGGTTGAATTCCTGAAGGGGGCGCACTGGAGTCATGGCAGGTGACACAGGTTCTCCCTGGGTGTGACCTCTGCTGGCCCTCTCCCTCCCTCCCTCCCTCCCGCCCTTCCTTCCCTGCTCTGGCAGGAGGGCCGCGGTGCTGAGGAAGGGGGAGCCTCGCAGGTCCACCCAGCCAGCCTTCAGGGGCCCGCCGTACATTACCTCCACGCAGGTGTTGCACCAGGAGCAGTGGAAGGTGTGTGGCAAGCAGTACAGCTGGCACTGGTTGCACCAGTGCAGGTTGACGTCTTTCTTCGTCAGGACCTGGTTCGCCATCTCCTCTTCAATGCCTGGGGATGTGGGGGGGGGCAGTGAAACGTGGGTGGTGTAGACCTTGCTGCACCGTGTGGGGCTCTCTCTTGGTGCCACAGGGCCACGCTGAGTGGCTGCAAGGCCAGTCACAGCCCGGCATGTGAGGCGGTTGGCCCGGGGCTGCTCCCTTGCGCTGGTGATGAGCAGGGAAGGTCCTGGGGGTGGGGGTGAGTGCCCAGGGGCGCACTGCCAGAGGGGTGACCCCGCGGGTGCCGCCCCCTGGCTTCCCATTCAGGGAAGTGACCACGCGGGGCTTGTTGAAGCATCACGGGCCGCTTTCCAGAGCGGCTTTGCCGTGGCTGCCCTGATACCTCAGTGGCTTCGCCAGGGCGGCCGCAAGGAAGTCGCTCTGGGGAGTGGCTCTGTGGGGTGCGTCTGGCCACTCCGACAAGTGGCCGCTTCGTGGCTGCCTCTTGGAGCAGCCAGGCCCACGCCAAAGGGCCCCCTGCCCCCTCTGGCCCTTCACAGCCGCACCAGGTCGCTCTGGGAAGTGGCTTCTGCTGTGGACTTCACACTCAAAATCAGTGGCAGGGGGGCAGGCTGGGGGCCAGGTGTGGTCGCCCACCCTCCCCCAGCCCAGTGCCCAGGGCATTTGCACCCCTTGGGGCACAAGGGACACCGTAAAATACGTTTGGACCACTCTCTGAGCCAGAGATGCCAGCACACAGACGTGAACCATCCTCCCTGACTCCGAGAGCGGTCCAAGCGTGCTTTGCGGTGGCCCTCGTGCTGGCCTAACTGTGCTGGCCTCGCTCCACGTTAGGATTACACTCTCAGTGCTGTCCCGTGTCTGATTTGTGACACACAGAGGCAGATCTGAGGGAGGGCAAAGCTCTAGGTTTTGCAAGAAGCCTCACCTTGCAGTGGAAATCACTCCTCTCCTGCACCGTTTTAGCCAATCCTCACAGGGAAAAGCAATATCTTGGCGTTGCTTACTGGCTACAGCAGCAAGGGAGAGGAGGGATTTACATGACAGGGTAAGGCTCCTGGCAAAACTTAGAGCTCTGCCCTCCCTGTAGAAACGCCTCTGGTGACGCACTTGTCAAAATGTTTGGCTGCCTCTTGTATCTCTCTAGCCCAGGGCCATTGAAGAAGGACAACTACTCAGCCAACCCTCTTACCTCGGTGGAGAATTCCAGTGTCGGTGAAACTGGTGAGGAGGAAGTAGATGATGGTGAGGATGAAGAAGAGGCCGCAGACGATGGGGAAGGCCCAGGACACATGGAGAGCTAACCAGCTGCAGCTGAAACAGAAGCAAAAGGCACCTGGAACCAGACTTTGGTTTCAGCTTGGCAAATAAGTTCATGGAAGTGCCTAATCTTTGGAGGAAAAAAAGTTATGTTCATAGCCCACTGGACCACATGCATCTGTTGCTTGCAGCTGTGGCTACCTTCTGTGGTCCACTGAGGACCCAACAGGAAACAGCTGCTTCTGAGGAAGAAGTTGGGGACCAGCTATATTTTCATGGCACAAGAGAAACTGCATTATATTTTCAGTGCTTCCTCCGCATACCTGTTAGAAATACATTTTGACCCCATGTGTTGGATGAAGAAAATTGGCCAGGCCTCCCAAAAATCGGGCAAACAGTTCACAACATGGAATCCCAGGCTACGACTTTCGCCATGATCAATCACACAGTGGCTAGTTTTGATTGATTTTACCTCTTGGCCATGCTCATTGTCTGTAAATGATAGTTTTCGTCAGCATCACATTGAGGGCGCAGTCCTAACCCACTTTCCAGCACTGTGGTAAAGGCACTGCAGCTCTGAGGTCAGGGAACAAACATTCCCTTACCTTGAGGAGGCCTCCCTGAATGTCCCTCCCCCAACTGCAGGATGCAGCACATGGGCAGAAGATTTAGTTGAGAGGGTTAATGCCTCCGTTTGCCTGAAGATAAGAGCTGAAGATCTGAAGGTCGCCAGTTCGGGACAGCCGGAAGTCTCTGTGAGCGGCAGACCTCGTAAATTGCGACTAATTAACAGCTGAGCTTTGGCTGCCTTGTGTGAGGGGGAGTTGTGCCGAAGTTCAGCCGCTTCTCTGGTGGGAGCAGGGAAGCCGTTTATCAGCCAGCAAGAAGACAAACGGGTGGCCAGAAAGAAGGACTAAATCCAGAAAGATCCATCTGTATGTGGGTAGTTCTTGAAAGATAGAACGTTTCTGTATAAATTGTAAAAACCTTCAGGTTTCTGAATAAAGTCTGCCCATGTAAACCGCCTTGAGTTATAGTCATTAGAGAAATCTGGTGACCTAAGAAAGGCGGTATATAAATCCAAGTATTATTATTGTTATTATGCCCCACTGGCACAGCCAGAAAGTGGGTTAGGATTGCGCCCTGATTGTGCCCTCTGTGCGCTTTACGCAGGGACAGAGTGTACTGGGCCAGCCTGGCATGCCTTGTGAGGGTAAAATGGGGGATGGGGAGAGAACGAGGTATGGCGCCCCAGGTTCTTCGGAGGGAGGGCAGAACCAAAATGGTCCAGATCCCAGCCACCCTGAGCTCAGCAGGTGCCTGTGGGGACGTGTGTCTGTTTTATCCTCAGGGGCAAAGGACTGGAATGAGGATGAATGAAATCCAGGGCAGAAGATTTAGCCGAGAGGGTTAATGCCTCCGTTTGCCCGAATATAACACCTGAAGATCTCAAGGTCGTGAGCTCGGGACTGCCGGAAGTCTCTGCGAGCAGCAGACCTTGGAAACTGCGGCTGATTAAAAAGCTGAGTTCCAGCTGCCTCATGGGAGGAGGAGTGTGCTGAAATCAGCTGCATCTCTGGTGGCAGCAGGGAAGCCTCATCAGCCAGCAGACGACAGACGGGTGGCTAAAGAAAGAAGGCTAAATCCAGAAAGAAAGATCTGTAGGAGTGTTGTTCTTGGAAGATAGAACATTCTGTAAATTGTAAAAACCTTCGGGTTTGTGAGAAAGTCTGCCTATGTAAACCGCCTTGAGTTCAATCATTAGAGAAATCTAGTGATATTAAGAAAGGCGGTATATAAATAAATGTATTATTATTATTATTAGGAGGGCAGGAGCTGGTTTCTAGTGGAACAGCACCCCAGGGTGGGGCAGGGAGGGCTGTGGCCAGCCCAGCCCATTATTCTGTGTGCACAGGAGGACTTTGAGCTTCTCTGCCTCAGACATCAAACCCCTGAAACCCGAAGCCACTCCTGAGACAGAATTTCCAGATGCCTGTTTTATTGGGGGGTGTCTTGGTTGAAAGGAAATTAAAAAGAAATCCCTAAAGCTCTTTGGATCCGGCCCTCTGAAGCTATCCTGCATTGGTATTTTTGTGTGCATCCCAAGGCAAGGCTACCCGCCGAAGGCTTGATTTATATTTATATTTCAAGTATCACATACGACATTTTCATCTTACTTTCAGAAGCAGTTTGCAAACTACAGCAGCCATGAGTAAAACATCCATAAAGTGACACAAACTTAAAACCAACCAACCAATAAAATGGATTGATTGATTGATTGATTGATTGATTGATTGATTGATTGATCGGTCAAACAACCAACCCCAGAAGCAACAACCCCAACCATTGAACAGCCCCATTCTATTGTGCTTCTGCACTGGCAGACCGAGCGAGCGTGAGGTGTGGGGAAAAGAGGGAGGGGATATGATGGAGTGAGTGGCAGGTGGTGGGAATGGACAGATCAGGTCCCAGGAGGGGGGGTGGGATCAATAGGGATCAGCCTTCCCATGCCAGAGCTGCTAACACGGATCCACTTGGACTTGCACCAGCAATTTACCAGTGCAGGTCTGAGGAGACCCATTGCTGCAGCTCCTGACTTCTGGACTGCAAAATTTCCCTGCGGGGTACAGGGGAAGCCGCGATTGCTCCACCCCATCAGCACAGGGAAATCGTGATAGGATCTTGCTGCCCTCCAACAAAATGCAAGGAACAAAAGCACTTTGCAAGAAATGCAAGAAAATGCAACAAAAACCATTTCCCATCGCCAATCAAAACATCGATCCCCCCCCCCCGTTTTTGGAATGTTAGCAGAGGTTATATGAATCTCTCTGGAAAGAAAGTTCCATGTCTCACTGGAACTGCTGCAAAGAAAGGCCTGCTGCTTGTGGAGGGAAACCAAGTGTCCCTGTGGGGTGTGCAATTTGCAGCCCCTTTGGATGGGGGCAGAGAGAAGATGCAGGAAGCCACGTTCTGCAGTGCAGCTGTGCAGAAAGTGTCCCCCGTCCCAAACATGGCTCATGCTTTTTATTCCAAAAGAGACATTTCTGGGTTTAAGCACCCCTCGTTTTGCTTATTATTAGAACGATTAATAATAATAATAATAATAATAATAATAATAATAATAATAATAATAATA
>JAJKFI010000110.1:1849774-1910110 GCA_029204185.1 Lerista edwardsae | reverse complement strand
TCTCTCTCTCTCTCTCTCTCTCTCTCTCTCTCTCTCTCTCTCTCTCTGTTTTTAAAGAGCACAATCCTTACCTGGAGCTAGGCCGGGACAGTTTGGCCAGCAAAGTTTGGCGGGCACAAGGGGCACCGTAAAGCACATTTGGACCACTCTCGGAGGATGGTGCACGTCTGTGTATTGGTGATTAGCCTCTCTGAATGGTCCAAACATACTTTACAGTGTCTCTTGTGCCGGCCAAACTTTGCTGGCCTAACTCTGCCAGCCTCACTCCAGGTTAGGATTGCGCTCTGAGTCTCATAAACCTCGGTGGGTACTGACAGAGTGTTGTTTTAAAAAGTAGGTCCTGGTGCTGAAGCATTTGGGAACTCCTGGTCTATGCAGAAATGGTAACTCGGTTTGTCCCTGGCGAAGTGTGCTGGGGACCCACAGCGTAGCCTGTGGCCACGGTGCACCATGTAAGTGGCCCCTCCCACTCGCCACCGAAGCCATTCCAGGCAGCGAAAGCACCTTGTAGTTGCTGTCACTGTCTGGATGGCTCCGACGGTGAGTGCGTGCGTGTGTATGTAGGGAGGTCGCAAACACAGTGCATTGTGGCGCCTGCATACATACACCAACCCCCTGGATACGCTACTGCTGGGAACAATTTTTCTTTCAGAAAACGAACACATTTGTTTCCTCAGTTCTCTGAACTCTCTGGCCTGAGGCGACCGTTCAAAATGGTCAGCCAGCCAACCAGCAGCAGCAGCAGCAGCACCAACTGCCCCAAGGCCAGGGAAAGAGCTTGCGCTCCGCCCCATACTTACGGGAAGGTAAAGAACAGGCAGCTGAGACACAGGAGGGTGCTGAAGTGGAAAGAGGCAAAGAGGCTGGAGGCCAGGTAAGAGCATCCTGGGTGGCCAGGCCCCATTTCTCATGGAGGCCCAGCAGAAGCGGTTGGGAAGTGATCAGTACACCTGGTCTGGATGGAACCACACTTGGCTGGTTCCCATGGTGATGCTATGACATGGGCAGAGGTGGGAGGGGGTTCTCTGCTGCAGAACATTGCCATGGCAGCTGTCAAGGGAGGGGAGCGCTGATGACTCTGAGGGGCAGAGGATGCTGGGAGTTGACACCTGGGAGATGGCAGCAAGAGCTACCGCCCCATTTGAAACCTAGTTTCAGGATGAGGCGCACCAGATGCGGGCACTGGTTGCTAGGCACTGTGCCCTGCGCCCATCTGACTGTGGCCACGTGTGTATAAAACAGGCAGGCGTTAAACAGGGCGCAATCCTAATCTGGAGTTAGGCCAGCACAGTTTGGTCAGCACAAGGGCCACCGTCAAGTATGTTCGGACTTTTGGAATATTGTGTACAGTTCTGGTCACCGCACCTCAAAAAGGACATAGTGGGGCTGGAAAAGGTGCAGAAGAGAGCGACAAAAATGATTACAGGGCTGGGGCACCTCCCTTATGAAGAAAGGCTGCAGCGTTTGGGGCTCTTCAGTCTAGAAAAAGGAGCCTGAGGGGGGACATGATTGAGACATACAAAATTATGCATGGAAGGGATAAAGTCGATAAAGGGATGTTCTTTTCCCTCTCTCAAAACACCAGAACCAGGGGGCATCCGCTAAAACTGAGTGTTGGGAGAGTTAAAACAGATAAAAGGAAGTACTTTTTTCCCAGCGGGTAGTTAATCTGTGGAACTCTTTGCCACAGGAGGTGGTGATGGCATCTGGTCTTGATGCCTTTAAGAGGAGATTGGACGGATTTCTGGAGGAAAGGTCCATCGTGGGCTATAGGCAATGATGGATTGTGCAACCTCCTTACAAAGGTGGTGGGCTACTTCAGAGTACCGGGTGCAAGGGAGTGGCAACAGGATGCAAGCATCTTGTTATCTCATGCCTCCCTGGGGCACCTGGTGGGCCGCTGTGAGATACAGGAAGCTGGACTAGATGGGCCTTTCTTTGGCCTGATCCAGCAGGGCTCTTCTTATGTTCTTATGTCTGCTCTCGGAGTCAGGGAGGATGGCGCATGCCTGTGTACTGGCCTCTCTGACTCCAAGAGTGGTCCAAACCTACTTTGCGGTGGCCCTTATGCTGGCTAATCTTTGCCGGCCTAACTGTGCCAGCCTACCTCCAGGTTAGGATTGCGCCACTGTGTAATAAATTCCAGCACTTCATCTCTCCCTGAGCTATACAGTGGACAGCTGCATTCCTCTTAGCAGGTTACTCAGGTTTTTCAGCCCAGGATCATTTCTGTGGAACAATAAACGTTTGATTACTGTGCTATGCCTCAGAGGTGAAAGGGTGAGGGACGGAGCTCCTCCCCTCCTCTGCCTTCGCCCAACAGCCAGAGGTCGGCAGTATCCACAAACTCCCCACACAAGGGGGTGCGCACCGTGGTTTTCTTTTTGTCTGTGTTGGGTTTTTTTTTGCTTTTTGGGGGGTGGTTAATTTCTGCCATTTCAAAAGCAAATCCTTCTCTATAGGAAAGCCGGATGTTTAGATGCACCTTTATTCTTGCTGGAATGTTCAAAGAGGTGTTTGTGGCCTGTGGTTGAGGGAAAGGAAGAAAGGCAAGGGGCCTTCCTGGTCAGGCCCAAGCCGCAAGGCATCCTCTGAGATGGCAGAAAATCGCCTGATGAAGCGTTCTGTGAAGACTGGCGGCCTGCTCACTTCTGCGTGAAACTGATTTGATTCAGTGAATTAGTCAACTACTTGGTTTGTGCCCAGTGGTGTCATTCAAATGATTTAGGAACAGGAACTCACTTTTGATTGGCACTTGTTGGGAACCCGGAACCAGCCACGGAGCCCATTAGGATCCGGAACGCCCGTTCTGGTCCGTTCCCCCTGAATGACATCACTGCCTTCGCCCCCCTAGGAATCCGGAGTCGCTCCCTTTAACCCTCTGAGTGCCGGCCAACCAAGAAGAAAAGCTCTTTGCAGAGGAATTGGGAGGGGGAGGAGGGAGAGTGAAGTGGGCGGAGTCAGCCCTAATTTTAACTAGTGGAACTGAGTTCCCCCACGTTCCCCCTGCATGACATCACTGTTTGTGCCATTTTGGGGGCTGCCGCCTACTAACAGACTGACTCGACATAAAGCAGAGCCACGTGTTCCATAATTTGCTCTTCCCATCTTTCTGCAGGTCTCTTTTCCTGCCTCCTCTGACATTATTAGTCATATCCTTGGCCTGTTGCCTGTGTGATGTTGGAAATACCCTCTGAGGCATGAGTGCAACCCCCTCCCCGCCCTTTCCTGGGTCGTTGACCAGGCATGCAGTCATCCCTGGCGAGGGACACGGCCCCTCTGTCAATAAACGTGTTGGCAGAGAGAGACCAGGGATAGGATGGAGGAAGGAGGGCTCGTGAGTAAGAGCAGAAGTGGTTGAACTCCAAGTCCCGTCCCAGCAGGGCTGAGCTGTAGACTCTGACCCTGCTTTGCAAACAGAGCTGCAGAGGAGGCTGTGCGGGTGCCCGAGGCCACGCCGCTCCTTCGCCTGTGATCGAGGAGTGAGAGAGGCCCTGCGAGAAGTGGTCCAGCAGAGAGCAGCCATGGAGCCTTTGGAAGACCTTGCCCAAGACCCCAGGTGAGCAGAGCTCCCGGCTGGTTGACTGCCTGTAGCTTCCCGCAGAGAAGGACTGGACTCCTCGCTGGGCTCTGCCTTCTGTCCCTGCAGCCTGACATGGGGTATGAAGACAGGCAGGCAGAGCTAATTCCTGGGACGGCTTTACCGTAGCTTGGCCCCAGAATGGAGTCCTGCACGGAGGCAGAGTCCTGGGGTGTCTGAATTAGGGCAAGAATTAGGGCAATCAGCCAAGAATTGGCAGACAATTCATGACCTGCCTGAGGAGTACAACAGTGAAATGAGAATGGGTTTGTCTCGCCCTGTAGCCTTCCTTGAATATGCAGATTGGCAAGACTGTGTGGGAGCAGCTGGTTGAACAGTTTGATCCCAAACTGTTTGGGATGATGTGCCATGCGCCAAAGGAAAGAGAGCCTGGCTCCTTTCTGTGTGAGAGTGGAGAGCTGCAAGGAAAAGGGAGAGTGTGTGTGCAAGAGAAAGACGACTGCTGCAATCCTGCAACACTTTCCGGAGAGGAGCCCCCCTGACTTCTTACTCGTGCACAGGATTGTGCTGTCATTCAGTCCCTTCTGCAGCTAAGGGCTGAGCACATGGCTGGTGCGGTTTGCTGCCAAGTGGGGCAGTTGCGTGCTGCAGATTTCTATACGTTAATTATTGAAAAACTGAACGACGACTAGACAATGTCTTATTGCCCAATCGGCTTGGGTAATGTCCTTTAGTAGCGTGTGCTGAGGACAACTCGTGCTCGGTCACCCAGCTGTCAGACAGCTCCTTTCGCTCCCTTTCCCTTTTGCTTCAGCATATTCATTCCCTCCCTTGGATTCTTTTGAAATTCCAGCTCCTTCACTGGTTTCCAGGGACTGGCTCAAGCACATCATGCGCACTGCCACTGAGCCGTAGCCTGTCCCCTAATCGCAAGCCGTATTTTCTTGTGTGTTCAGACCATCTGCCTTGAGGAAACCCTTTCCAACCCATCCCGCCTAACACAGACCTCTTGGCGCTGCAGGGATGCCACCTCCCCTGAGCTCTGGAGGGCAGACAGAGGCGTAGTTCCAGAAGTGCGGTCGAGTGCAGCTGCATCGGGCTACATGCTGGGGGGGGGTGTCTAGCTGACAGTCTAGCTGTCCCAGTGATGTCATGCAGGGAGTACGCGGGGGTACGCGAGTACCGGTTTCTAGGATTACGGCTGGCCCTGCCCATTCGCCCGCCCACTCGTTGACTCCGCCCCCTGCAACGTTTGAATTTCTTGCACGTGCAGTTCTCAGAGCCAGGCAGGCAGGCAGGCAGTCAGCGAGCGGAGCCTTGCCTTGTCACTGAAAAATGAGTTGCTCTGGGGTTTTAACATGATGCCAGGCCTCCTTAACATGTTCTGGGGGTGCTGTGGAATACTGTTGCAACTGTTGGGTCAGTTTAAAATCGCCTGAGGCCTCAAAAAGGGCTTTTTTCATGTCACCTCCTACCACGACATCACTTCCAGCTTATGATGTCACTTCCGGTGGGCGGGTCCTGACACATGCCAATCAAAAGTGAGTACCTGTTCTTAAATCATTTAGATGACACCACTGAGCTGTCCCCTTGCTCTGTCGCCCTCCAGGTGCCCCCTGCCCAGCCCCTCTACAGCCAAGGAGCAAGAGGGCAGCTGGCAAGCGGCCACAGACCACATCGTCACTCACCTCCAGCAAGAAGAAGTGGCGTTCTAAAACACTGCTTTTTCTCGCTGGAGCTGAGCAGCGAGCGACTGCAGACCGTAGCCAGTCACTGGCTGTCTGCTTGCTCTGCTGCTGCCCCCCTGGCCCCTCCGCAGCCAAGGAGCAAGGGGGCAGCCAGCGAGCGGACACAGACCAGGATCGCCACAAACCTCCCGCAAGAAGCGGCGGTGTTTTCAAAAGCGTCCTCCTTCCGGAGGTGAGTGGTGCTCGCGGTCTGTGGCTGCTTGTCAGCTGCCCCCTTGCTGCTTGGCTTTGGAGGGCAGGGAGGGCAGGGGGCAACTGGAGGGTGACAGAGCCAGAGGGCAGCAGCATCGTAAAAGAATTGCGGTTTTGCACCCCTCTGGCTGCACCACCGATGAGTTGTCCTCATCAAGAACAACCTGGACTTGGAGCTGATAAGACATCCCCAAACAAGCCAAAAGCAGGATCTGAACATTCTTTGGCACAGAGAAATTGGGGGGGGGGGAAATCTCTGACTTAGCCAATGGACACTTCCAGGGATGTGAGTCCAACAGGGACAGTCAGGGCCCCGCCTCTCACCTGGGCCTTTCCTCTTCCCACAGGTTCCCCACGGAATTGATCCACCTGCTGATTCACAATTTCAGTGTCCCCGTTGCCTGCTTCTCCAAGCCACCGACTGCCTTGCAGCTGCTGCGCGGTGAGTCTGTGATCCTGGGGTGGGCCGTGCAGGTGCCCCAGCCACAGCCGTTTCCTCTGGAACTGCCGTTCTTGGTGTACTGGCTTCTCAGGCAGAATCCAGACAACACTCATCGGCCAATTGCCTTCCAGTGTCTTCTGTGCTTTTGGAGATTGGGGTGGTGGTGGTGATAATTTTTTTCTTTACAAAAGCCGAAAACCAGTCACAACACCAACCAGTATGAATATGCAGAGCGCTGCTGACTCTCTGCAGGGCTCCGCTGCCTTCAATTAATAGATTTCTGTTCATTGCAGCGTCTGGGTTAGTGGTGAATTGCCCCTGAATGCCAGTGTCTGTTCCTGAAGGAGAAAAATGCACCTGTTTCAGCCAACACTGCTCCCATTCTTTAACAACACTTGAATATTTTGAGATCCAAGATTTATTTATTTTGGGGGGTAAAAATTGGAGGCTGTCGATGGGAGATGTTCCAGACTTGCTGTGCTTTGGACAGAGGTGGATCTACAGGGAGGGCAGAGCTCTAAGTGTTACAAGGAGCCTTACCCTGTTGTGTAAATCCTTCCTCTCCCTTGCTGCTGTAGCCAGTAAGCAATGCCAAGATGTTGCTTTTCCCTGTGAGGATTGGCTAAAACGGTGCAGGAGAGGAGTGATTTCCACTTCTTGCAAAACTTAGAGCTCTGCCCTCCCTTAGATATGCCTCTGGCTTTGTAACTTGATACGGAATGCAGTTTGGACAAGTTATACTTTGGGATGTACCTTGCTATGGATTCTGGTTTGTTGCAGAGTTGTATGTCTCTATCAGTGGCAGCCCTACCTGCATTTTTGGGGGCACAAATGCCCCCGAGTGTTGCACTGGTGGAGCAGGTGCGGTGTTGGGGGGGGGCGAGGTGGATGGTGCTGGCAGTAGCCAGCAGCGTTTGTCCTGCTCACCCTCCACTGTGCTCGTACCGCTCCAAAGGTTAGTGTTTGCTGAGGCTGGGGGTGTGGCGGGCAGGGCTGGCCTTAAGCCAATGTGACCAATGTCATCACTTTGGGGATGCCCTGCACTTGTGGGGGGGGGGAGCATATTGCCTGCTGCTGAGCTGGGATCTCTCTGGGCTGTCAGTCAGTGGGGTGAGCAGGGCAGCTTCACCTGATCCCTCCCACCTGCCCCTGCCTCTGAACAGCCCAAAATGGCCCTCCTGGAAGCAGGTGGCAGTGATGTCATCATATCACCACCAGCTATTTCTAGTTGTCGGGCACAGCACCACGAGTGCTTTTCTTGGTGAGGGGTGGGTGGGTGACCCCGCAGAATGCCCTGAGTTGGGTCCTGCCACTCCTGGAGCTGCCCTGATGGTGGGGGCAGTACCGGGAGGGCAAACGGGCAGCCGTAGGGGCGGCAGGCTGTGAACCTGATCCCCAGACAGAGAATCGGTCAGGTACACAACTGGGCTCCATATTGTTTCCACCCCGGTGCAAAATGGTTCTTTTTAAACCGCTGCTCCCAGCGACCCCTGCTCCTTGCCTGCAGTGGCGGATCTAGGGGGGCAGGGGGGGCATGAGCCCTGGGTGCCATCTTGGGGCTGTCTAGGGGGGCGCCAGTGGCCCCCGCAACATTGCGCGGGTAGACCAAGATCTACCCATTAGGAACAGCCACGGTCCCATGCAAATTGGAAGCATTGCATGATGGTCTCTGCTCACATGTGGCTTTTTCAGACACTGACTCAGATTTTTGAAAGTGGAGACACAGGGATTTCAAACTGAAGTCAGCAAACGTTAAGAACCAAGTACAAAAAAAAACTAAGGCTAAGCTCATCGTGACCTTAAAAGTTATGATTAAAGGTGCCTTGGCACTGGAAATATGTTTTGAATGGGTGGGGGAAGGTCTGCACTATGGATGCCTTCCTGACCTGAGGAGCACTGGTCAACCCGTGGCTGGTCCTAATGGGTAGATCTGGGCTCTGCTGTTGTTTCTAATGCTGTTGTTTCCCTATAGGGAGCCCAGGTCTACCTGTGGCCATTTCTAATGGGTAGATCTGGGCTCCGTGTAGCCCAGGTCTGCCCGCGAATGCTTCTGGTGGGTAGACCTGGGCTCCCGTTGAGGCACACTTCTATTGGATGCCCTGGGTGCCATTTTGACTAGGTCCGCCCCTGCTTGCCTGTACTTGCAGAGCAGAGCCCGGTCAGTCTAGCCATCACTGGCATGGCAACCCTGATGACCCTGCTGTCCGTCGTCATCTTCGCCGAAGACGCCCTCTACCTGTCTAGGAAGGTCCGCTGCTTCATCAAGATGAAGACCCTCATTTGGAGCAGCTCAGCGCCCACCGTGAGTGCCCCGGCCGCACCTGCCTCTCTCCGTGTGTTGGCGCAGGGCTGGGAGCGGACAGGGGGCGTCTTGCAGCCCAGGCCGGGGAGGCGGCAACTCTCACGTGGCGGGAAGATGAGCAAAAGGGCCCCTAGAAGAGCTCTCCAGTGCCCCTCCCCCCATTGGGTTTTCAACCCCCTTCAGCATTTTCACTTGAAGAGTTTGACCCCCACGTGGCTGCCCGGAGAAGAGCTTGGGGGTTGAGGCAGCCTCTCGCTCCAGACCCGGGAGGGCTCCAGTCCCTGGTGGAGGCATTTTGCTGGCCCGCCCGGCTCGGTGCTCCTCTTCCCTGGCCCCCCTTTCCCTAGTCCGGGGGCAGTGGTGTCATCTAAATGATTTAAGAACAGGTACTCACTTTTGATTGGCATGTGTCGGGACCCGCCCACCGGAAGTGACGTCATAAGCCAGAAGTGATGTCGTGGCAGAAAGTGACATGAAAAAAGCCCTTTTTGAGGCCTCAGACCATTTTAAACTGACCCAACAGTGGCAACAGTATTCCACAGCACCCCCAGAACACGTTAAGGAGGCCTGGCATCATGTTAAAGTGACCCAACAGTTCCAAAACCTCAGAGCAGCTCATTTTTCAGTGGCAAGGCAAGGCAAGGCTCTGCTCGCTGCCTGCCTGCCTGCCTGCCTGGCTCTGAGAACGTGCAGGCAACTCAAATGTGCAGGAAATTCAAATGTTGCAGGGGGCGGAGTCGACAAGTGGGCGGGCAAATGGGCGGGGCCAGCTGTAATCCTAGGAACCAGTACTCGCGTACCCCCTGCATGACATCACTGTCCGGGGGGACTTGGGGGTCCGTGCCCTGCACATTCCCTCCTGCACATTCCTGCCGTGCTCAGCCCGGGCTGCCCTCCCACCCCTGCCAGGTGATCTCCGTGTTCTGCTGCTTCGGACTGTGGATGCCCCGTGCGATGCTGGTGGTGGAGATGGCCGTCAACTCGTGAGTAGCTCTCGGGAGACCCTCCGCTTTGGTGCTGGGAATGCCAGCGCAGGCGGCACCCTTTCGTTGCAGCGTGGTGGGGAGGGCCGGGCCGGGCCCCCCTTTCCGGGGATGGGGTCTGCGCGGAGGAGCGGCCGGCGACAGCCACGGCAGGGCTGCTTCTCCTGCCAGGTACTTTGCCGTGTGCTTCCACCTGCTGATGATGGTGATGGTGGAAGGCTTCGGGGGGAAGGAGGCGGTGCTGAAGGCCTTGAAGGACACCCCCATGAACATCAACACCGGGCCCTGCTGCTGCTGCTGCCCCTGCTGCCCCCGCATCGCCATGACCAAGTGAGTGCCGAGGGGCAGGAGGCGGGGAAGCGGGGGGGGGGGTCAGCGGGCTGGAGACCCTCGCCGAGCAGGGCTGCTGCCTGCCAAGGGGCAGCTTCGTGGTCTGCTGCCCAGTCCCCGTTCCAGGAGCAGCACTGAGCCAAGCGGATGCTCCTCGGGAGGAGGGAGCAGGCCTCGCGACGGGGAGCGGGAGGGGGAGCCCCAGGCGCTGAGGTCCGGCCGGGGCGTGTGGCTTGCCGCAGACCAGACCCCCCGCCTCTTCCTCCTGCAGGCGGACCCTGAAGCTCATGATGCTGGGCACCTTCCAGTATGCCTTCCTGCGGGGAGCCTGCGTCTTCCTGGGGCTAGTCCTGGCCACCGAGGATTTGTATCAGCCGGCTGACGTAAGTGACGGGGGCGTCTGGTTCCAGGCAGCCAGTGGGAGGCAGGTGCAGTGGGGCCCCTGGTCATGGAGACTCTGCCCTCCTGCCCTCTCGAGTGCTCGTCAAACCTCTCTCAGGTATCAGCTCTCGTGGAAGTGGATCAGCGGCGTCATGCAGCCGGAACGCTGGGCGGGAGGAACGGGTGAGCGGCAGCCCGCGGGGGCAGGGAAGACGGCGAAACGGAGCGGTATGCAACGGGTGGGCTGCCGCTCACCCATTTCTCCCACCCAGCGTTCCGGCTGCATGACGCCGCTGAAGTGGATCGAGCCCAACTAGGTGTTCTGCTACACATGTGCGATGCTGGCTACTTCCTGTACAGGGCTGCGGACAGGGCGTGGAGTGGCTCCACGGGTGGGCCCTGGGTGGGGCGGGTGCTGGGGCCCACACTTGTGCCTGGCCAGCCCGAAGCGGCTGTGTGTGGCCCATGGGCCTCCTGCTGCGCACCCCTGCTCTGTGCAGTCTGCGTGCGAGCATCTCAAGGACCCCCCCCAGAACATGCCCCTGTCTCACGGGAACCTATGGGTTGCACTGGTTGCTGTCTCCCCCCCCAGATTTCAGCCACGAGTGTGGCTCTCTGGATCAACACTACCCTTGGCGTATCTACTATATTTGCCCTGTGGTCGCTGGGGATCCTCTTTCGGCAAGCCAAGACACACCTGGCCGAGCAGAACGTGGCGGGCAAGTTTGCTAGCTTCCAGGTAATTATTGCTTCATTGCCGTGAAGCAGAAAGTGATCAGACAAGAAGGCCGGCTGGCCCGTCTCTGCTTTTCCAGGAAGCCGTCATTCAAATCTCTCTTTTGTGCTTCTGGCTTCAGGTTCTCCTCATCTTGACAGCACTGCAGCCCTCCATCTTCAGCATCTTGGCCAACGCAGGCACAATTGCTTGCACCCCACCCTTCTCCTCCAGAGCACGATCACAGCGTGAGTTTATTCCCTTTGAGACGGGCTTAATAAGGAAAGAGAAAGATGCTGGAGGAGGAAAGTCAGGACCGCAGTATAAGCTCACTAGCCCCTGTTCAAAAGGCTGATGAAGGACCGAGGCAGGGAAAATGTGCACATGTAATTTTATATATGTGGATACAGTGTCTGGTGTACATCTGGAGACGTGGTGGCGCAGCGGGTTAAACGGCTGCTGCTGGGCTTTCCGACCGGAAGGTTGGGAGTTCAAGACTGCGCGATGGAGTGAGCTCCCATTGCTTGTCCCAGCTCCCGCCAACCTAGCAGTTCAAAAGCACCTAAATGCGAATAGGGACCCCTTCGGTGGGAAGGTTACGGCGTTCTGTACGCTACGGCGTAGAGTCATGCTGGCCACATGATCACGGAAGCTTGTCCTCGGACAAAACGCTGGCTCTACAGGCTTAGTAATGGAGATGAGCACCGCCCCCTACAGTCGGTCACGACTAGCCCATTCAGTCGTGGAGAAACCTTTACCTTTTTACAGTGTCTGGACTGGGAGACATGGGTAGGCAGACAACCCAGCCAGGGTTCAAGGAGAGGCATGGCATAGCTGGTACAAAGCACAAAAACTTAAAGCCAAAAACCCTAAAGCCAAAGCACAAAAACATAAACCTGGATAAGAGTGAGGGGGCAATCCTAACCTGGTTTTAGGCCGGCACAGTTAGGCCAGCAAAGTTTGGCTGGCCCAAGGGCCACCGTAAAGTGCACTTGGACCACTCTAGGAGTCGGGGAGGATGGCGCACCTCTGTGTGCTGGCCTCTCTGACTCCAAGAGTGGTCCAAACATACTTCATGGTGTCCCTTGTGCCCACCAAATTTTGCTGGCCTAACTCCAGGTTAGGATTGCACCCTGAGCGGTTTTTCCTGGCCAGTTGCAAATTTAAAATCCAGAGCCGGGCAGGGCTGACAAAGACACACACTGAGGGCCTTTCAAGTTGGTGTCAGAAGCATCTCCAAATATCACTTGGTTCTTCGGACGGTTTCATGCCTCTGCCTGAAGGGAGACATCTGGACTCGCACAAGATAGAACGGTCCAAAAAATTAGCAGCAGCCACAAATGTGCCACTGCAGGAGCCTCACTAATGGTGTGCTAATTCTTTTCCTCTTAACATTTTGTGCAGAGATGAGCATGCAGGTTCTGATCCTACAGACCTTCATCATGACAGTGCTGGCCAGGCTATACTACAGGAAGCCGGATGACAAAGCAGGCTACTGGCCTGTGGAATCCCCCGAGAGCAAAGCCTAGATCCGTCTCGAAGAACGGAGCAGAACTGTGGGCAGAGAAGTGGGCCACTGGCAGCGCAGCTCTTCAATTACCTGCTTGGCGTCTTGAGAAATAATTCTCCAGGAAGTCATCTGCAGTTGTCTGGTGGAGGGGAAAGAAGCACAGGTTTGTGCTGGCTTCCAGCAGCCACCTTCCATGGACGTATCATCTGAACACAGGCATAAGGAAGCTGGCTTCAGAACAACTGCAACATGAGGCGCTCCTCTTAAAGGCACACAGAGGGGGTCCATCCCCCTAGATTGTGTCCCTCCCTGGAATCGTACAGCGACATCAAGGATAGATGTACGGTCACGAGCCACAATGCATAACTTTCATGTGCAGAAATATCAATTGCCAGGGCGATAAACACCATGCACTTCTTTTGAGTGAAAGGCTGCACCCATCAACCCAACATTCCCCAGCACACAGCCCCCGCTGTTACTTCTGCAGGCTGCACACAGTAGGTTCATTTGTTACATGTGCCTGCTTTGCATACTGTATCCTGCCAGTTCTCCAGAGCCAGTGAAGCTCACAGCCTTAGCTGGAGAGGGCCACCATGACTGCCCCCCCATCTCCAAACTGCAGGATGCAGTGCACAACCCGTTGGTACGACTACATGGCTGCTGGAAAGTTGGCTAGGATTGGGCCCTCAGTTTTGATCTTACAGTGACCGGAATGGCTCAGCTGGAGAGAATACATCGAGTACCAGATACTTTTATTGTGCAAAGGCTTCTTTCTGCTCCAAAATAAAAGTATCCACAGCTGCGGGGGCTGGTTCTGTCTCTGTCTTGCTCTTAGCCAGACTCCCACTGAGAGCGACCCAGCTCAGCAAGTGCTCAGAGGGCTGGCTGGCCACCTCAGCAGACCAGTCAAAAATCTGTTGGTGGGTTCAATGGGGCCTGTGGGTTGTAGTTTGGGGACCACCCAGCTAGGATTAGGTGTGCCAATGGTCTCACTTGGTATATGGTAGCTTCCTATGAGATATCTGCAGGTACCTGGGCCTAGAACGAATGCTAACACTAACACACATCCCTAGACACTGGAGAGGGGTCCACACCTGCCTCTGTAGCCCGGCTTCCTTGCCTGCACCACTCAGCCTCCAAACAGGAGATCTGGCCATATTGGGTCACTGGGCTCCTCTGTTAACCCAGGTAAAGGTCAAGGAGGTCCATAAACTCACTGCTATCCCAAGTCAACAAGCTTTGAAGGTGTAGTTCCACCCTTGTCCACCACCACTTGCAGTTCTCATCTAGCCCCAAAGGACTGGTCAGATAGCCCCTTCCCCACTTTGGGAGCCTCTAGGTGTGCCCTAAACCTAGGCCACTGCTTCTTCCCTAATCCTCATTGCACCTGCCAGCTGTGCCCAAAGAACCAGCTACCTTATCCATGTCAAAACCGGTCTGAAGGAGACACAAAACGTAGAACGTCAGCCCATCAGACTGGAGAGGGGAAGTCCTCATTGACCTCAACTGGGTGAGGGAATGGGCTAGTCAAAAGTCATATGGTTCTTTGGATAGCTGCCAAAGAACATCAGACTGAGCTGCTGGGCAGGAAAGAAGTCCCAATGCTTATTCTAGCTTCCCCCCCCCCTCTCCCCCAGCATCCCCTTTCCAGGAAATCTCATTCTTCCAAAAACTTGGTGGGGCAAACCCACCCATCCCTCACTTGAGAACGAGGCTGCATTTTTGAATACGGTTTGTACGAGGATAGGTGGCATCAAGTTGAGACTTGATCCTCTTGCATCCACTCTTGGGAACTGCAGCCTAAAAGGATGTACGTCCGTCTTCCACTCACTTCTCTAGACCTTGCAGGGCTAGACAAGTTCTAGCAACACACTTCAAATAGGATGTGATCAATTTGCTTTTCTTTCAACATAAGAAGAGCCCTGCTGGATCAGGCCAAAGGCCCATCTAGCCCAGCATCCTGTATCTCACAGTGGCCCACCAGGTGCCTGCAACCTATTGCCACTCCCTTGCACCTGGCATTCTGAACTAGCCTACTACTAATGTAAGGGGGTTGCACAACCCATCATGGCCTATAGCCCTTGATGGACTATTTCTGGACTTGATTTCTGGAGGAAATCTGTCCAATCCCCTTTGAAAGGCACCCAGGCCAGATGTCATCACCACCTCCTGTGGCAAGGAGTTCCAGAGATTAATTACCCACTGGGTAAAAAAGTATTTCCTTTTATCTGTTCTCACTCTCCCAACACTCAGTTTTAGTGGATGTCCCCTGGTTCTGGTAATCCCTTCCCCAGCCCATCAAGTGGAGCTAATCTATACCTGGACTCCAGGGTCCCTTTCTTCCGTTTCCCATCCTTTAAGACACCCACCCACAGTGCAATGGTTGCATTTGCTTGCTCCCGTGTAGATGAACTCAGCTTGGGGACACCGTTCCTCCCAGCCCCATCAATCAGCACATAAGAAGACTGCTAACACAGCTGCATTTGCAGAAGGGAGGAAGGGAAGATTAAACCCAACGTCCAATCAGCAACAACCTGAAGGGTTTCACGTAAAATGACATTTATTTGGCTAAGCAGAAAAGCCAACCCCTCCCACAACTCGCAACCAAGCCAGAAATAGGATAGAGCAAACTGATCCACTTGGCCTGGATTGAGAAAAGAGGCACAGTCAAACAAGAGCACACCATCAACTAGGGCTGCCAGGAGCTCCTTCAAGGCAACAGAAGGTTCTGTCCAGGGCCAGCCTAAGAGCACCTGGTACCTGTGCTGCCCCCCTTTTCCGTGGTGATGTGCCACCCACTGTTCTTCCCACTCCCTGAAAAAAAGATGGGGATGGAGGGGAGGGGTGAGAAAGATGAGGAGCAGTGGAGACCAATGCGTGGAGGAAGGTAGGCACCTCCACCAGCCTGATGCCCAGGCAACCTTTTCAATTAGCTTCAGAGATGGGCCAGCCCTGGCTTTTCTTTTAAGGTCTTCCTGCTGGCAGAAAACATCCTAAAAGTCCTTTGTGCAGCCTACGAAATCTTGGTCGCCACATCATGTGGCTCAAATCGTCTCTGCTGAGAACTGGCTCTCAAGTCCTTCCACATTTTCCTCTAAGCCTGTGTTGAAGCAATAAATCAATAAGCAAATGTTATAGAAAAAAAATGAGGAAAATTAAAACCCCTTAATTGCTTTTTTTTATTAATGCTAGAAACTGGATTTTTATTTTTATTTTAGTGTAGATACCTACATCCTCTCCTAGCAGACAAGAAGGGAAGGTATACTGGTCAACACTTTTTAACATGGATTCAGCAGGATTCCAAGAGTTGAACTGGGCCAATGTAGAAAGCCGATATTAAAAATCAGCTGGGCTTAGAGGGCCAACTTATTGATTAGAGATGTCTCAATACACACATGGCTTTTACACACGAATCAAAAGCAGCAACAGGGAACAGAAATTATGCGACAGTGAGAACAGAATATAGAATAAGGAGGGAGTTTTCAAGTGGTTAGATTCTTAGCACCAATATAGCCGGCCAAAAAATTGGGTAATCAAGTCCACACCACTATTATAGCAAAGAGATTATTATTATTGCTGCTATTAGTAGTCGTATGGCATGGGAACTGCTTCAATGTGCTTCTTAATTCTTGAACACGCCATGTATTCAAGGAGTCATGTGGTTGGACAAGTAACATCTTTCTGTATGTGGGACTGAGCTGAAGGGAAGACACCGTCCCCTGGGCAGTGCTCCAACACCACATGAATTACTCAGGATATCTCCAGGACCACAACATTCCACCGGGGAATTCCAAAAAAGGACGTGGTCAGATTCAAGGGGCTATGCTAAAGGCTGGCATGCACACATGCTCCAGACAGCAGAGCATTTTTGGGGGACCAGATGCATACATTCTCTGAATGCAACACAGAAACTACTGACCTGTACTTGCATCTGCCAAAAACGTCAAACGATTCAGGTGAGGGCCTGGTGCCAGTTGCATGAACTGCCTGTAAAGGGAAACATCTGCACACAGAAATAAATGCCAAGATTGCTCCGGAATATAGGAAGTACGCATGAACAGGAGGTGGAATGGAATTTTCCCATCAGCAACACCGTGGGATTTTCTTGCATAGACAGTGTTGCAAAATGTGCACAGACAAGAATATTGTTTAGATTTTTAAAGTTGCGAGTGGCTGCACTTTCGGCTAATGATTTGTTGTGCTGCAGAGTGGACCACCCAACAGCCATACAATTCAGTTAACAGGGGTGTTAATTAACCGCTTCACTAGTGCTCCCCTCCCCCCCCCAGCTTGTGGCTTCCTCTTGGTGCAATAAATGGGAACAAGTCACCTGTCGGGGTCTCACACGTTATGGACTCAAATGGGAATACTCTGGAAGTATTTTGCTAGCTGGCAAAAAGGTGGCACCAAGATTCATCTGACCTCCACGAAGACTTTCAGCCAGCCCAACTCCTCCATCACTGCTCCAACGGACTGCTTAACTCAGAGGTGTCTTCCAATCCCAGCACTGGACTCCACAACGCAGGACACAAATGTTTGCTTGGCCACAACATAGCCATCCGTGCGCAAGGCCTCACAACCAGTGCTTCGAAGCAACACTGATTCATGCCAGTGCTTTCTCAGAACAATGAGATACACACAGCGGTGTCATGCAGCCGGAACGCTGGGCGGGAGGAACGGGTGAGCGGCAGCCCGCCCGTTGCGTATCGCTTCGTTTTGCCGTCTTCCCCGCCCCATGGTACGCAACGGGCAGGCTGCCGCTCACCCGTTCCTCCCACCCAGCGTTCTGGCTGCATGACGCCTCTGGATACACACCAGCATCCATTCACAACTTGCAACACTAGGCACCACCTTCAGGATGTTTCATTCCATGGTGTGTGTGTGTGTGTGTGCAGGTCAAGAAGTGGCGATACGATCTTCAGCTTGAGTCACCTGAACGCAAAGCCAAGGCCTGGTTTCCACAGAGATGACCAACCTGTGTCTGGCCGACCTGTTGCACCACCACTTAGCAGGTGGAGGCTCGCATGACTGAAGGCTCCTCCACACCCATGCAAGAACTCCACCACACAGAAGACAGGTGCACCTGCGGGAAGGGTTCCAACAGGAACCTCTCCTTAGCATGCGAGCTTATTCAGTTGTGAGCCCCCACCTGTAGCCTGAAGAGGTGCACCCCCTAGACCGCTCTATCACAGCACATCCTGTCCACGAATACCATATTGTTCCAACCCAGAGATAATCCCCACCTAGGAAAGTGCCAGGATACCCAAGTATCTGATGAGCAACACTGGAAAGAACCCTGGAATTAGGGGCCCCTGGAAAGTGGCAAGGATGCCGAATGGAACCTTGTGTCAGCTTGCAACTAAAGGCAGCCCCCTTCTCTGGCTGGGGGGCTTTTTTTTTTTTTTGCTTGAGATGACAGTTTTTGAGGGTGCAGTCCTAACCTGGAGGTAGGCCAGTGAAGTTTGGCCAGCACAAGGGACACTGCAAAGTGCGTTTGGACCACTCTTGGAGTCAGGGAGGCCAGCAGACAACCGTGGGCCATCCTCTCTGACACCGAGAGTGGTCCAAACGTGCTTTATGGTGGCCCTGGCGCCAGCCAAACTTCGCTGGCCTAACTCCAGGTGAGGATTGTGCCCTAAATGTTCTCTCTTTTTTTGTTGTTGTTCAGTCGCTAAGTCGTGTCCGACTCTCCGTGACCCCCAGGACCACAGCACGCCAGGCCTCCCTGTCCTCCACTAGCTTCGGGAGTTCGCCCACTTTCATGTTCATTGCTTTGGTGACACTAACCATCTCCTCCTCTGCCGCCCCCTTCTCCTTTTGCCTTCCATCTTTCCCAGCATGAGGCTCTTTTCTAAAGAGTCCTCTCTCCTCATGAGGTGGCCAAAGTACTTGAGCTTCAGCTTCAGGATTTGTCCTTCCAGGGAGCAATCAGGCTTGACTTCCTGGAGGATTGACCGATTGGGTCTCCTTGCGGTCCAGGGGACTCTCAAGAGTCTTCTCCAACACCATAATTCGAAAGCATCTATTCTTCAGCACTCTGCCTTTCCTATGGTCCAGCTCTCACAGCCATACATTGCTACTGGGAAAACCATCGCTTTGACTATGCGAACCTATGTTGGCAGGGTGATGTCTTAATTGTTACATTATTTTTTTGGGGTGGTGGTGTCCTTATTTGTCGTTTAGTTTTGTGTTTATAATTTTGGTTGCATATATTTTGTACTTCTGATAAAGAACATTTTTAAGTGAAAAAACAGACTGCGCTGGGCCATACCTCAGACTGTACAGGACATGCCTGTTTTCTGCAGTGCAGATTACCTCTTCAGCTGCCACCGGAGACTCGTGCACCAGCCCAACGTGCCCCGGCCATGCCCAAGTGCTACCGCCATGGAACTTAAGGCAAGAAGGGAAGTGTCAAAGCAGCCCCCCACCCGGTGCCCCAAATCGACTGACAACGCTGCAGTGCCGACAGTTAAATCTGAACATTTATTACAGTTAATAACAAAAGCCAACGGGAACAGACCCCCCCCCCCCGCCGGAAGAGGATGGAAGAGCAACTGTCTCGTCGGGGGGCTGATTCCGGCCCTGCAGGGGACAGAGGTGGAAGGAACTGGATTTGATGCGCAGCGGATTTGATGGGTAAGAGGCAACCGTTTTCTTGCGCTCAGCTTCGATCCGCCTGCTGGACTTCTTGGGGGCACAGAACACATTCAGCAGCGTGCTCAACAATGGGGCTGTGCCCCTCTGTCACAAAGGTCAGGCGACAGGTCCCTAGCCACCCAGCACCTCTCCCACCGACAGGCAGGCAGGCAAGAGGACAGCGATGCAAGCGGCCCTCCAGACAGCGCGAGGGTGGCGGTGGGAAGGGCGCCGGGCAGGAAGGCAGAGATGCAGCCTGGGCAGGCGCTAGGCAGCGACAGCAGCACCGGAATCAGGAGCTCTTGCAGAAAGGGCAGCCATTCCAACGACTTCCCAAGTGCCTCCGACTTTGCCGCCCGACAGGAAGCGCCACACAGATGCAAAGCTTCGGAGAGCTGCCCCTGTTCTCTGGGTCCCCCAACCCCATGAGTGCGGCCAACTCTGCCCCCCCCGGGGGGGGGGGCGGGCCATTCCCCCCCCCCGAGACAGGCACTGAGATCCTCCTCCAAGATAGGAGCAAGCAGCTTCCCTCCTGCTGTGGGGCTCTTTGGCAGGCTTCCATCACTGCAGCCTCCAGCGCATCCACAGGGGCCTGAAGCACACTCTGCCCTGCTGACAGGCGTCTGTGGGCTGCAGTGGGCTTGGGGCTTGCTGGCTTTTTGCCTGCGACAGGAAAGGCAGGAGGGTATAAAGCCCCATAGCAACAACACTGGCCACAGAGTGAGTCTGTCGGCAACCTTGGCCACTGTGTGGCCACCTTCTGACTTGTACAGCTCCTCCCCCTCCATGCTTGAGGCCTTGCATCGTGGGGACTGGAGGGCTCTGCAAGGAACTTGCACCCGCTCTGGCCCCCTGGGGACCAAAACAGCCTTTCATGCCTCCCCACCCGGCAGCCATCAGTCTCTCTCTCTCTGTCTGTCCACCTTGCCTGCCGTATCGTCTCCTCCACTGCTCCAAGGTCCTCCAACATCCTGAACTGGAAACTGCCTGCAGGGACTGACCTTGGCGCAACAAGAGGGGCAGGCGGGAGGTGGGGTGGGGGAGTCCAGTGGCCAGGCAGGGGTCCATCTCTGTCATGCCGAGCCCACGATTCACCACCAAGCCAGGGCAGGGCAGCTTAATGCCATTGGCTAAATTTAAAAAGAATGCTTTCACCTTAAAATACGGAGAGCCACCAGTCCCTCTCCTCTCCCCAGGAAACCAACAGAGTATAAGTGATGAAAGGGGACGGGGGAAGAGGGGGCCGCAGAGAAGCCTGCCGTGTGCCCGGCCTCCCCAGGCCAGCGCTCCTGGGGCGCGAGTCCGGCGCCTCCCGGCTGGCTGGCTGGCTGCGGCGACAGGTCCGGCCTCTCGGCACCGGCTCCTGCGGAGGCTTCTCTTCGCGGTCTGGAGGCGGGACCGGCCAGGAAGCATGTGCAGCGCCCCCCCTTCCGGGGGCGGGTCCTTAGTCCTCCTCGTCCTCGCTGATGTCGTAGGCTACGGTCGACTTGTTCCGGGAGAGGTTGGCCGGGGACGAGGGGGGCGTCCTGGCGGTGAAGGGCCAGCGGAAGGACGGGGAGGGCGAGCGGTCGTGCGTGGGGCTGCTGCTGGGGCTCTGCTTGGGGCTGATGGCCTGCAGCATCCGGCCCTTGCCCTCCTTCAGCATGTGCTTCTGGAAAAGGGGAGACGGGGCGTCAGTGCAGGCCATTTCTTGACCCCTTGCGAGGCCAGTTCTTGACCTCTCAATTTTAGGCATTAAAATACATATGCAGGCACACTATCCCCCCCCCCCCACTGCTCATTTGACAGAGGAGGGACCAGAGCAGTGGTGAAAACGGTGCTTTACAAATGTTGCTTACAATACTTTTTTGGCTAGCAAACTGCTAATGGTTTTATCAAGCAAATTCCTGCTGTCACACAAACATTTACGCAAAGGGACTCATTAAAGAACAGACCTGGAGATAAAGCTGGCACACTGTGCTCTCTCTCTCTCACACACACACACACACACACACACACACACACACACTGAGAGCGCAATCCAAGCCTAATGCAGCACCAACGCGGGAGCGCCAACCGGCACCCCGACTTGGCGCTAGAGCTCCCAGGTATAACGGAAATGTGTTGAAAGAGCAGATAATCAAAAACGAGCTGTCAGAAAGCGGCTGGATGCCTGTATAGGACTTCTTGACAATCCTAATTCCAAAGGACGTCATGACAACCACATCCTAGTCCCAGGTGTTTCAAGCACCAGCGAGGCAGGAGTGCTGGGCTCAGAAGAGGCAGGCAGGACACAGGCACGCCGCCCAGCCCCTGGTCACCCAAGTGCAGCACTGTCTGTCCCAGCATTAGCTCCTCCTTGTCCCAAGCACAGAGAGACCTTCCCCAGCCCTTCTGTTGAAGATGCTGCTGGGGATGGAACCCGGGACCTTCTGCACGCACAGCAGGAATGTGCAGCCTTCTGCATGCCCAGCAAAGGACCCTGAGCTAGGGGTCCCTTTGACCTATGAACACATGGAGTCTGATGCGCCCTCCCCTTGTGAAGAGCCTATAATCCTGGGTGCAAGTGAGTCCAATCTGAGTGGGGAAAGGGGTATGATTAGATGCAGTAAGAGACAGGGGAAAAAAATCTCCTTAGGGAAAATTAGTGCATACCACTTGATGGGGGGGGGGTGGGGGGGGGTCTGAATACAAGAGCCCGACTGGATCAGACCAAGGGCCCATCTATTCCAACTTCCTGTTTCTCATGGCGGCCCACCAGATGCCTCACACAATATAGCAAGTTACTTGCATAGTTACCACTCCCTTGCACCTGGCATTCTGAGGTCGTCTACTTCTAGAACCAAGAGATTGCACAGACCCATCATGGCTTGTTAACCTGTGTTGGCCTTCTCTTCTAGAAATCTGTCCAATCCCCCTTTTCAAGGCATCCAGGCAAGATACCATCTCCGCATCCTGTGGCAAGAAGTTCCACAGATTCATTACTATCTGAAACACAGCCGCCTCATTACCAAAGCTCCTTCCGGGCCAAACATCTCCAGGAAGTTGCCAATGAACTCGCGGGATTTCTCTTCCCATTTCTGAATGAGGTCGATGCTTTTCTCCTCCACTTTCTGGACAAACTCCTTGGATTTCTCTTCCACGTCCTTCACCCTCTTCTTCACTTTGTCCACCCGCTCTTGCAAATGGTACTTTTTCTCCTGCAAAGGTCAAGCATCAGGTTAGGTTTGTCACATACAAGACTTGTATACAAAACCACGTGGTTCCGTCATTGGAACAGACTGCTACCAATGGAACGTCAGCAAAAGGAACGCAACACTTCGGTTCCACATTTAGGACCTTCTGAAAAATCTGAGGCTATGGGGCAAGTAGCAGGGAAAACGGCAGATTCTGGAAAGGCACAGAGTTGCTCCAGACTAGCATAAGCTCTTCCCTGCTGCCCTCTATGGATTCTGACACACAAGGGCAGTTAGAAGAGGAATAAACGAATTCTCTGTCCCATCTACTCAAAAACAGATGCTTTAGGGCAGCGTGTGCCCAGCTTAGTCTGTTAATAAACCGTTCCAGCTTAGGACAGGAAGGCAGCCAGCCTTGCCCAGGAGCCGGCCACATCCTGCACCTTGCCGAACCGCCCAGGTCCTCTTGCAGCCCCTTGCCCCGGGGAGGCCCCCACTCAGTCGGAGACGAGGGAGGGACTCACATTGATGAAGCTGACGTTGAGCTCCTTGGCCGTGTAGCCCCTCTGCAGGTTCCGCCGCGCGTAGACGTCGTAGTCCCGGACGATGCGAGTGATGATGTCCGACGTGGAGATCCCTTCGGTTCTCTGAGTGGGCGCAAACATTCCTGGAACGGTCAGAGCAGGAGCGGTGGGACACAGGCTCGCCGACAGCCCTGCCTCGCCACCACAAGAGGCTCACTGCGGAGAGCAGCGCCGGGCAGGACACAAGGACGGCCTTCCTGAAGGAGCTGTGCCATCAGTGCTTGGGCAAAGGACGGGGAAGGCCAAGGAAGTGGGACGGGGAACGTGAGCCTGACCCAGCCACGGCATTCCCTCTCCCACCTCCCAAGTCAACGGCTCTTCAGCGGCCTGGGCTCTTCCAGACTGTCTCCAAACTGTGCCTCCACAGTGGAAGCGCCCTGCAGGCGTGGGCTGGTGGCCGGTCACTGATCACTGGCCGGCGGTCACACTTGCAGCAGGCCGGCCTAACAACCCCCCCCCCCCCGGATGCCTGTAAGGAGACCAACTCCAGCCAGGCAAGCGGTGGGTCAGCCAGACTGAGCTTGAACGACCACCCACCGGCTAACACAGCCCCCAAGGCAGAACCGCTGCCACCCCCGTGAGCCGGGGGCAGGTCATGTCTATAGGTGCCCTGGTCACTCTGAGGAATCGGGGGCCTCAAGCCGTGGTTCCCCTCCCCTCCGGGGCACTGGGAAGTTCAGAATAACTACGGTAAAGAGAGAAGCAGCTCTGGTCGAGTGAGGCTGGGGTCTGAACCAGAGTCAGCTGAACCACAAGGCCCCAACAAGAACACCACACCAAGGCTGCAATCCTACGAACCTTCCAGCACCGGGATAAGGGTGATGCAACTCCAAAGTAAGGGAACAAATATTCCCTGACCTTGAGGAGGCCTGCACGACGACTGCTCCACTGCAGGATGCAGAAGAGGCCCCACTGGCACAGCTACGTCAGTGCCGGAAAATCAGTTAGGATTGTGCCCCGAGAGTCCAAGACAAGGACAACCCTAAGGCCCAAATCCTAACCAACTGTCCAGCACTGACACAGCTGTGCCAATGGGGCACCTGGGGGGCAGTCACAGAAGTCTCCTCAAGGTAAGGCAAGGTTTGATCCCTTACCCGGGAGCTGCACTGCTGGAAGACGGGTTAGGAGGAGTGTGCCCCAAGACTCTGATACGGGAATTCTTCGTAAACATAACGTGCAACAACAAAGCTAAGCTCCCAAATGGCGCTGGTTATCCTCGCCTGGAAGCAAACAGAGTGTTGGCAGAAAGCTCAGCCAGCAGCTTCTACTGAAATGGCCGCGGAGGCCCTGACCACCCCCCAAATGATACCCGAGGCGCTACCTGGCAGATGTTTCTGAGCAACCAGGAAGACCTGCATGAATTGTCAGAATCTGGGACCCTCAGCAGTCAAAGGTGGTGCTCAGTGCTGAGCTATGGCCTGCCAACGAAGGTGCAGCCCACCTCCCCAGAGTTATGTGCTCTGGCACGCAGCCAGCGGAGAGGACCACACTGTGAAGGCTACAACTGGGACTGAGGATTCGGTGAATCACAGTACGTTTGTAAAAAAACCCATAGAAAAATGGTGGTTTAAACTAGCTTGCCCATGTAAGGCGCCTTGGGCATTCGCTTTGGCATGGGAAAAGCGGGGTATAAATTCTTCCAAATAAATAAACCAGCCTACATAGGCTAAATGGACTCTGCCCCCCTGGATGGCGTCAGAGAGGGTGGCATTTTCTCTCCCCTCCACAAACAGAGGCTCACCTGCTTCCTTTATGTGCTTATAGACATCGTCACTCCCAGCAGAGGAATACGGGATGTCGTCATGGGCAACGAAGTCTATCTGCAAGGTTCGCAACAAAAGAGCTGTCAGCGCAGCAAGCAGAGGCCAACAGGGAATGCCAAGTGGCAGCGATGGGGCACCGCCGAGGCTACAGCAGCAGCAGCAGCATTGGTGTCACAGGGGCCAAAGTGACCCAGGAGCGAAGGGGCAACAGTCACCTCCACAGCGACAGGACGTGGTGTGCAGAAAGCCTTCTGGCCCCTTGCGCTGGGTCCGCACACTGGAGAGGATGTCTCTGCCAGCCAGCAGCACAGGGCAGGCATAAGGGGGGGGTCAGCTTCCCACTGTGATGTCCGGCATCCCACAGACCTTCCCGCCTCGGAGCAGACGAACCAAGGACCCAGCAGCTCCCCCACCACGCTGCATGCGGGAGGGTCTTTACCCTGTGCTCATCCAAGAACTCGGGGGTGAGCGTCCAAGGGGCGTTCCGCACCACCTCGTCCACATAGCGACAGTGCTGGACGGCATCGTAGCGCTCGTTCTCATTCATCACCGTGAAGCCCTTGAAGTTGTGCGTCAGCTCATCGCTGCAAACTGGAGGGGCGACAAGCAAGAGCGCAGGCTGGCAACTGGGACCGCTTAGCCAGCAGGGCTCCAGCCTCCTGCAGAGGGAACCAGGCAGGGCAGACTGGCAAGGGCGGGCACCCTTGGGCTCCAGCAGCATTCAGGCTCCCCGCAGGGCTGCCCTCCAGTTTTGGGACATGACCCCTGTCAACTCTCACACGCCCCGTCACCCAGAACACCCAGGCAGTGGCCACACCTCTCTCCTCCTTCAAGACCCCTGTCTTCTGTGGGACCTCCCCTGCAGAGCCCAGGAAGCAAGGCCCATGGCTAGGAGCCACCGCAGTCCTCTCCCCTCCACAGTCTAGCCCCTCTTAAAGCCACGTAACTCGGTGGCCATCACCACATCCCAATTATGCACTGTGGGGAGACACTCTGTCGTCTGACCAAATCTACTCCTCAGTCACATCACTAGGTCAACACAAGACGGTGAGATGGGGTGGTGGTGGTGGTGTGAGCCTCTCTGCCTCTCAGGCGGTTTCCAAACCCAGGCCAACCCTTCCCCACAGCTGCCAACAGACCCCCCGTCTCACCTCCGACAATGAGGTACGTGTTAGGGAAGAGGTTTTTCGCCTGCATCAGGGCCCGGGCGTGTCCAGAGTGGAAAAGGTCAAAAATCCCATCGGCATAAACCCTGACTGGTCTCTCTGCTGAGAAGAGAAACGAGAGAAGTCAAACCAGGGCTGGGAGCAAAGCGGCTGTGCAGACTCCAAAAAGGCTCCCCTGAGCCTGGAATCATCACAGGCAGTCCAGATTCGAGATCTCGCTTACCACACCAAAACAATCCTCACCAGGATCTGCAGCGGCTGAGCCAGCCAGGCTCCCTTTAGGACTGCACAGGAAGAGGCAGAGCCTGGCCCTGCAGGAAGCCGCCAAAGCCCTGCGCATAGCAGGCCTGGGCGAGAGCAACAGCATTCAAAGCTTCAGGCACGCTGGAGCAGCGCGGCCTCCCACATGCGCTTCTGTGCACTATGGCAAACGGCTCAGGACGTCTTCCCGCGTGGGTGGCATTCCTGTGTCTTCCAAAATGCAAGTGCAGTTCTCAGAGCAATTGCCCTGCAACACAGCTGCAATCAAAGCCACTCCAAGGCGGGGCTTCTTCTCCTGGCACTCCAGAGCTTGGAAAAAAACACGTATTTGGCGCCCGCTAATTTGAGCCTGCGGGAGCCCAGCCTGGCACGGCGGTTCCGTGAACCAACAGAGACTCCACAGGACTGCAACACGGACAGGCAAAATACCTGCACGGACCGTACCAGGATGCCACGCGGCTTGCAGGCATTCGGGGAGCAAAACAAGCACACCTGAGACATACAAAATTATGCATGGAAGGGACAGAGTCGATAGAGGGATGTTCTTTTCCCTCTCTCAAGACACCAGAACCAGGGGGCATCCGCTAAAACTGAGGGTTGGGAGAGTTAAAACAGATAAAAGGAAGTACATTTTACCCAGCGGGTAGTTAATCTGTGGAACTCCTTGACTCAGGAGTGGATGTTGACGTCTGGCCTAGATGCCTTTAAAAGGGGATTGGACGGATTTCTAGAGGAAAGGTCCATCGTGGGCTATAGGCAATGATGGTTTGTGCAACCTCCTTACATTAGTAGTAGGCTACTTCAGAGTACTGGGTGCAAGGGAGTGGCAACAGGATGCAAGCATCTTGTTGTTTCATGCCTCCCTGGGGCACCTGGTGGGCCGCTGTGAGATACAGGAAGCTGGACCAGATGGGCCTTTGGCCTGATCCAGCAGGGCTCCTTTTATGTTCTTATGAGACTGACACCCCCCAAACAAGGAAACAGTCTGGAGCTACAGCAGGGGCACTGGCATGAAGGAAAGCTCTCTGACAGGACCAGAACTCAGAGTGGATCTTCACCTGCTGACCACAGGGATGCCTTGCAGGGCACAGCCTGTACAGCACCTCTCAGCTTTGTCACCCGTTTCACTGCAGGGAAATTGGCTCAGAGGCAGAGCAGGCTGAGGCGACGCCCTCCGAGTGAGTCAGGCTGGCCGGCCGGCCTTGGCAACGAGGAGCCCTGCTCTGGCTCCGGGCAGGCACCCTTGCTTGGCCCTCCTCCTGCTCCACCTGTGACCCGCCCTCCACTGCACAGGCACCAGCCCCGTGACCCCCAGGAGGGGCACCGCCTCCCATCCCCAGCACAAGGCCAGCGTCATCACCGAGGCCTCTGCTGCTGCTGCTGACAGATGGGAGATTAAGGGGATTTAGTATTCTGGTTGTAAAAGTGGGGCTGGGCCACGTGGAGGTGAGGTCGTGCACTTTACACCCAGTTACCGCAAATCAACTCTGACCAGGGATTAGAAGGCAGAGGCGCAACAGGAAAGAAAGCGAAAAAGGCAGCCGGGGAGCACAGCAGGCCAGCCGTTGCTCCTGCTGCAGGGAACCAGCCCTGTGCAAACAAGGGACTCCTTGTGCCGCTCCCTGCACAGCCATGCCCTCCCCCCGGCACGCTTCCAGCCTGAAGCCCCACAACCTTCTCCCTCTGTCCCCATGGAGGTCTGCCCACCGGGGAGGATGCTTCAGGCCTCTGGCAAAGGGTGCTGCGGGCCACAGAAGCTGCAGCAAACTGGTCAGGACTCCTTTCTCTGGGGCATAAGCTGGGCTTTGGAAAGAGTCGTCCAGTTTTTGGAGAAGTAGAGGTAGGAAAGATCCCATTACGTTACCAGACCCCAGAGTGGGCACAGTACTGTACAGACACCTGCCCAGGGGTGACTCTGCTATGAAGGCAAGCAGGGTGGGGGCACATGGTAGGCACTCCGGTTCACCCTGAGAGCGCCTAGGTTGGCTCCCTCTGCCCAGGCCCCGACATGGAGGGAGGAAAAGGAGGTGGGCTGAGCCAGGACCACCAGGCGATTGCCACAATGGAGCAGCCATCTCCATCTTCTGGTGCTAACATCAGTGGACCACACATACTATATGACACACTGCCACCTGCCACATCCACGGGAGACGGGGAGCAAGGCAGGGTACTACTGTTCAAATAAAATTCCACATTTACTCCCGCTGGGCTTCTCAGAGAATTACTTACATGGGGTCCCTCTCAGGGCTTCCTCATACGTTACTCGAAGGTACGGTTTGCTGTAGTCCACTTCAAGCTCATCGGAAAACGGAGCTGGCTCCCTGAGCCCCTGCGTTGGGGGAACAAAGGGAAACCAAGAGGACAGGGTTGCCCGAGTCAGAGAAAAAGGTACCTTGACTCGGCGACGAATCGGACCTGGAAAGGACTCAACAGCCAGCCCTATGAGAGGACTGTACCAGGCGCTCATCTTGTGTGAAGAGGTCGAACGTTCAGGGCTCCTCACGCTCAGCCCAGAACGCTGGCACGAAGGGCCAGTCCTCAGCACTTCCAGCCCGAGCCCTTGGAGAGCGGCGACACTCCGGGAAGAGTGCCAGGCCGGAGCATGGCAATGACGGACGTATATACAAAACCCACGGGCATAAAAAACTGCAGATTTGGGCCCCCACCCTAGGTACCCTATTGGAACTGAACTCCAGTCGGGTCTGGAGGGCTTTTGTGGCCTTCTGAATGCCCATTTTGTGTGACATTTGATGCACTCATAAAATATCCAGAGGCTGAGGTGAGACCTCTGCAGGCCTCATAAAACCCTCTGAAAGCAGCCAGAGTGCAGCTTTGGTGTGGACCCACCAAACTGCCATGAGTTTGAAACCCATGAGATTCTAAATCTGTGGGTGCTGAACCTGCGGGTATCACCTGTTGCTGCTTCTCAACAACAAAAGGGTCACATGGGAAAGGAATAAACCTGGGCCAGCGGCCTGACTGAGGGGAAGGCAGCTTCTTACACAGAAGCACCGCAGAACATGCTCCGAGTGCAGAAAGTGTCCCAGCAAGCGGTGATGGCCCATCCAATTGTCCTGCAGCAAAAATCAGGGCCAGTCATGGTTTGAACAGGACACAAAACGGCCACAGTTGGTTAACCGCCGCCGGGCCTCATTTTCAATACGTCCTTGACTCTTTTTGATATGTTATCTGCCAGCCTTGCTCATTTTAAATTGGTCTTGTGGACCTTGGGCTTAAGTTTCTATTTGCTAACTGCGCTGAGCTTTGGATTAGAACCACTCTTAATAAATGCGTTTAAGTATAGGAGGCATACAAGTCTTTTACACGTATTAAATCAGACATTTTAAGGAATCTACCCCAGGTCGTTGTCGCCGCTCTGTCAGACGCAATCCCTGGCTCTGCGGAGCAGTGCTGAAGCTCAACACATACCATTTGCTGCTCTGGAAGCTAAGCCTCCTGGGCTTGCTTGCTGGTTCAGGGCAAGTTCACTCCTCCAAGCGGGGCTTCACTTACCAAACAGCTCCGCGGCATCTTGAGCGGGATCCCGTCGGTCTCAGCGGCCCCGTTGGGCCCGGCCCCTTCTTTCCTCCTCTTCCTGGAGTTCAGCCTGGCTGAGCCTTGAGGCTCCATCCCACGAATCGCGTCCGGCAGCTCAGCTGGAAAGACCTGCAGGGACGAGGAGGGCGTTTTAGACCCCCAAGCTGGAGCAGCCGGGCTCTCTGCACAGCAGGCCAGCCGGGAGGGAAGGGGAAAGGCTGCTTCCGACTCGGAACAGCCACCCGGCTGATTAGCGAATGGGGCCAAGCCGGGAAGGTTCAAGGGCTGCCCTCCCCAGCAAAGCCCCTCTTATCAGCAGCAGTGAAAAGAGGGCAATAAACCAGCAGGCTGCCAGGAAGGTCTTTCTCCCATGACCCAGCAGGAATGCGGGAATCGCTGCTGCGCTTATTTTAGCACTCTGCTAATGAGCCAAACATTTGCCCCAAGTCGAATGAGGGGTTCAGGTTTCCAAGGCAGAATTTCTGCAATCAGCGAGAGCCGCATACCCCCAAGGCAGAGGAGAAGAAAGGGGGTCTTTGTGGGTACAAAGAGACATGTACCTGCCACCACCGCCTCTCCCCCCCCCCCCCAGCAAAGGCCTCAATCAAAATGAAGAACACATATGGAAGAACACATTTATCCACTTCCTCCACTGCCGGATTGGAATCCTCATGAGCATATAATGTTCTATATCACCTCACCACCTTCTTAACTTTTTTCCTAAATGAAAAAAGCCCAAATGCTCTCAGAACATTTCAGATTCATCAGCCGATGCAATCTTTAGGCCAAACAGAGAGCATGTTTGGTTTTTCTCTGGGGCAGGAAGGACTGAATGGGGGCAGCTCCCTCTACCTGTGAGGCCTGAAAGAGAAAGTGAGCATCCCAGCTTACAGGACGCTCCAGAAACAGCTCACACCTCTCCACTCTCCTGACAGCCTTCAGAGGACAGGTTTCACAACGCTCTCTTCCCGCCATGTGCAAACCATGAAACATCTCATGTTCCACCCCTGAGACATTTTTAACAAACTCCTGGGAAGAACTGAAACCACCAGTGACTGCAATGGAACAGCTTGGGTTACACCCCTTCTTCAGACGGGGAGGACTTACAAACCCTTGACACTGATGGCCCAATTCAGCTCTTCTGTATGTGGGTGACACACAATATCTGCCAAGACATTTGGCATCCTGGGAAGCCCAGCTCAGCTTCTTTTTTAAATGGCTTTTAACTCTCCTGGCTAGCAGATGGTGGCAGCGTCACCCTCCTCCCCAGTCAGTGGAATCATTACGAGGAGCCCTGCTGGATCAGACCAAAGGCTTACCTAGCCCAGCACCCTGTTGCCCACAAGAACCAGCCAGATGGGCTCTGGGAAGCCCACAAAAAAGGCATGAAGGCAACAGCCGTCTTTCCTTCTGCGCACAGAGGTTCCACACTGCTATTTAGAGACCACCCTCCAGGAACATGTCCCTGCCTTTTCAAGGCCTATCTAACCAACAAGCCACAGGAATTCATGTGTAACGCCACCAGTGGACAGGGCAGCCAATGAAGATGCACTCACAAATACATCAAGCGGGACTGGGCTCACCACAGCCAGTCTTTCCCCTCTGGGCGTGTATGCGCAATTCCTTTGCCAGTTCAGGAAGAGCTGGGCATGAGTCACACCCTCTCCTTTCCAGCATGCTCTACACAGCAGCGTCTCACTCCCACCTCTGGCACTTCTGACTTCACTCTGTAACAACACCCTCCGCCCTCCTGTTGGCCCCTTTCTGTGTGGTGTGGGTGTCGCTTGCCAACTGAGGAGAAACAGCAGCTCAGGAGAAACTTTTCAGGCAACTGACAAAGCGGGCTCCCACTTCAACAAAACACCACAAACATGTAAGTTTTTGCGGCGCCACCCAACACTCTGTTGCTTTTTAAGTGAAAGGAGCAGCTCAGTGGTGTCATTCAAATGATTTAGGAACAGGAACTCACTTTTGATTGGCACTTGTCGGGAACCCGGAACCAGCCACGGAGCCCGTTAGGATCTGGAACGCCCATTCTGGTCCGTTCCCCCTGAATGACATCACTGCCTTCGCCCCCCTAGGAATCCGGAGTCGCTCCCTTTAACCCTCTGAGTGCCGGCCAGCCAAGAAGAAAAGCTCTTTGCAGAGGAATTGGGAGGGGGGAGGAGGGAGAGTGAAGTGGGCGGAGTCAGCCCTAATTTTAACTAGTGGAACTGAGTTCCCCCGTGTTCCCCCTGCATGACATCACTGGAGCAGCTGCCATGTGAAACCCTGTGGCTGAAAAGGTGCGACACCTGCTCACAGGGCAATCCAAGTGCTGTGTTGGAGCAACGCACGTCTGCTGCATTGGCCCAGCACATTGCTGGCAGGACTGCCGGGTGCATCGGTCCCACGTCAGCCAAGTTCAGCCAACGCAGGGCCATTTCTGGGCAGGGGGAAGGTGGGTGGAACAAGGCGGGGGGTGTTCCCACAGGTGTGGCAGCCTGGGGAGTGGGGAGGAGATGAGATTGGCAGTTATGCCCGATCCAAACTCCTGTTCTCGGGCCATGTAGCCTCAATCAGGGCCACTGCCGGTTTGTCTGACTTGTGCCTGCTCAACAGCAGGCGCAGCTCCGAGGAGCTCCATTGGCTCAGCTGGGGCTTACCCCAGGACAAGGAAGATCCCTTTGCTTCGTGGTGAGTTCCAGCGCAATCCTAACTGGTGTTTGGATGCAGCGCAGCCCTGCCCGCTCCTGCCCAAGTTAGGATTGTGCTCTGAGTGATGCCCCCTACTGGAATTAATTGGAACAGCAGCCTTGAAGTACTGACAGATAGCGGATTCAGACTCGTATTTGGTCATAAGTTCAGAACCGGAGATGGCCTCCTGCCTTCAGGAATCCAGCTCTAACCTGAGCAGCTTTTTCTTGCCTTACTGAACTTTCTTGGAATTGAGACTGTTGAGTGAGAGATGCTGACCTTGTTTGGGTGAACGTTTGCTAGCCACTGTGACCGAGGGTGCGTAAATACAGAAAATTAGCCACACACACAGACGCTGGTCAAAGCAACAATTGAGCAATGCAAGAAGAAAATTATCTTCTTACAATGCAAAATGGGCAGAGAAGAACCTGATTTCTATACGAAAAAGGGAGGGTGACTGATGGAAGGATCCGTACGTCAGTGTGCAAAAGAGAGAAGGAACTGCCCCTTTGCCTTTTTTACAATCTGTGGCACAGGAGGACAATGTTCAAGGGCAGAGGCAAAAGAGCTCCTAGCTAAAGAGGACGTGGGAGCCTCCCAGAACTTCCTGTTCTGCTGCTGGGACAAGGGAGCTCTGCATTCCAGAGCTGTCAGCTCAGCCACATGCCAGGACCGCGTGCTAGAAGACGGGGCCAATTTTGCAGTTAAGTGGCTTGTTGCTGATTCATACCTCCCCCCCCCCCACAAAGCAAACCCATACCTTTGCCTTGCACTCCACCAGCTGCTTGCTTGGTATACTCCCAGAACAGAAAGACTCAATGAATAACTCAATGAATAAGTCCGGGATACCGGAAGCTATTTAAGAGTAATGCAGGCACCAATAAGAACATAAGAAGAGCCCTGCTGGATCAGGCCAAAGGCCCATCTAGTCCAGCTTCCTGTATCTCACAGCGGCCCACCAGGTGCCCCAGGGAGGCATGAGACAACAAGATGCTTGCATCCTGTTGCCACTCCCTTGCACCCGGTACCAGTAGCCCACCACCTTTGTAAGGAGGTTGCACAATCCATCATTGCCTATAGCCCACGATGGACTTTTCTTCCAGAAATCCGTCCAATCCCCTCTTACAGGCATCTAGGCCAGATGCCATCACCACCTCCTGTGGCAAAGAGTTCCACAGATTGACTACCTGCTGGGTAAAAAAGTACTTCCTTTTATCTGTTTTAACTCTCCCAACCCTCAGCTTTAGTGGATGCCCCCTGGTTCTGGTGTTTTGAGAGAGGGAAACGAACATCCCTCTATCGACTTTATCCCTTCCGTGCATTATTTTGTATGTCTCAATCATGTCCCCCCTCAGGCGCCTTTTTTCTAGACTGAAGAGCCCCAAACTCTGCAGTCTTTCTTCATAAGGGATAATGCCACAGCCATTATCATAATAAATGCCACAGGCATACTTAACACAAAGTCAGCCGCCTGCCCACCAGCAGAACCTTTCTGGAGACGGTGGGGCACTAGTCAGTCCCACGGGGCGGACTCCAGGCCAAACCAGCCCAGTCACCGTTTCCCCAAGACAATCCTTTTTGCCATGTGCAACTTGGCCCATAACACAAGCCAGAAACTGTTGAACACGCCCAGCAACAGATCAGAGCTTAGCTCTTACTCTTGCACAAGGCTCAGGAGGAGAGGCCCAAGAATGCAGTCATTCTGGATGAGCTCCAGATCCAGCTGCAAAGCTGAGAAGCCCACGCGGACTTCTTTTCTCAAGATTTTCAGCTAGATGGTGAAAATACCATCTGTGGCTCTTGCAAAATATTGTCGGTACACAGGAATCAGAAATGCATTCCCAGTGTTGTATGGAAAGAAGCTGAACTACACACAGATGCATTTGCTTAGGCCCACTTGGTGGTAACATTAATGACATGTATAAGCATCTTTCTAGTCTAATAAAGACATGACAACAAAAGCAAACTAAATTTCTCCCTTACAATATTGGAAAAAGCATCCTACACACTTAACTGTGCAGTATTGACAAAGGATGCTTTGGCTCAGACGGTCAATGAAATGTCACCCTTCCTGAGCAACCTAAGGGCCACACTTTGGCATTCCCTTGGCATTAATCTTTCGGGCACAATCAATGCCTAGCACAATATTGACGGCAGAAACATGAGCAGAATTTTATCCAGCTGCATGCAGACATAATTTGCAAGAAGAAGGAGGCTCGCTGACTGGCTACGAGGTAAAAAGAGAACCCACATTTTGTCCATTGAAAAATCAGACTCCATGCAAGTATAAGTAAAGTGAAAATATAAACTACCAGTGTTCTGCTGGTCATGGAAATTCACCCAAAGTTTTGGCAAACATCTGCATTTCACTACCATTCTACCTGGAGAAGAGTATGTGTAACTCAGCCACACAAAATTTGCTGCTCACCTGAAACAGTTTGAAATTGCTATTATGCGAATGTTCAAGAAGATAACTGCATTCTCAACAGGGAGCCAGTGTGCAACCACTGTGACATGTGCCATGTACACCCCCTCCCCCCAAAAAAGTTATTAGCAAGGCTAGAGTAACTTGATAGCTTTCATATTCCAAAGAGTATTAGCTTTAAAGCCAGCATGGTGCCCCAAAGAAGGAAAGGGCTTGGGTTCAAGTGCCAATGCTCTAAGTTCTTGGGTCCTCTTCACCTTGGGAGAAAGGCAGGATATAAATAAAATAAATAAAGTTCCCTCTCTCTTGCTCATCCTTAGTTGCTCTCGGTTTGCTGACGGAGATTGACATCAACGTTGTTGCAGGATGCTCCGCCATGGCTACAATTTGGACTCAGTATGGAACGGATCACTATAGCAGAGAGCCTGAGTTTAGAAACTGACTTTCTCAGAAGGTTTCTAGCTACAAAATGATTTCCCTCTCACTGCTCTCCCCATTTCACATCCCTCTGTGTCCTCTGAACAGCTCGAGAGAGACACTGAGTAAGAAAGTGGCAACTTGTGCCTGTTGGAAATATACCTTTCTTTGAAGAAAGCGAAACAGTAACAACTGTGCTGCCATTAAATGGGAAGGGCTTCCTGCTCTATGCGCCATAGTAGAAGGCCATGGACATGCTCAAAGGAAATGAGCAGTGGAGGCTGGACAAAGGACTCCACAGGTATCTTTATCTCTCAAAACAAAGCAGAGGAAGGAAGGAGGGTATGAGAGGAGGATTCACCTAACAATCGCTCTTCTCCCAGACAAGAGGGGGATTTCCTTGGAATGCAGAGGCCCGGTGCAGAATGTGGCAGTTAATCTGTGTCCTCCCCACACAGGACACGCCCAAGATAACCAGTCAAAGAAATGCAACACACCTACTTCCCTCTCTTGCTCCCAGGCCGAGATCTTTGCATTTTTACCCACACGCTGACCCAACTTAGGGGGCCACCTGATGAACCCCGGGAAGCCCCAGTCCGTTGGCCTTTACACCGCCACGAGGGCCGACAGTGGCCGAGAGCCCCGAAGAAATCTGCCCGCGTTGAAGGATCCGAGCCCCACCGCAGGCTCCTCCAGAACTCCAGCCTGAGGTCACCCCGCAGAAGCCAGAAGACTCCTCTAAAAGCAGCCCGGGGTGGGGGGGAGGACGACGAGCAGCAGCTGCGGCGGGTCTGCCCGGTCGCTGCAAGGACAGGCGGGCTGCAGGGAGGCGACCGGGGCGGGGGGGGGCGGGGAGCAGCCCCCCTCCCGCCGCCCCAGGGCTGCTCCACGGCGAGCGCTCCTCCTCCCCCCCCCGCTTGCCCACCCACTTCCCCACAGACCCCGGCCCGGCCTCCGAGGCCCCCAACCGCAGACGGGGCGGACACAGAGCGCAGCACCCTCCGGCACGGAGCCAGGAAGGAAGGAAGGCAGGCAGGCAGGAAGGCAGGCTCCAACCCCCCCCCCCGCGGGGACCAGCAGGCCTCTGCGGCGCGGGGGGGGGGGCCCGGCCGCAGCCCCCCCGCCTGTGGCTCCCTCGGCTTCCACCTACCGCGCGCTCCGGCTCGGCTGCGATGCCAACGGGGCTGGTGCACAGGAAGTGCTCCCTTCACCCGGACCCAGTCCCGCCGCGCAGGCAGGCAGGCAGGCAGGGAGGGCGGGGCGGCCCTTCCCGACACGCAAGCGGAAGCTGGGGGGGGGAGAGGGGATCGCGACGCCTGCCGGGCCGGCCTACCTCGCAGGGGCGTCGTGCAGGGCCGGCGGGGGAGCGTCACTCGCTCCCCGCCATGGGTGGCCGGGGGGGGGGCTCCGCGCGCTCTGCCTCCAGCGCCCACCGCGTCCTCCCCAGGGGCGCGAACGTGAGGGGGGCGCGCCAGAGCCCCCCAGTGGCGGAGCCGCTCCGGCTGTGGGCGGGGCTTCATGCGTCACGTGCTCCGCCGCGCGTTTGATCTCTGCGGCGGGGAGGCCAAGAAGCTTAGATGGCGGGGGAGGCATGCGGGGAGGGCTCCGAGCGGTCCGTGCCCTTCTGGCGTCCCCCGGAAACTGAGACCCTGGGCCGGAGATTCCGAGGGGAGGTCGGAGACCCCGACTCTGCTCCCAGCAGAGAGGAAGCAAAGTCCTCCCTGTGGACGCGGCCTCGCTGCGCACTCGCTTGTGATGTGGTCGACGGTGAAGAGCGTTTGGGGCTCTTCAGTCTAGAAAAAAGGCGCCTGAGGGGGGACATGATTGAGACATACAAAATTATGCATGGAAGGGATAAAGTCGATAGAGGGATGTTCTTTTCCCTCTCTCAAAACACCAGAACCAGGGGGCATCCGCTAAAGCTGAGGGTTGGGAGAGTTAAAACAGATAAAAGGAAGTACTTTTTTACCCAGCGGGTAGTTAATCTGTGGAACTCCTTGCCACAGGAGGTGGTGATGGCATCTGGTCTTGATGCCTTTAAGAGGGGATTGGACAGATTTCTGGAGGAAAGGTCCATCGTGGGCTATAGGCAATGATGGATTGTGCAACCTCCTTACAAAGGTGGTGGGCTACTGGTACCGGGTGCAAGGGAGTGGCCACAGGATGCAAGCATCTTGTTGTCTCATGCCTCCCTGGGGCACCTGGTGGGCCGCTGTGAGATACAGGAAGCTGGACTAGATGGGCCTTTGGCCTGATCCAGCAGGGCTCTTCTTATGTTCTTATGTTCTTATGACGGTGTCCTTATTGTGTACTCGGAGAATTTATCAGCAGGCCTGAACATCTCCCCCCCACTGCCAAGTCACACGGGCAACTCCTTGAATGAGGCTGCTGGGTGCAAGAGCCCTCCCTCCGGCTCCCTCCGGCCCACGACCTCTCTGCCTCGCCCCCGACCCTATTTCCTGGGCATTCACGGTGTCCCCTCTAAGGGATTCCAGGGCTGAAGCCCCCAGGAATCAGTATCAATCTTCAGGTGAGGACTGAGAGCCACCCTAGAGCCTTGAACAGGGTCATTTCTAACATCGCATCACAGTGGAAAACCTCAAAACAGGAATAGCTGCAGTAGGAGTTGGCAGCCTCAGAGCACAATCCTAACCTGGAGTGTCTCTGAGACTCTGGAGTCTCTCTCTGACTCAGAGAGTGGTCCAAAGGCACTTGATGGTGCATTTCTGACACTTGATGGTCCTGGGCTGACACAAGTGACTTGTGCTGGCCTAACTCCAGGTTAGGATTGTGCCCTCAATCGCCTCTCCTTCCTCCAGCTGCCTTCTCACTGCCAAGACTGTTCACCTCTCCCATCATTCTGACAATGCAATACCACTCCTTGAATTCCTCTACTGAGTTATTGTTCACTTCCAGACTCAGCACAAACTTTTCAGCCTCGAACTCCAACATGCTCCTGACTTTTAGCTCCATTTTTACATCCCATCACACCCTGATCCAGCATCACCACCCTCAGGCATCCAAGGCACTGTCTCAAAATCCTTCCCTTTCTCACTTCCTGCCTCTAACATCTGGAACTTATTTCCAGAACGCTGTATGATTATGCTTCGCTCTCTCCTTTGAAATTCCTCCTTAAAATTCCTCTTCCTGTGAAGGCTTTGGTTTAACACTCATCCCCAACTGAAGCAAACCCTAAGCATACACAACCAAACTGAACACCTGTTCCTCCCCACACCCTTTGCTTCCAATTTCCTCCCCAATCTTTGTAGTGCCCTCCCTCCTGACTTCTTGTTTGTAAAGTGCCAGGCCGCCTAATGGTACTATAAACGATTATGAATGTATTGTATTATTATTACAATCATTTTTGTATTACATTCCTTTGTGGTTTTAAATAAGCAAAACTAATGAATGCAAGAAACTCCTTAGCAGGGAGGTCTGCAAATTATTCTTTTGAAAAGTGCTGGGAAATTTGGAAATCATCCTGAAAAGTAACTTTCTAACACCTATTGCTTTTACCTTGTCGCAATTATTCTGTTGCCTGGCCCTCCTTCTGCATGCCTTTGCGTGACAGAGCCATACAGTAAGATACTGTTGTCCTAACATAATAGCTGATGTGCTGAATGTTATTATGCTAAACACACCAGTAAGATAATGCATAATAAAATATTGTAATATGACAATATTGAATCGTATCATACATAAAAACAGGACACTTTTTAAACTGCATAATATTAATATTCTGTCATTGTGTTGTGTTTGTTATTTCATAGCATACAGTGACATTTTATGGTATAACATAAAACACAGCATGGCATTCCTGATATGCATTTTGTAATTATTCCAGCCAATACTGCAGTCATGCTCCCATGCAGAGGTGTCAAAAGCTTTTTTAAAATGGACTCCCCTTCTGAACTCTAGGAATTGGGTGAGCTATATCTTTACATAAATAGTGATATGCTTGTATTTTATGAGGATAGTGAAACTGAGAGGGAAAAGTTTGCATAAAGCTGCCTAACTTTGTTCACAGCAGAGGCAAGATTTATTTCAAACATGTCATCTCCCCACCTTCCTTAAATTCCTTCACTGACTCGGTCAGTTTCCAAATACCAGACACATGCCTTGTCCATACTTCAAAGGCTGCTGAGGCCTTGTCCCTCCCTATCTGTCAGACCTCAGATCCCACCATACTGCTTGTCTGTGACCTTCATTCTTCCAGATCCACAGGTTACTTGTTCCCTCAATTGTCTCTGCCGTTTCTTCCTTGTCACCTCTTATCCTGGAATTGACTCCAGAACTCACATGTGATGTCTCTAATCTTACTTCCTTCAAAACCCTTCTTAAACCTCACCTTTATTTTTCAAAGTTTTTAACACCTCTGCCTAACTAGGCTTACATATAAGGACCTGAAATAGCCACATATCAGCCACGTATTAGGCCCTGCCTCTATTTCCTTCCCTTCATATGTTGTTTTCCTTTTCTCTGTTTAGCTGCAAGCCTCTCAGGGCTGGGGGCTTTTCCACTGAGGGCACAATCCTAATCTGGAGTTAGGCTGGCACAGTTAGGCCAGCAAAGTTTGGCTGGCACAAGGGACACCATAATGTATGTTTGGACCACTCTTGGAGTCAGAGTGGTCAGAACACAGACGTGTGTCATCCTCCCTGACTCCAAGAGTGGTCCAACGGGCTTTACAGTGGCCCTTGTGTGGGCCAAACCTTGCTGGCCTGTGCCGGCCTAACTCCAGGTTAGGATTGTGCCCTGTGTTAAATAATATATATATACAGATGGCACAATAACAACAATACCTCTGCCAGTAGCTCCTAACGTCTTGGCTAGAATTTGAACTATTGAGAGTCAAAAAATACCAGTCCAAATAACTGGTGGTTTGTGCAAGTGTATATGATCAGTGATGTCATGCAGGGGGTACGCGGGGGTACACGAGTACCGGTTTCTAGGATTGCGGCTGGCCCCGCCCATTTGCCCACCCACTTGTCGACTCCGCCCCCTGCAACGTTTGAATTTCCTGCACATTTGAGTTGCCTGCATGTTCTCAGAGCCAGGCAGGCAGGCAGCGAGCAGAGCCTTGCCTTGCCTTGCCTTGCCACTGAAAAATGAGCTGCTCTGGGGTTTTGGAACTGTTGGGTCACTTTAACATGATGCCAGGCCTCCTTAACATGTTCTGGGGGTGCTGTGGAATACTATTGCAACTGTTGGGTCAGTTTAAAATTGTCTGAGGCCTCAAAAAGGGCTTTTTTCATGTCACTTCCTGCCACGACATCACTTCTGGCTTATGACATCACTTCTGGTGGGCGGGTCCTGACACGTGCCAATCAAAAGTGAGTACCTGTTATTAAATCATTTAGATGACACCACTGTATATGATAATAAAATAACCAGGGTCTTTCTAATTCACAACTTGGGCTTCATACATCAGATCACTACTGCTTTTTAAAATGCGTTGAATGGACATAGTAATTGTCAACAAAGGCCCTGGCCCCAGGCTTAGAGTTCAACAAAGAGATAAGATAGAAGGCAATGTAGAGACAAGAACATTAAAACAGGGTACTCAGAATAGTTGCAGAGGGGCAGGATGTGACCTCCCCACCGCCATTCACTGCTTTGGAAGCAGCTCTCTTTTCCACTTACTTTCCAATCCAGTCTCTCGATTTTGTTTTCACTCTGGTCAATGTTACCTTTGTTGACATTTCTAAATAATGTTCTTGATACAAACATACTAAGACTTTCATGGCTGGGTGAGTCTGAATCATGGTTAAAGATGTTGCTCAAGTCTTCAAGCCACGGATTAAGGGCGCAATCCTAACCAACTTTCCAGCACTGACATAGCTGTGCCAATGGGGCATGTGCTTCATCCTGCAGTTGGGGGGGGGGGAGCAGTCACGGGGTCTCCTCGAGGTAAAGGGATGTTTATTCCCTTACCTCAGAGCTGCATTGCCCTTACCCCGGTGCTGGAAAGTTGGTTAGGATTGCACCCTAAAACACATTGTGGGATGTTCCTGTCTGGTTCCTGTCTTTGATAATCAAGGCAGGCTTCCTTAGCTGAGCTTACCAAGAACACAGCTTTTGCATTGGGTGGGTGGGTTTAGTTCTTACGCTTTTATGAACAGAAGACAGTCTGCAAATTGGCCCACATCTGTATCCAGAGGAACACAATGCAACTCCCTACCCACATTGAGGGAATTATAATAATAGGTTCCAGGTAAATAGTTATGCCAAATGGCCCCAGTTATATTATACTGCACAGTATTTTTTAAAATCTTGCTTGCCCTTCTTTCATGAAGTTTAGGGTGATGTAGATGATTTCCCTTCCCCACATTCTATCTTGTGAGATGTATTAAGAGAAAATGACTGGCTCAAGGTCACCCAGCAGGCTTCATGGCAAAAGGGAGAGTTCAGACTACAGGCTAATCAATCCTTAATACTAGTCTTTGAATAGAGTTTTGGCTGAATGCCTGCTACTACTTTGCAATGAGTGAGCCATGGTTACATACTGAAGGGGCTGGCGCTTTGTGTATGCTCAGCAATACTCTTGTTTTCACTCTGGCTGACTCAGTCCCCTGGCTTTGAAATTGGGACTCAGTGCCAAGCTCTGGCTAGTTCTTGGCTCTAGTCATGGTGCCCTGGGATGCAGTACCTGGCTCAAGGCCAGGCCCCTAAGGGGGGGGGGCTTGGCTTGAACTTACCCAGTCCGCCAGGTGCAGGCCCATCTCCTCCTTCTCGTCCTCTTGTTCCTGGTCCGGCGGGTCATCCCCTGAACCGTAGCTGGCTGCGGGGGAGGGGGCCCTGGTGTCCCGCCACCGGGTCTCCAAGCCTTGCTCCGTGGCTTGGCGTGCGCCGAGAGGCGGCAGAGAGCACTGAGGACACAGTTCTCCCTCTGCCACTGCGGAGAAAGGAGCCTCGCACGACAAGCACCGCTTGGACTTCCTGGTGTGCTTGTGCGGTTTGTCTGCCATGACCGGGCATGGGGCGGAGGTGGGAGCAGAGAGGCCGCACCAGAACCACTGGCAACGCGGGGCAAAGAAGCTCAACGGGAACGGCCAAATAATTATTTCATGGAAAAGACTGGAGAGCCACCCATTAGCTGCTTCCACCAAGGGGAAAAACTCTGGTTGATTGAGTGGAGAACCACTTCCTGGGGCTGCACTTCCTTTGGAGCCCACAAGGGGGTGACATAGCTGTTAATGGAAGTTCTAGTGATAGGGGAGGAGCAATTGGAGGGGCTGGCACCATTACATGGAGCTGACTTGCTTCTGCAGAAACTTCAGAGCTCCTCATCACTATCCCCTACTGGCTGGAGGTCTACTGCACATTTTATAGGTAGGGGTTCTATTTTTTCTTTAAGCACAAGCGAACAGGCAAAATTTAGTCCTTGAACAAGTCCTGCCTGTCTAATGTCCAGATTCAGGCTTTGGCATCTCTGGTTAAAACAGCCACATGTTGGAAGACTGAGGAATGAACACAGTCTTAAAAGAAAAACTGCTACTCAGAATAGACTGTACTAGTTAAGCTGGACTCAGAGTTTGACACTGTATAATGCTGATCCTTAAATAGGGCCTGGGCATTAAATTATTGGCCGGGCAGTAGCACGACATATGACCACATCCGACGCTCAAACAGTTCCTGTCTTCTGGTGCCTGTCCTTGATGCATATCATAATCCGTTTAAGAACCTAGTTCATGCAAAATGCTAGAGTGACCGTGCTCCAAGATACAGTCTCTAGAAGTTAAACCGCTGAGCTGAATGCAGATGCATCTCATTTCTGGGGCACAGGCATGTCACAAGGCAACATGGAGTGCACAGCTTTGTAGACAGCAGCAGCGGAGGCTTTTTCTGCACTATTAACAAACATGCAGTAGAATACGTTTCCCCCTCCTAGTCTAATCCAAAGAACAGCCTCCCTCGTAACTTTTAAGTGAGTGGAGGTTGGGGCTAGCAGAGCAAGAGGATACACCAAAGGGAACAAAGCCTTCAGTGGGAGGAAGGGGCTCTTGGAGATACAGGCAGGAGTGCTATAAGCATGTCCATTGTTTCATCTGTAAAGTACACCATCCACCTAACCCAGAGACACTGTCCTCAGATGGGGGCTCTCTTTCCATCAAATTATTATTCTTAAGGAAGAAAAAAGGCCACTGCTAGGTGTTTAAAGTCTCCGCCTTCTGCCCATGAACTCGCTACGCAGTCTTCATTACCTGCCAGCTTCAGCCCCCTCACTATGAAAATACCAGCCCTTGTCACAAGAGGGTTGCCAACTGACCAGGAAACAACAGGTTGGCCTGCTTCCGGTGCTTTAAAAGCTACTCGGTCAGCACGGCCTGGCAGAGCTTCTTTGGAAGCGCTCAGAAACGTCAGTTGGCTCAGAATGCAGCTGCTGTCATGGGGAAGGAGTGTTCGGAACCTTTCGCTCCAGCTGTGCTGGTTGCCTATTTGCTTCCAAACCCAATTCAACATTCCAAGGCTGTCTGGGGCCAGGGCAGGCCCTGTGTGCTGCTCGCCTGGTGCTTCCAGCGCAGCCGGTAGGGAGATGCGGCAGGCCTCCCCCCAGAGGTGGTCGGACGGCTGCCCCAAGAGATCGGTAGGTCAGCCTCACTGCTGGTCTTTCAGCAGACAGGAACTGGCTGGCATGGGCCCCCTCCCAGCTGAAGGTGCCCACCCTGTGACTCTCCAAGGCTCTCCTGGGCGTTCGGTTCCCTTCTGAAATAAGGTTGTGGTGGTCTGGGAAAGGGACTGGCCCAGAGCGCTCCTGGCTTCAGACTAGCTTCCCCCTGGCCACAGCTGGAAAGAGTCTTTCTGCTCCAGGAAACCTTTCACTGGCTGCAGGAATTTGCTCTTTGGCTGAAGAGCTTTGGATTTCTGCTCCCCTCTAAAGGTGTCATGAACTGTTGTGCTGCTACTTACTGTATTGTATGTTTGAATCCCAGTTATATTGGAACATTGTTTGAGTTAAAATGTTTTTTTTTAAAAAAAAACTATCAGCTGACTTGGGCATCTGTTTATATTGAAAAGCCAAACAAACATTTTAATATAAATAAAAAAAGACATGTTTGTTGCTTCAGAACTATTACTTTCACTCACATGAAAATTTAATTGATTTACGCCACAATCCTTGGAGCAAGTCCCACAGAAATCAGTTCTGAATAGAAGACTGTGATCCTTTATGTGACAGAGTAGCCCCATAGAACAGAGTGAAACGTATCTCTGAACAAACATGCATAGGGTTGTGTTGTGCACAAATAATGAATGTGACTTCATTGGCTGAGTGACAGCCCCAGTTCATAAGCAAAGAGCTCTACTTTACATGCAGGAGCTCATACGTTTTGGCCAGGCCAAGATTTGTGGGGGCCAGCTGTAGCCCACGTTGGAGCACAGCCACAGGGAGCAGAAGGGAGACAGTGCTGCAAGATTGCCCAAGACGTGAGATCCTGAGAGAGGGAGACGGCGCAAGACGTCAGGGCAGGCAGCGATGATGGCTGCCTCACAGCCTGGATGAATGGAGGGCGAAAAGGGAGGGGGGGAGAGAGGTCAGAGGGAAGGAAAGGGCAAAGAAGAGCAAGAGGAAGGGGAGAACCTTGGGGGAAGAGACCTCAGGCAGGCCAGAGACTCCAGAGCAGCCCAGCATCCATGCCATGCCATGCCAAGCTCCCCGCCCCAAGCCCTCCACTAGCCCAAGGGAGTTGCTGGATGGTTCTTCGTAGGGAGAGGGAGACGGCTCCTCAGTAGGAACTATGGGAAACAGAGGTGAGGGGGCAAGAATGCCTAGGACCACAGAACCATATTGGGATTTGATGAAATTGGACTGGCAGAGGACATGCACGTGGTGGAATCTTGTAAATAAACCCATCCCTGCGAGCATCATCTTTGAGTCCCCACCTGGTTTGCTAGAAGAGCCAGAGGGAACAGCTGGAATGTTGCAAGGTAACCCCCTTTTGAATGCAGTCCTTCTCCCTGGGGACAAGGCTACACCTTATGGTGATGCAGCACCAGGATTCCATCCTTCCTGGTCCGCAGGCATGTTTCTGCAGAAGCAAGTCCAACTCTCACATGCCACAAGGCAACACAACTCAGGGTACAGGATGCAGGATACAGGTACTGTCCTCCCAGCAGTTGTCCTGGGCCACAGATATCCACAGCAGGAAACATCCTTCTTCCCGTTGACTTGGAGTTGAAAGGAAAGGCTTGAGCTGGCTTGGGTAGCAGGTGGAAGAGGGGCTCTGATTGCTGCTGCTACTGCTGCTGTCAAAATGAGATGCCTGGGACTGGAGAAGAGGGCAGGGATTTTCCTCCTGGCTTAGCTGCCTAGGACAGTCCCTGCTACCCCCTCCCCCTTGCTCCCCCCAGTTGGAAAGGCTGGCTCATCACGCTCACCCTGGAAAGAGCAGAGCTGGGAAATTCTGTTTATTCACAACCCTGGTATCCTAACTTGGCAAGATTAAGAAACCACTTTCTCCTTAGTACAAGCAGCGAAGTGGCACATTCTTGAATAAGAGGCTGTACCAAAATCTGACAAATGTTATCCTAGTAAAGGCAGTTTAAATTCGTTGGATTTTGTTCATTATAGCAAGTAGAGCATGGAAAGAGAACAGAAAAGGGAAGAAGACATTCAGGACGGGGATAGGAATGCAACAGACTCACAGTGAAAAGCACGCTTAAAAATTATACACTGTATATTACATTACATTTCTCATCAAAGCTTCAATATGTTCCTTCAAAGAGACTGATATTCAACATAAGATGAGTCTTAGCTGAGCACCATCTACAACAATACATTTAAATTGCTTTATGCAGACAGTTCCCATTTTATAACAATTACAGGAAAGTACAGTGGGCTTGAATGGGAAGTTCTCCTGCTCAAGGCCCAGTGAAAATGAGGAGTTACTTTGCTCCTATTCATTTCAATGGGGCCCATGCATAAGAACTTCCTGCTCCAAGGGGGTCGTACAGTACAAAAAATTGGCTATGCACAGAAAATGTAGCAGATATAACCTGCAACCTCTTTGTAAACTTATGTAAAACGGGTTTTGTACAAGGGTGTGCCTGCAGACTTGAGGGCAGACAAATGCAGCCAGGCTTCCACAGCAGCTCAGTCACAGGGGCCTTTCCTGCTTTAACGCTTCAGCGATATCAGTAGAAGAAGCAGCCAAAAGCGACCACCACACAGAAGAGGCTGTCCTGGGAAAGTGACAAGAGAGCAGGCTTGTGAGTGATGAAATCCTGGAATTTTGATCTCTGATACAGATATAAGTAGAAGGATTGCTGCTATTTTCTCGACATGAATGATTCAGGGCGCAATCCTAACCCGGAGCTAGGCTGTCCCAGGAGTGTCACAAACACTGTAAAGTGCGTTTGGTTCACTCTCGGAATCAAAGAAGATAGCGCACTTTTGTGACACTCGTCAGCCGGCACAAGACTTGTGTCAGCTGAACTTGAGGTTAGGATTGCGCCCGATCCACACTTCTGGCTTTCACAAGTGACCTGCTTGAGAGCACATGAACTGTGCCTGGTCAAACCTCAGGGGTCCCTCAGAAGATGGTGGCCTCCCATAATGGTACAGAATTTCAGTTATGGGGGAGGTGGATTCCTCTCTTTCCCCAACTTCTTGTCCCATCTCATGCTAAAGCAGAACAGCAGAATAAGTTACCGTATACAAAATAAGCCGTGGCGTTATTCACCCGGTACGCTGGGCGGGACTTACCTTTGAGCAGCAGTCCGCCCGTTGCGTCACGCCGCATTCCGCCGCGCGACGTGACGCAACAGGCGGACTGCCGCTCAAAAGTAAGTCCCGCCCAGCGTACCGGGTGAATAACGCCACTGAAAATAAGCCAAAGGAAAAATCTTCGACCTGCTCCTCCCTAGACAACGCAAGGGTGAGTTCCATGTTTTTCCAACTATGGAAGCCATGAACTACATGGACAGCCCAATTCAAACTTGTGCTGATGCGGCCAGGCCATGTGGCCCGCATCCAGAGCAGATCAGGAAGTGGCTCGAGGCAAGGCGATATCTTCCCTCTTACTCTGTCCCAGCCTGCCCCATGGGGCTGCCTGGATGTCTGAGCAGCCTGGAGTAATGCAGTGCAATCGCTCTCTCCTTTCTAAACGCATTTCTTCTGCGAACGCTTTGGCTTAGTCCTCACCCCTGACAGCAACAAAACCCAATGATGCCTAACTGCACTTGCTTACATTCATCCCTCAACACCTTTTAGATTGTGAGTGTCTCAGAGTAGGGACCTTTTTTTTTTTTGATTCCATTATGGTGCACCATATCACGTATAGTACACTGATGGTGCAATACAACAAACACATCGTCAGAATCTTCTAAGGACTCAATACACCGGAGGGCTCAGGGCCCACATTGTTCGAGCAGCCTTTCATAGATGACGCTCATCAAGCATGACAAAGCACTTACGTTCATGAACACATCATGAGCATAGTTGTCCGTGTCTGCATCCCAGAAACATCGGGCAGCCATGCTGAAGAAATGAAAGGGGGACCCATTTATTAAAGGCAAAAGTAGCAGTCAGTACCAATTAGCAGCATCTGCACATTATTCTTTCCGCTCAAAAAGTTGGAATAGAAGTCTCCTTCAGGGACTGCACTGAGGTCAGTATCAGTTGAAATGCAATTATAATACAGTTCAAAGGTAATTTTAATGTAGACAAGTCCAAAGTGATGCATATTGGGACAAATAATCAAAACCAGATACAGGCTAATGAGTTCTGAACTATCTGTGACAGAACAAGAGAGAGATCTTGGGGTGCTGGTGGACAACTCTATGAAAAGGTCGACCCAATGTGCCACAGCGGTGAAGAAGCCCCATTCCACGTCTGGGATAATTAAAAAACGGGTTGAGAATAAAATGGTCAATATTATTATTCCATTGTACAAATCGATGGTAAGGCCACGTCTGGAGTACTGCATACAGTTCTAGTTGCCACATCTCAAAAAAGACATAGTGGAACTAGAAAAGGTGTAGAAAAGAGCAACCAAAATGATTACTGGGCTGGGGTACCTCCCTTATGAGGACAGACTACAGCGTTTGGGGCACTGCAGTCTAGAAAAGAGATACCTGAGGGGGACATGATTGAAACATACAAAATTATGCATGGGATGGATAGCAAGATGTTCTTTTCTTTCTCTCACCAGGGGACACCCACGAAAATTAAGTGTTGGAAGAGTTAGAACAGAAAATACTTTTTTTTTTTTTTACCCAGCAGGTAATTAAGCTGTGGAACTCCATGCCTCAGGAGTTCCTAGGTGCCTTTAAAAGGGGATTGGACAGATTCATGGAGGAAATGTCCATTGCATGGTACAGGCAGTGATGGGTATGTGCAACCTCCTGATTTTAGACATAGGCTACCTCAGGCCCAGGTGTTAGGGAGAGGCAGCAGGATGTGAGCATCTTGTTGTGTGCTGAGGCATTTGGTGGGCCACTGTGAGATACAGGAAATTGGACTAGATGGGCCTTGGCCTGATGCAGCGAATACTCTTCTTATGTAAACAGTCAGACTGTTCAACTCATAATGAATGTTAAGTCCCCACCTCCAAACTGGGAGGTATCCCATCTACTGGTAAAATTGGATTATTAACTATAGGACATACAAAAAGATGAAAAGTGACTATCTTACAAATGAAACAAGGAAAAGGAATTAGCTATACCATACATGCTCCAGCCTTTTCTAGATGAAACCTATTACCTGGACTCTAACCCAGATTTAGGTTTGAAAGTGCTCTGGGCATCATAGCAATGCTGGGAACTACATAAAGAGAATGAGGGCGCAATCCTAAACTGAGTTAGGCCGGCATAAGCTAAACCAGCAAAGTTTGGCCAGTACAAGGGACACCGTAAAGTATGTTTGGACCACTCTCGGAGTCAGAGAGGCCAGCACACAGGCGTGAGCCAGCCTCCCTGACTCTGAGAATAGTCCAAACCCTTGTGCTGGCCAAGCTTTGCTGGCTTAGTTTATGTCAGCCTAACTCCACATCCAGGGACGTGGTGGCGCAGCGAGTTAATCCGCTGTTGCTGGGCTTTCGACCGCAAGGTTGGGAGTTCAAGACTGTGTGACGGAGTGAGCTCCCGTTGCTTGTCCCAGCTCCTGCCAACCTAGCAGTTCAAAAGCACCTAAATGCAAGTAGATAAATAGGGACCACTTCGGTGGGAAGGGAATGGCGTTCCTAGAGTCATGCCGGCCACATGACCACGGAAGCTTGTCCTCAGACAAAAACGCCGGCTCTACAGGCTTTGAAACGGAGATAAGCACCGCCCCCTACAGTCGGTCACGACTAGACCATTCGGTCGTGGGGAAACCTTTACCTTTAACTCCAGTTTAGGATTGCACTCCGAGTCCTTGCTGGTTCTTCTGGAACCCTCAGTGGCTTTCAACCATGGTACAGTGTTCTCTTGGACCACTAGGCCGAGTTCTGTTTAGGAGGCATCATGTTATGGTGGCTCAGCTCAGCCCTGGATATAGGTCCCAGGGGTGATGTTGGGGGACTACTGTCCAACTCCTTGGCTGTTAGACTGTGGTTTACCATCTGGGCCAATTCTGTACTCTGTACTTTTTTCTCGCTTGCTTCTTTGTTTATTGGCCATTTGGTTATTTATTTTGATTTTGATTTTAATTTTTAATTATGGTTGCATTTAAATTTTATTATGTGTTGTTCGCTGCCTTGCTCCACCCACCCCCCTGATGGCTAAAGAAATCAATGCTACTACTTTCAAGCTGTTCCATTGCTTTATTTATTGTTTGTGTGCAATGCAAATGAGAATTAATTGTAGCTTTAAATTCCTAGAAGAGATAACGATCCATCATTGTAGAATGCTTGGAAAAAGCAAAGTGACATTGGGACTTTTAATTTCACATGTAAATAATGTGCGAAAGGACTCAAATGATTCTACAGAAAGAAAAGCTAAACTTACTTCACTCCCTCGCCTCTCTGCTCTCCAATCACCACCTGCACGATGATTTTATATCGATGGAACCCTTTCTCTAAAAAGGCAGAGAAGAAAAATGATTAGTGAGAATTAAATAATTTCCCCACTTTTATACAGAGGCCATCAGGTGTTGAAAGTTGGAAAGGGACCATCAGAATTGAGAAAGAAAGAGAAAATAGAGATGGTAGTGAGAAAGTGACTGCAGCCAGGCCCCAGTACCTTTCAGCTTATCTCGGATTGTCTCCGATAAAGATTTGGTTTGTTGTGGGATATCTTCTGGGGAGTACAGGACCCCAGTCAGCTCCTCCTTTAACACTTCATGGATGCATTCTTTAACGGTAGAAGAGCGGAATCTATAGGAAAGAGAGAGCACAGGAACAGGTCTTGGATTATATCTGTCTTTTATCAAAAGAGAGAATAATTGCAATACGGGACATTTGAACACTGAGCCCCAGTAAAAGTTTGTTTAGATGACAATTCCCAAATCTGCTTTGATCTTGATTTTTGCCGTGGTCAGTAAGTGACTCACAACCAACCTCTATGGACAGGGGAATTATGTGGCACAGACCTTCAAAACATTGGATTCAGGATTGTGTACAGGTGGAAAAAGGCAATAAAAGCATTTGAACATTAAAAAACAAACACTGTCAACAAAACAACGAATGCGAACACCACAGCAGCCGGCAACCAAACCAGCTGCCCTTTCTTATACAGAGCTGCAGCTCAGTGATAACAGGACCTATTTTACAGGCCGAATCCCTGGCAGCATCTCCAGGTAGGGCTGGGAAGGAGCCTGAAACCCTCAAGACCCAATGCCAGGCTGTTTAGGCAGCACCAAACTGGTGGGACGAAGGGTCCCACTCAGTGAGAGGCTGCTTCCTTGCCACCAAACTCCTTTGGTGTTAAATGCAATTTAACAATATTAAACCCCCCCAACAGAGAGAAACCACAAGCAAGACTGATGGATCTGGCAGAGAGGGAATTCCACAGCTATGGGGCCACTACTGAAGAGGCCCCGACTCTGGTGCCAGCCAGCCAGCCGCAACTGGCTCCTGGGGCTGACTGAAGGGCCCACCCAAGGGCCGCCCCGCACAACATGCTGCATGAAAGGCCTGCTGAGGAAGGTCCTGGGGCGGGCAGCCCTCCAACCGAGGGGGCGGGGCTCCGCACTCCCAGCCCCCCACTGACTTGTGCTGGAAGGCCGGCCGCAGGCTGTAGGTTCGGCCCGGAGTCACCCCGCTGCCCGGCCGCAGCGGTGCGGGAAGCGGAGACACGGCCGGCTCCGACAAGCCCCTAGACTGCGCCATCGCGACGAGACGCCTGCCGCCGTTGCCATGGTCACGAGCCGGGCCCCGCTTCCGCTTCCGGCAGGAGGAGGCGCGGAAGAGCCATGGAGGTAGAATGGAGCGGCCAGCGAGGCTCCCATTTCCGGCGAGGGAGGCTGGCTGGGCCCGCGGTGCGGGAGCTGCTCCAGGAGGAGTCCCGCAGCCCCTCTCGCTCGGGATGCGTTTAAAGCGCGAACGCCGCCACCTACGCCCGCTCCCTTTGCGGTACCGGAGGCGCCTGCGGCCGGACGTAGCCTTTAGCACGTGACAGGGGCTGTCGTGGGTGCCGGAGGGGGAGACCCATGGGGTGACCGTAACCATAGAGACCGCGGCCAGACCTGACCGTGGCGGACGGGCGACCCCTAGCGTCCGAAGTCATTTGGGTGTCTCAGAGAGGCTGCAGTCCCTGACACGTCCCCTAGGAGTAAGAACATAAGAACATAAGAAGAGCCATGCTGGATCAGGCCAAGGGCCCATCTAGTCCAGCTTCCTGAATCTCACAGCGGCCCACCAGTTTGCCCCAGGGAGGCATGAGACAACAAGATGCTTGCATCCTGTTGCCACTCCCTTACACCCGGTACCTGTAGCCCACCACCTTTGTAAGGAGGTTGCACAATCCATCATTGCCTATAGCCCACAATGGATCTTTCCTCCAGAAATCGGTCTAATCCTCTCTTAAAGACATCAAGACCAGATGCCATCACCACCTCCTGTGGCAAGGAGTTCCACAGATTAACTACCCGCTGGGTAAAAAAGTACTTCCTTTTATCTGTTTTAACTCTCCCAACCCTCAGTTTTAGCGGATGCCCCCTGGTTCTGAGTAGAGTAAGTCCCGTACGCTTGGGAGTAAGGAGCTTACTTCTGAGTAGACATGCCTGGGGTGGCACCGTCAGGCTCTAACGCTCGCTGTGTGGGAGTAAACCCCATTGACTACAGCGAGACTCTCCTCTGAACAAACATAAGGGGGGACTTGATTGACACGTACAAAATTATGCATGGGATGGACAGAGTGGGCAGAGGGAGGTTCTTTTCTCTGTCTCTCTCTCACAACACCAGAACCAGGGGACATCCGCCTAAATTGAGGGTTGGGAGAACAGATAAAAGGAAATATTTTTTTAATCCAGCAGGTAATTTTTTTAATCCAGCAGGGTGCCTTCGGGCACAATAAGGCGGGGTAAAAATAATAAATAAATACATAAATAAATAAGCTGTGGAACTCCTTGCCACAGGAGGTGGTGATGGCATCTGGCATGGGTGCCTTTAGAAGGGGGATTGGACAGATTTCTGGAGGAAAAGTCCATTGTGGGCTATATGTGGGCCATGATGGGTGGTGCAACCTCCTTACGTTAGAAGAAGGCTTCTACTTCTTGCCAGGCTTGCACCCTTGCCAGGTGCAAGGGAGTGGCCACAGAGTGCAGGCGGCCTGTTGTCTCATGCGCTCCCTGAGGCATCTATCTGGTGGGTCACTGTGAGATACAGGAAGCTGGACTAGAGGGGCCTTGGTCTGATCCAGTGGGGCTCTTCTTATGTTCTTGCTTTTGCCAGCAGGGCCATTGCAGTGACCAGAATAGTGGCTTGGGATCTACCACCCTAGTTTTGGAACAAGTGTGCCCTGTTGCTGCACACACGTGACTATGACACCTGTATTTGCAGGGCTGCCCACGACCTCTTCTGAGCCCTCTCTAGCAGCATGAACTGCCAGCTACTGATGCTCGGCTTTCTCCTGCATACACTACAGGAAGACACCTCCCCACTGCCCTTGTGTGGTTTTATAGCATGTCTCATGAACCGTGGCAAAGAGCACTCCCCCAGATTTTCCTTTAGTCTGCCTTCTGTCACCCTTTAGATGTTGGTTTAACTGTTGGCCCTCAACAGAAATTTCTCGGTAGGGTATGTCTAGCCTCTTCTCCTTGATCTTTAACAGACCTTGATGAGCATCTGGTAAATATCAAACATCAGTTTTCTTTTGACCCTGGCTTCCTTCCCTCCTCACTCTGCTCAAAATTGATGTGCTCACCTGCCCCAAATGACACACCTTGCTTTTACTTTCGGCAGCAGGGCCATTGCATTGACCAGAGCTGCAGAACTCCTGGCCCTGCTGGTGCTCCTTGTCCTGTATGATATTTTTCATCGGTGTTCGCAGGGTTAAAGTGGGAAATCTTTTGTCTCCATGTCTAAAATTTGGAAGGTCTTTGCCTTCAGGGGGTTTGTAGAATGCTTAGAAATGTCATGCTGTGAGCGTGGGAAATGCCAGTGTTATAACTGCTATCGAGTCTTTCCCACTGAAATGAGCAGAGAGTTTGTTTGGGTTGTGTGCCTTTTGTGGCTCGCCTACAGGTATGCTTTTTTAGTAGAATTCCAAGAAGAGGGTAGAATTATTCTGAGACACCACTTTTTCCAGTGGTGTTCCTCTTATATTTAGCAGGGGGAGAGTAACTGTCCCTCTTTACTTCACCCCTGCGCAGTCTTTCTAGTGGCTGTTGCTGGCGGTCTGCCTTTTTTTAGATTGTGAGCCCTTTTGGGACAGGGAGCCATTTAACTTTAACTTTATTATTACTATTTGCCTGTAAACCGCTTTGTGAACTTTGTGTTGAAAAGCGGTATATAAGTACCTGTTGATTGATTGAGAATAAGTAGTGCTTCGTGGAATGCTTGAGCATTTCTTACTCATAGGATGGAAAACAGAGCTTACAAGCACCCAAAAAGCTTTGGGAGTCTCATTGAAACCAATGGAAACCTTCATTATCATCCTTTTGAAATTGTCTATGACAGTGGTTCTCACCAGCCTGCTTTTTAGAATGACAACCTGTTTGGGATCCAGGGTGACCGGATGTCATAATCACAAAGGAGGATGCAGCACCCCAAAATGTACGACATTAATGAAAAACGTTTGAAAATAAAAGCTAAAAACATTCATATATATAGATTTTTTTTAGGGGGGGTCCACTTGAGAGATTTAAAGTGGACAAGTTATATGGTTTTGAAGACCAAATGTCATTATTAGAAACTCAGCAAGAAGGCTTCTGGTTTCATTTGTAAATTTACCTTTTTTGCTAAAATGTATACGTTACTGTTGAAATATGAGACAGAAGAGGAAGAAGTTAAAGTATGTATGATACAATGGGCAAGTTGGTCACAAGAATTGAATAGAACAGTGGGAAAGTTTGTGGATTAAAAGATTGAAATTTACATTAAATGTAAATCTTAATTTTTATAAGATAATGTATAGTATATAACACCAGTTAAATTAGCAAAAATGTATAAAAATGTGTCGAATAAATGCTGGAAGAATAAGAAACAAGAAGGTACATTTTACCATATGTGGTGGACTTTCATAAAAGCAAATCTGGACTAAGATACTGGACTAAGATTCACCAGCAATGCATTGGATTTTTAAGGTAAATTTACAAATGAAACCAGAAGCCTTCTTGCTGGGTATACTTGATGATCAGGTACAAAAAGACTTTGCAATCTTATTTTTATATATGACAACTGTGGCAAGGATACTGTATGCATAACATTGGAAAGTTCCAGAGACACTTCAATTGAAGATTGGTGGATAAAAATTCTGGACTCATGGAAATGGATAAACTTACAACTTTACTTAAAGAGAAGTCAGTAAAGTCATTTATGAACAACTGGAAACCACTCATTTATTACCTGCGTGAAGGGAAACATTGGTGCAACAAATGATGAACTTGATGAATAGGTGAACGATTTAAACCTAAAACATTTTGCTGGGGACTAACATGACTGATAAGGTGATTAAAAAAGAAAAGAATAAGAGGCTAGCTAAGAGGCACAATTTTTTAATTTGGGCAGTTATCAATCTATTGTAGAGGAGGTAAGCAATTTAGATGTATTACTCCATGCTTGCTTTATATATTTTGAACTTAGTTTTTATTTGTTTAGTTTTTGTTTGTTTTTTACATATAGTTGTAAGTTTGTTTGTTGTAGCTGTTATAATAAAAATAATTTATGTATAAAAAAACTTCCAAGGCAGAGGTGCCAGAAGCCAGCCTGGGTCTCCACTGCATTCAGCTTAAAACGAAGGGTTTTTGCCTACCCCAGACTGGCGAGGGAGGGATGGGTGTTCAGTAGGTTACATGATTTAAGGTAAAGGTTTCCCCACGACCGAATGGTCTAGTCGTGACCGACTGTAGGGGGTGGTGCTCATCTCCGTTTCAAAGCCTGCAGAGCCGGCGTTTTTGTCCGATCATGTGGCCAGCATGACTCTACGCCGTAGCGCATGGAACGCTGTTACCTTCCCACCGAAGTGGTCCCTATTTATCTACTTGCATTTTAGGTGCTTTCGAACTGCTGGGTTGGCAGGAGCTGGGACAAGCAACGGGAGTTCACTCCGTCACGCAGTCTCGAACTCCCAACCTTGCGGTCGAAAGCCCAGCAACAGCGGATTAACTTGCTGCGCCACCACGTCCCATAATTTACACGGTGCTTAATAAAGTTAAACCCCAACCTCAGTCTGGTGTCTTCCTTGGGGGTGGTGCAAGGGTAATAGTCTACTTAAAATGCCAGATGCAGGGGACACAGCAGGACACAAGTATCTGGTTGTCTTGCGTGCTCCCTGAGGCATCTGGTGGGCCACTGTGAGCTACAGGAAGCTGGACTAGATGGACCTTTGACCTGATCCAGCAAGGCTTTTTCTTATGTTCTTATGTCCATTGGTTTGCATATGAAGCACTTGGGGTACTGCAAATCTAGCACCTACTTCCCATCACTTAAGATGAAAACTGAAAGGGTGTTTTTGCCGTCACTCATCACAGATGGTGACAACTGATTATTTTGGGAGCCGTGACTCCTGTACTGAGACACAGTCAAAAGGAAATGCAAGATGCTGAGTGACCAGGCTGACCAGTGACCAGGAGTGACCAGGGCTGGCCCATCCCTAAGTCTCAATCCTGTATGGATGCTGATGTGGCGCCTGTCATACCCTAAGCCCGTCTGGCAAGGGCAGGGCAGGAGGGTGGACCGAAGTGGCCAAGCCATGGCCTTCTGGCACAACCAGCCTAGCCACACTGTTGGCATCTTAATGCCCAGGATGCTGCTCAGAGACCATCACTGGCTGTGGCTGCCCCTCCCAAGTGCCACTTGTAAAGCGTAAATTTCTGGATCCCAAATGTATGGTTCAAAAGAAAAGTTTATTGTAATATTTGCAAATACGGATGGGCAAGCAAATGCCCAAACAGAACAAGCTGCGTACCACATTCTGCACAAAATGGGTGCAACAATTTATACTACTGAGGCGGAGTTTCTTACTGTATTTTCATTGGTTATTTCCCAGCCCCCTGCTAGTACTCATGCAGAATAATTTACTTCCCCCCTCCCTTGCACATGCTTTTACCCAGGATGCATAGGGATGGCTGTTACGCTGACTCAATGCAAGTTTCACCCAACCCCCCGCCCTCCCATAGACTTCTGTTATCGATTTCTGAAGCCGGGGGGCGGGATTAGCCGCCATCTTGCCATGTGCAAAACATTGCTCATTCCAATGATTTTCAATGGGATTTCGCATGATGTTTAGGACTTATTTATTTACTCCAGAAGTAAAAACTTACCAAAATAACAACGTGGGATCGTAGAGGAACATCAGTGGTAACCATATTATGAGTTGATATGCGATTCCAAGGTTTAATTTCGCGTAATTATATTACTGAACATACCGAACGAATTTCCCATTGCTGCCTATGGAAACACGGATTGCACAGCTTTTTTATACCGTAGTCTTATTGACTACAATGCACGTAACATTTGGTGTAAAATTCAAACCAAACTAAACGTTTTGTATCCGAAAAATAACGGCTGAAGGTTGTGTGTGGATTAAGTTCCTTTCCCCCCCCTCATATTTTTATATTTTTTCCTCAAATCTACTTCAGTTTGTGAAGGGCTGCATACTTTATGAAGTAATAATATTTCATATCTACTTCACAATATAATTATTATTTGTGAAGTAATATTTTTTTCTGCAGCTACGAATCACAATGATTTTACGGACCTGTGGAAAGTGATCCCATTTTTCGTCCAGCGATTTGTGCACCCATATGCAGAACACGAAGGCATGATTAAAATGGCTTTCACCTCGGAGGCTTTCACACCTCGGAGTTTCACACACGCGCCGCGCGCACTTTCTCCTCCGAGTTCTCTTGACTTCCGGTGGCCATATTGGACCGTCCGGAAGCTTCAAGAAACTTCTCATTAGGGCGACTCCATTTTTTTCTTTCCTCCAAGGTTTCACCCAAGGTTACAGCTGTGTCTCGGTTCTGGGAACTTCCTTCCATGTATCAGTTTAGGAATACGCACAGCCCTCCCCTTTTACCAGTCAGGCCTTGCCTGGGCCTGAAACACCATTAACCACTTCTTTCTCTCTAGAGAGAAACAGTAGGCCTTATAGTTTAGTGTTGGAGTTCAAAATTCCCATGGGTTTGTATGACTGTTGATTTATATCTCACACACTCATGCGCACTCCTCCCTGGGGCTAGCAGAGTGGGAGACCTCTGTCTGCTCACCAACAGGCAACGCATGTGACCGAGCCAAAGTTTGTCTTGAACGGCCTCAGGAATACAGCAGCGTCTGAAAGAGAAACGTGCAGGTGGGCTCTCCGACACCCCCCCCCCGCAGGGCCTTTGTACCAGCGCGTGTGATCCAGCAGCCAGCCAGGTGCCAGTGAGGTCTGATGGCACTGGCTGGTTCATTGTCTTCCGCAGAGTTTGCACAGCCACGAGGTTCTGACAGGAGGTAGTAGTTCAGCCACCTTGCCAAGCAGTGGCTGGCAGAGAGCACAGAGCCGGCCAGCCACACCCTCGCCAGCTGCCCTCCGGGGCTTGTGAGCTCCTGGTTGTTGGGCTGCCTTGTGCACTATGGGTAGCTGTGGAAAAATCCAGCTGCAACTATGGGAAGCAAGGCTCTTCATAGGCCATTAAGACCCCAGCAATTGGAATTGGCTATACGGTACAAATATATCATTAATCTTTCTGTATATTGCTGGCCTATTGTGTCCAGTGTACCAGAACTATGTTTGAACCATATCTGAATCGTGCATGTTCTTGGACGGGACTTTCCTGCGCAACAAGCATGACTTTCTGCATTAAGATCATAGGATGCTTTGTTAATTATCCTGTCACGTAGCGATATAGGCTGTTGCTTTTCTCATTTATCTTGGCTATGTAAAACCTCAATAAATATCAGAGAGGCTCTCCAGTTTGGGAGCGTCCCCACTCAGATAGATACCTGTCTCTTTGAGTCTGTTGCTGCGCCTCGACGCTCCCTCTGCTCCAGACACCCCCAGCTTGTAGCTGGCCTAGAAGCTCACAAGTGAAGCAGCCCAGGCTGTTTCTCTACACTGGTCAGCCGGGAGAGGGCTGCTGCCAGAAGTGGGGCTGGTGACTGGCCAGGCTGGGCGGCAGAAGAAGCAGCTTCTCCACTGTTGCCGAAGAAGGGCACAAAATGGTCCTCATTGCGGGGAAAGAATGTAAAGAGGCAAAGCACCAAATGAGCGAGTAGGAGGATCGTCTTAATTATACCTGTCCTGGCTGCTCAGCAGCGGTAGCTCGCAAGCCCCATCAAGTTGCCTGCCTGGTTTTTTAAAATGGCCACAAGAAACTCATTAAACAGCAAAATAATTTTGAAGAGATGCCACTCAGCATCCTAAGGGCAATTTAAAAAGGCTTAACCAGTTAGGTATCTCTCCCTAGCATAAGAATTGTTTGCAGAGCAATGAAAGAAGATGGTAAAACTATTAAAAATCACATCTGCACTGCACAAGAATACTGGAATTCAAAAGAGCACAAGCTCTCGTTATTTCTCTTAGTGTGTATGGGGTGGGTGGGTGGGGTGCGTGTGGGAGAGAGCTGCCTCATGGCAGTTTCGATGAAGTCACGGGTGCCTCCTGAGATACGAGCTGCTGCCAATCTCAGTGGGAGATCAGCAAGCCTTCCAAAATATTCAGGAGATCTGATCTGTAGGCAAAATAGCTGCTCAGCCGAGTACAAAGGTTGCCCACAGAGCAGGAAAAAGCAGCTTGAGCTGCTCTATCTCAGCCACTAGAACTGCAGAAATCTGCCCTCTCCGCATTTCACTCTTTCTCTGCAGTTTCACCCCTCACTCAACCTCCATCCTACTGTCCGATGGGCTTAGTCAGCCACCAGGGCACAGATAAGATGCAAAGTGGAGGTTTTCACAGCACAGAGAACATGAATGTTTGCAGCCCTGGCTGATGCTCCAGCGAGGCTGCCCTGCACAGTCCCACTCCATACACCTGTGTGAGCCCCCGCTGATGCCCTGCTCTGTAAAAGTGTCAGGTGTATTCCTGCACGTGAGTGCACGGCTGCCTGCAGGGAGCTGGAGTGGGGGGCGGGAGCCGGCCCGGCACCCTCCCCCCCCCCGCTGTGAAGGCAAGAAGAATCACAGCCTCCTCCAGGTTCCTTTTTGTTAGGCCAGGAACCAGTTGGGCGGTTGAGAAATGCCGTGTGATGGTGATGGTGGGGGCACCTGAAGCACTGAGCGCTGCCCCCAAGGCTGAGAACGGGTGGCTTCATTAGCAGGTTGTCTGCAGCTACACGGATCTCTGGGTGGGGGGGTGGGTGGGTGGGGGAGGGGTTGAGCGCAGCTGCATCATTAGCTGGGGGACGTTCAGCTAACCTGGGGCTGGCTTGGTCTGGATGGCCCCAGAAGGCAGCCTTCAGGTACGTCACCCTCTTGCTGGGATTCTTCAGGTGACCTGCGAGGGGCACTGCAGCTGGAGGGAGTGCGCTTCACCTAAGCTCAGGGCGCAATCCTAGGCTGGGCCGGCCTTGTAAGGCGGACATAGCAGGGCAATATCCACAGGCCCATTAGGAGGCAGCAGCAGCAGCGAAGTGCAGGCCAAGGGGAGGTTTTTCCCTTACATCCGCGCAAGCCCCACTCACCCAGTGGTGTCATCTAAATGATTTAAGAACAGGTACTCACTTTTGATTGGCACGTGTCGGGACCCACCCACCGGAAGTGACGTCATAAGCCAGAAGTGATGTCGTGGCAGGAAGGGACATGAAAAAAGCCCTTTTTGAGGCCTCAGATGATTTTAAACTGACCCAACAGTTGCAACAGTATTCCACAGCACCCCCAGAACATGTGAAGGAGGCCTGGCATCATGTTAAAACCCCAGAGCAGCTCATTTTTCAGTGGCAAGGAAAGGAAAGGCTCCGCTCGCTGCCTGCCTGCCTGCCTGGCTCTGAGAACATGCAGGCAACTCAAACATGCAGGAAATGCAAACGTTGCAGAGGGCGGAGTCGACGAGTGGGCGGGCGAATGGGCG
>JAJKFI010000110.1:1829324-1849764 GCA_029204185.1 Lerista edwardsae | reverse complement strand
TGGGCGGGGCCAGCTGTAATCCTAGAAACCGGTACTCGCGTACCCCCTGCATGACATCACTGCACTCACCCCTGTGGGCCTGCTCGGATCTGCGCCTGCTGTCCTGCAGATGCAGAGGAATGTGGACAAGAGCGGCCCGACTCGGGGCCGCCATGGCCAGGGACAGGGTTTAGGATTTTATTTGGCACTACGGCCGTCCTGCGTCACAACCGTGTCATAACCGCGGTCTCTGCCCACTGCGCCGCCTAGTAACGCCCCCAGAACGCCTCTGGAACGCCCTCACGGAGGCCCTGCGGTGACCGAGTGGCACTGACGCTCGCCTGGTGCACGGCCGGCGCTGCCACGGCACCCGAGTGTTGGCGCTGCCGCGAGCGCCTGCCGAGTGCCTTAGCGCCGACACGGATGCGCTTTACAGCATGTTCGTGACAGCATTCGGCTGGCGCAAGGTAACTACACAGTTCATGTGCGTTGCTGAAGGAGTTTTCTGGCACAGGCACATTTCAGGTTCTTGACATGGTGGTGAGGGGCAGGGTGATGGGTCATGGCGGGAGAGTCGCCAGGCACAAAGCTCTTAGGGGTCCCCAAGACGGAGGGAGGGCTGGGGAGGAGAGAGAGAGAGAGCGAGAGAGCGAGAGACCTGGGCCTGGTCACCCCTTACATCAGTTCCAACAGGTGAGCATTAGGGGTCCAGGTTTAGGAGCTTGGCTGACTACTTGGCTGTAGTTGCTGCTCATGTTTGCTAATTGAGGCCTGTGCTTTATCTCCATGCCTGCTTGTTCTGGGTAACCCCCCCTTTTCTCTTTGCTAAGTGGATAAAGCCCTCCAGCCCGTGCCCCTGTGGAGGAGGGGCTCCACCTGAAGCCAGGCCTGCCCATCTCAGCTGCCAGGTCCCGTGGTCAGCGGTGCTGTCGCTGGCACAACCTGTGCCAGAGCCTGGGGACCTGAGGGGTGCCTGCAGGGCTGGCAGGTCAATGGGGCGGTGGCAGGCTGCTGCGGACAGAGGTGTCCAACCTTCTCCATCTCTGGGTTCCCTGGGCTGGGACACCGCCCACCCCCTGCCTCCCCAACGAGGAACGAGTGTTGCCTGCTCCTCAGCGCATGCGCAGCCCTCCCAAGCGGCTGAGAGGAGGTCAGCCCAGCGTGAGCTGCTCGCGTGCAGGGGGAGAGTGAGAGGAGCGGAGCTGCCTCCCCCAAGAAGGTTAGATAACAGGAGACGACATGACGTCATGATCTTGAGGCCATGAGTCAGACAATATGGCTGACTCAGATCTTTCCCGCCAGGAGGAGGGTTGCCGTGAATTCTCTAATAAAACTCTCCCTGCACGTCTGTAGAAGTTAATATCTACCTCGTTAATAATGCCTGCGTGTTCTGCATACGGGTGTGCGAATCGCTGTACGAAAAATGGGATTTAATTTCCACGGAAAGATTCATTATTCACATTACATCAGTTCAATAAAACTACCGTTCAGTGAGTACAGAATTTTTGAAGCTGTGTAATTTCTTGTTGTTCCTAGTAGTCTTATTCACCATTTTCTGACACCCACTGTTAATGGTCTAGAAGGGAAAGAAAAAAAATATTTCCCCCCGTCCTTTTTCCCCCCTTCCCGTTTACATGTTTTTTCCCGCCTTCCATTTTCTACGGTAATATTTTCGAAATTCTGAACATTAACAGAATTTGTTTTATGGGGGGGGGTGAGTGTAGAAGTTTAAAAAAATACTCGTAATAGTCTAGAAGTAAAAATAATAAATAAAGTCTGTCAAAATAGTGCAATATGAGTTTAAATAGACCGCATTTCGTCCGGTATGTTCAGTAATATAATTATGCGGAATTAAACCTTGTAATTGCATATTAAATCATAATAAGGTTACCAGTGATGTTTCTACACGATCACACGTTTTTATTTTGGTAAGTTTTTATTTCAGGAGTAAACTATTCAGTCCTAAACAGAACGAGCAAAGCAATCTGAAATGCTTGGAATCAGCATTGTTTTGAGTTCAAAAACATGGCCGCTAAGCCCGCCCCCTGGCTTCAATTCGCTCCTATCAATTCAATCATGGAGTTATAATAAACATGGAGACGAAATGACGTCATATTCTTGAAACTTCCGGTCTGGTCAAATAATATGGCCGACGCAATGGTTCTGGTCCATGGTCTGGTCAAACCGGTCAAACAATATGGCCGACGCATGGGTCTGGTCTGGTCTGGGTCTAACCATGGGTCTAACAATATGGCTGACGCAGATCATCGCCGCGAAGGAGTAGAGGATTGCCACGGATTCTCGAATAAAAATCTCCCTGCCCGTGTGTAAAAGTTAATCTCAACGTCTTTAAGCATGCCTACGTGTTCTGCATACGGGTGTGCGAATCGCTGTCAGAAAAATGGAATTACTTTGCACAGGTACTCTTAATAGTCTAGAAGTAAAAAAGAATTACTCTCCTATTGACAACTACTTGTGTCATGAAGTGATTTTAATGTAATTTTCCTATATATTTATCTAATTTTTGCCCACCCTCCCCCTTTTTTTTCCCTTTCCTTCCCATTCACACTTTATTTTTTGCTTGTGTAGATTTCAAAAAATAAGTCTGTCAAAACAGTGCAATCCGAGTTTTAATAGACAGCAAGTAGCATTTCGTCCGGTATGTTCAGTAATATAATTATGCGGAATTAAACCTTGTAAGTGCATATTAACTCATAATTAGGTTACCAATGATGTTTCTACACGATCACACGTTATTATTTTCGTACGTTTTAATTTTTATTCAGTCCTAAACACTATGCGCAAAGCAATCTGAAATGCTTGGAATCAGCATTTTGAGTATAAAAACATGGCCGCTAAGCCCGCCCCCTCTGGCCTCACTTTGTTCCTATCTAACTGCATGGGCAGGGCCACCGCCTGAATTCAATAGGCATGTCCTCTCCTGTTATTACAACTCTATGGCCTCCCCCCCTCTCCCCTGCCCTGGAGGCGGCGTCTTTCCTCGCCCAGGAGCTCTGTTCTTACCATAGAGTTATTATACATAGAGAGGGCATGACCTCACATACTTGAAGCTTCCGGGTATAACCCCGCCCCTTTTCCCCCCTTCCCGTTTACACTTTTTTTTCCCGCCTTCCTTTTTCTACTGTAATATTTTCGAAATTCCAAACATTAATAGGGTTTGTTTTTTGGGGGGGGGGTGAGTGTAGAAGTTTAAAAAAATACTCTCAATAGCCTAGAAGTGAAAAAGAACTACTCTCCTATTGACAACTGCTTGTGTTATACATTGAGAGATTTTAATGCAATTTTCCTACATATTTATCTAATTTTTGCCCACCCTCCCCTTTTTTTCTTTCCTTCCCGTTCACACTTTATTTTTGGTTGTGTAGATTTCAAAAAATAAGCCTGTCAAAGCAGTGCAATCCGAGTTTACATAGGCAGCAAGGGGCATTTCGTCCGGTATGTTCAGTAATATAATTACGCGGAATTAAACCTTGGAATTGCATATTAACTCATAATATGGTTACCACTGATGTTTCTCCACAATCACACGTTGTTATTTTGGTAAGTTTTTACTTCTGGAGTACACAAATAAGCCCTAAACATCATGCGAAAACCCATTGGAAATAATTGAAATCAGCATTGTTTTGGGTATATTTACGTCACCGCTAACCCCGCCCCTTGGATTCACTCGCTGCCCTATCTAGATAATAAGAATGGCCACCCCTTGGTTCTTACGGGTCATTTTAAACAGGCCCTGGGCAGGCCAGGGGGGCAGCCAGAGCTGTGGATCACCACCTCCCCTTTGAGCCAGCCCTGGATGCCGGCAGCTGCAAGGGTTGCCGCTGCAGACAACACGCTTGGCCGTTCACAGCCGAGACTCGCCCCGGCCCGCGTTGGGGTTTTCTGGGGCCTCAGCAGGGTCCGGAAGTGCTGCCACAGTGGCCGTCGGAGGGGGCCGTGCACGGTGCAAGCGTGGCCCTCTGTGCCGGGGCTGACGCCCACTTAACGGTCTGTGGAAAGAATCGGGTGGAAAGAATCTCGCTATCAGGCTGGAGATCTCCCCGGAGCGTGTCAAGGTGCGGTGGACGCGCTCAGCGGTGCAGGCCCCGCTCAATTTCGTTTCATTCACGTGTCAGTCGGGAGGGGAAGCCGCACCCCCCCCCCCATGTTCAAATCCTGCTGAGGAGTCAGGTGCTATCCGAGGTGCGCGCAAGAGGAAGTGCCGCAGCCGCCGCCTCTCTCTCTCTCTCTCCCCTTTTCATCTCTTTCAGGGCCTCTGAGCGAAGTGACGGTTTGTGCTCCTGCTGCCGAGTGCTGTCGGCTGGGGCATGTGAGGGCAGAGGCAGATCTCAGGGAGGGCAAAGCTCTAAGTTTTGCAAGAAGCCTCACCTTGCAGTGGAAGTCACTCCTCTCCTGCACCGTTGTAGCCAATCCTCACAGGGAACAGCAACGTCTTGGCGTTGCTTCCTGGCTACAGCAGCAAGGGAGAGGCGGGATTTACATGACAGGGTGAGGCTCCTTGCAACACTTAGAGCTTTGCCCTCCCTTAGATCTGCCTCTGTGTGAGGGGGGGGGGGTTCCCAGAGGGACACTGGAAAGACATGTCAAGCGGGAGAGGCAGAGCCCAGTGGCTGAGCACCTGCCTTGCCTGCCGATGGACCCCTGGAGAGCCGCTGCCTGTCAGTACAAACCACGCTGCCCTAGAGAGTCCCGTGGTCAGACTCTGTGGCACGGCAGCTTCAGAGGCCCTCTGCCCACCGACCAAGCAATCTGATGGTCCCGGGGACACCCCGGCTCCGAATGTTTGTGTCTCACCAGGGCAGCCGAAGCAAACCGGCTGAAATGCCCAGAGGTGGATTTACAGGGAGGGCAAAGCTCTAAGTGTTGCAAGAAGCCTTACCCTGTCATGTGAATCCCTCCTCTCCCTTGCTGCTGTAGCCAGTAAGCAACGCCAAGATGTTGCTTTTCCCTGTGAGGATTGGCTAAAAACGGTGCAGGAGAGGAGTGATTTCTACTGCAAGGTCAGGCTTCTTGCAACACTTGGAGCTTTGCCCTCCCTTAGATCTGCCTCTGGAAATGCCACGCCTACACATGCCTGTAGCATCAGGTGTCGCTGTTGCTTCTTCAAAGGTGCCCTTCCTGGTATTCTTTAGGCAAAGCTGGTGCAACTCTTTCCCCAGCACCGATTTTCTGATAGACGTTGTCCCTTGGGGGTAGCACAAGCAAACAGTCCCTGTTTCCAGCTCTGAGATGCTGCAAGGATGCTCCACGCCCTGAATAGCTGAAGCACCCTGAGCTGACAGTGACGCCCGGGCAATTAGATTCCGAGCAGGGAGAGGCAGCTGGGAGCAGGCTGGGAGGAATGGCCAGAAGGAAAGAAGCGCAGAACAAGCCGCTGAGCTTGTCAGCCACCTCCTCCATCTGGCTGTGTGCAGATTCAAGCGCTGCACACATCCAGAACGCAGACGTGGGCAGGCTGCGCTACCTGGAAACAGCTCGGTGGCAGCGGTTGGGCTTGTTTGTATACTTGTCTTTCATGCTTTTTTCTACCCAAACAACTGAATCATCGAATTGCTCCACAACAAGGGGAAAGAAAGAGTCACCTGTTGACTCTTGGCGGATGTTGCTGGGCACGAACTTGGGAGGAAGAGCCGTTGATCTTTTTTTTTTTAAAAAAAATGATTTAATAAAAATGCAGTAATAACATAACCACGCGTAACAGTAAAACAGGAACAGTCTTAGAGTACTCTTTTTAATTAATTTTTTTTAACTTGCTGCAACTTAAAAATTTGAGATGAGTAAGAATGCATGAACAATGCTAAAAGCAAGCATTTAAAATTAGAATTGGCAGCCAACAAAAATTTTCTAATTAGTTATTTGTTAGTTATACAATTACTGATTAGTTAGTTATACAATTAACTTTGTATTAGTTCCTGGTGGTGGAACTGGGGGAGGGTTCTCTGCCTTTATGTCCCCCCGGACTAACAGGCATAGAGGGACTGCTTGGTGTGATCCAGTAGGAAAATTTGCATCTTCTTTTCTGGTGTTCAATCAGTCAGTATAAATAACTTTGCCTATTACAGGTAGATGATCCCTTATACGGACATCCAAAATCCTGACTATTGTGAAATCCAGGCTTTTTTTTTCAAACTTTGAAACTTTCTTTCAAACTTTCTGTTGTGTGAACTCTAGAAGGTCTTGTGCTCATTCCCATATACAGGCTGTAAGTTCTATTCTCCACTCTGTGATACCTGCCTGTTCAGACGTTGTTGAAAAATGTCAAAGAGGCCAGCAGACAACCAAATGGGTCACAGTGAAAAGAGCAAGAGGAAGCATTTCTCATTATATTTATGCGAAATATAATCCAAAATATTTCCAGAAGTCCAGAAAAATCATAAATCTGGACCCTGTCCCAAGCAGTCCAAATAAGGGATAATCAGCCCATACTGACACCATTTTAAGAATCTTGGAGAACGGACATATCAGTGCGGGATAACAAAGAGAAGCAATCCATTGTCAGCAGAAAAGCTGATCTGTAAAACAGTGATTATTTAAATATTTTCATCTGTATGGGAATCCCTTACCATTCACCCTTACCTAACCCTTACCTTTCACAAACCAGAAAGGATTGTGAAAACCAGAAAGGATTGTGAAGAGCTCCAGAAGGATCTCTCCAAGTTGGGGGAATGGGCAGCCAAATGGCAGATGCGTTTCAACACAGACAAATGTAAAGTGATGCACGTTGGGGCAAAAAACCAAAACTTCACCTATAGGCTAATGGGTTCTGAGCTGTCTGTGACAGCTCAGGAGAGAGATCTTGGGGTGCTGGTGGACAACTCGTTGAAGGTGTCCACCCAGTGTGCGGCAGCAATTAAGAAGGCCAATTCCATGCTTGGGGTCATTAAAAAAGGGGTTGAGAATAAAACAGCCAATATTATCATGCCATTGTACAAGTCGATGGTAAGGCTGCGCCTGGAATATTGTGTCCAATTCTGGTCGCCGCATCTCAAAAAGGACATAAGGGAGTTGGAAAAGGTGCAGAAGAGAGCGACAAAAATGATTACGGGGCTGGGGCACCTCCCTTATGAAGAAAGACTGCAGCGTTTGGGGCTCTTCAGCCTAGAAAAAAGGCACCTGAGGGGGGACATGATTGAGACATACAAAATTATGAACGGAAGGGACCAGGGGGCATCCGCTAAAACTGAGGGTTGGGAGAGTTAAAACAGATAAAAGGAAGTACTTTTTTACTCAGCGGGTAGTTAATCTGTGGAACTCTGCCACAGGAGGTGGTGATGGCATCTGGTCTTGATGCCTTTAAGAGGGGATTGGACGGATTTCTGGAGGAAAGGTCCATCGTGGGCTATAGGCAATGATGGATTGTGCAACCTCCTTACAAAGGTGGTGGGCTACTGGTACCAGGTGCAAGGGAGTGGCAACAGGATGCAAGCATCTTGTTGTCTCCTGCCTCCCTAGGGCACCTGGTGGGCCGCTGTGAGATACAGGAAGCTGGACTAGATGGGCCTTTGGCCTGATCCAGCAGGGCTCTTCTTATGTTCTTATGTTCTTAGTCAATAAAACATTAGAGCCAAATTGACTTCACGACATTCAATTTGGACTGAGCTCCGTCAGGCTTGGTTCTGCCTGATTTCAAGAAAAAACCCATAATGGGGAAAGCAGCTCCTGGACAGAATTTGCAGTGCCTAAAATCAAACATGGCAGCTTGACTACCTGCATTTGCTTAGCTTCAGCCACCAATGCTCAGTCCAAGCTGAAAGTTCTTGGAAGATGCTCCGACTTGGGCTGTGGGGAGCATCCCTGGACGTCATCCCCAAGCCACATGTCCCCCAGGCCATCATTGACTGACCTGTGCAGTATCACCTGGGTTGCATTTCACCCATCTGTGCAGCCAGAGGTGGACACTATGCTGGTTTGGGAAGGGTAGTTTTTTTTTTTTTTGTTTTTTTTTAGCAAACAGTTTGTTTCCTAACACTGTAACATTGTTTCCTAATTGCCTGGCAGATCATATTAAAGGATCGGAAGACATTGTGGGGAGGCTGGTTTTTAACCATTCTCATTTTGGAGCCTTCAAAAGCTCTCCTGCCACTGAGTCTGAAAATGTCTTGGTGCTGTTAGCAGTGGAACATTATGCAAATGCATTATTTTTAATTTCGGAGAAATAACTTATGTGTATGGGTGAAGGCTATGAATCATTTCCTGCTAAAAGCACCATTCGTTTCTTCTTGTGGAAGGAGCCAATTCCACTTTAAGAAGTGAAAGATAGATGCTGGCGCACACATCCCCGATTGTTGGCCCACAGCATAAGGTACACTGCTGCTGTACAGGGAGGTTCCATTTGGCTCTCATGGCTAATAGTGCTCAGGCAGACTTATAAATTAGTGTTCTCCTTTTCAAAGCCCCCTATAGTTGGTTATTTGGATCCTTCCCATCAATACTGAAACTTTTCCTTGGAGAATCCAGACATTTGTCAGCTCTTTGTATTCCAGGGTTTTCAGTGTCATCCTCCTGTACTGTACAGCTCTGGTGGTAGCCACATTTCAGAAAGGACATAGTGGAACTGGAAAAGGTGCAGAGGAGAGCCACCAAAATGATTCCTGGGCTGGGGCACTTCCCTGATGAAGAAAGGCTACAGCGTTTGTGGCTCTTCAGTCTAGAAAAAAGGTGCCTGAGGAGGGACATGATTGAGACATACAAAATTATGCATGGGATGGATAAAGTGGATAGAGGCAGGTTCTTTTCCCTCTCTCACAACCCCAGAACCAGGGGGCATTCACTAAAATTGAGTGTTGGGAGAGTGAGAACAGATAAAAGGAAATACTTTTTTACCCAGTGGGTAATTAATCTGTGGAACTCCTTGCCACAGGAGGTGGTGATGGCATTTGGCCTCGATGCCTTTAAAAGGGGACTGGACAGATTTCTGGAGGAAAAGTCCATCGTGGGCTATAGGCCATGAAGGGTGGTGCAACCTCCTTACATTAATAGTAGGCTACTTCAGAATGCCAAGTGCAGGGGAGTGGCCACAGGATGCAGGTATCTTATTGTCTTGTGTGCTCCCTGAGGCATCTGGTGGGCCACTGTGAGATCCAGGAAGCTGGACTAGATGGACCTTTGGCCTGATCCAGCAGGGCTCTTCTGAATGCTCTTATGTCTTTTTTTCAGTCCTGGAGAGTTTAAGGGGGGGGGGGGGCTTCTGTCCCTTGAATTAGAAACTTCCTCCTTATAATGTTGTCCTCTAATTATGTCCAGTACAGTCCTGGTGTAGCAATGAATATCCCTTAATTTCTTCTTAATTACAGTCAGTTCCTGTTCCTAGCCTACGGAGGGAATTATTGGATTTCTCTCATTATTTTTACGTGTTCTTTCTCTCTTGTGAAACCAGGCTGCCTTGGAACCCATGAAAAGGTTAGCAAGTCCTATTAATTCCAGTGGGAGAGAATTACAGTCAGTTCTCGTCATCTGCTGAGGTTTGGGTCCTGGACTATCCAGTGGATACGGAATCACTGATCCTATAGGGAGAAGGGGTAGCTAACCTGGTCAGAGATGCCAGCGGTGGAAAGTCAGAAAAAGGAAAAATAATTTCCCCCTGAATTTCCCCCTGCCTCACTTGTTTGTCACTTGTGGAGTTGTCATGTTGCCCAAGTCGCTGGCCCGGCTGCAGGTCATGGAGCAGAAGCCCAGAGGGAAAATGCGCCTGTACTGTGCGCTCAGAGTCGGTTTCCTACGCAGCTCTGAGCAGGTGCCTCCATTCCATTGCAAGCGGTTCTCGCTGGGACTCTGTGATGTGCCGACGCAGCAGTTTGCGCACAAACCGAAATGTGCAACGTTTCGTGCTGCCGCCTCCCCTTTGGCTGTGGTCTCACGCTTCACGCATGCTGGGATTCTGCGGCTTCCTTTGAACACGTGCTGTGTGTGTGTGTGTGTGTGTGTGTGTGAAACTCTGCTTGGTAGGAGGCAGAGGAAGAAGCGTGTGTGGGAGGCTGCTGGGGGTTCCCGGCCAGGCAGAGATGGGGGCCGCTCAGTTCCACCCTCACTGCTGGCAGGCAGTCACCCAAGGATGGGTGCTGATGCCCTGGGCCAGAAGCAGGCCCACTGAGCCTCCTGCCTCTGGCCCGCTGCTGGCATTCTGGGGTTGGCGCGTGGAGCAGAAGGGGGCCACCTGGAGCACCTCGTAGGCCATGGGGAGCCTGCAGCAAGTGGTGCTGGCTGGAGCTCGCCTGCTGCTGCTTTTTGGCCAGTCTGCCCTGCTGGTCGAACCATCTGGTAGGTACCTGCTGGCCTCATCTGGTGCAATGATTCTGCCGCTGGGGAACGGGCACTGGCAGGGTCAGGGAAGAGGAGGAGGCGTGAGGGCTGCGTGTCGCCTGCCAGTTCAGAAGCAGGTGCCACTGGGTGCCGGGTTCTGGGGAGCAACAGGAGCGGAGGAGAGCTCCTATGTTCGTGCTGCGGTGGTGTCTCCCTGGAGACTTCCAGTTCGCACGGTGGGACGCAGAGGGCTAGAACGAGGGGGTGGACACGAGCACAGGGCTCGTGGTCAACTTTTATTATTAACTGTGATGCTTGGCGTTCTCTACGGGAGAGTCCTGGCTAAGGCTGTGGAAATGTGGTGTGATTCTCTCTCTCTCTCTCTCTCTCTCTCTCTCTCTCTCTCTCTCTCTCTGTGTGTGTGTGTGTGTGTGTGTGTGTGTGTGTGTGTGTGTGTGTGTGTGTGAGAGAGAGAGAGAGAGAGAGAGAGAGAGAGAGAGAGAGAGAAATATTGTTGCTGCCATGACTGTTCCCAGAGAGAGATGCTAGAGACACTGTGGATCAGTTACACACACACACACACACACACACACACACACACACACACACACACACACACACACACACACACACACACACTCACACACACACACACACACACACACACACACACACACACACACACTCACTCACTCACTCACTCACTTACTTAACCTGGGCTGAAGATAACATTACAAAGCATTTTTGTATGCATGTGCCTTGCTGAAGGAGAATCAGGGCACAATCCTAACCTGGAGTTAGGTCTGCATAAGCGAAGCCAGTAAAGTTTGGCTGGCGCAAGGGATACCGTAAAGCATGTTTGGACCACTCTCGGAGTCAGAGAGGCCAGCGCACACAGACGTGTGCCATCCTCCCTGCCTCCGAGAGTGGTCCAAACGCGCTTAATGGTGGCCCTTGTGCCAGCCAAACTTCACTTATGCCAGCCTAACTCCAGTTTAGGATTGCACTCCCAGTCTGGTTTCTGCAAAGGTGATTCTTGTCTTCTAAAGTCCTTTGAGAGTATCAGTAGGCATATGGAGATGGTCTAGTTGACAGTGAATGTATGGACTGGCAAAAGAGTCTGCCATAGTCCCTCAACAAAGGCTCTTGAGTAAACTTAGCAGTCATGGAATAAGAGGACAGGTCTCCTTATGGATCGGAACTGGTTAAAGAACAGGAAACAGAGTGTAGGAATCACGGGGCAGTTTTCAGAGTGGAGGGAAGTCAGAGACGTGGGCTCCCTCAAAGATCTGTCTCGGGACTGGTGCTTTTTAACCTGTTCATAAATGATCTGGAGTTAGGAGTCAACAGCGAGGTGGCCTTGTTTGCTGATAACACCAAACTTTTCAGGGTGGTGACAATCAAAACTGATTGTGAAGAGCTCTACAAGGGCGTGGGTGACTGGGCAACCAAACAGCAAATATACGGTTAGTGTCAGTAAGTGATAAGATGTTACACGCTGGGGAGAAAAATCCCAACTTTACATATCTACTGATGGAGTCTGGGCCGTTAGTGATACACTCAGAAATAGATCTTGGTGGTCACGGTTGATAAGTCATTTGGATTCCTGCTTGTTTGCTGTCTTTGTTTTCACTTCGTTGGGATTAGTAAGTGTACGTTTTGAACATATTCCCTGTCTCCTTTTCTTCCCGGCAGTCACCTACCTGCCATCCCAGTTGACCAAGCAGGTGGGCGAGACGGCTGTCTTCACCTGCAACTCCTCGGACGCGAATGTCTCTCAGTTCCCTGTGAACTGGTACAAAGTGAGTGGCGACGGCCAGCCGTGGAAGGTCAGCGAACTGACAGGAAACGGGGGCGCCGGAGCCCCAAAGTACGCCATTGCCCATGTGGCTCCGCAGACATTTGAGATGAAGATCTTGAACCTTGTGAAGAACGACAGCGGGACGTACTACTGCGGGTTCATTTCGATCTTCTCGGCCTGGCTAATCAGAGAGAGCAACAGAGCCAACCTCACGGTGACAGGTGGACAGCCCTATTCCGCTTTGCCCCGGTTTAGTCAGGGGTCCTGTTTGTGGGGCCCCCCCCTTCCTCTGCCCTGCACTCGTTGACTCCCTTCTCATGTCGGTCCAAGACCTTTGGGAGAAGGGAAAGGTTTTCCCTTTTCTTCTTCAAGGTCCAGCCAACACGCAGCACTCAGTCAGGTGCGGCTTCCAGTGACCTTTTCCTTTTAGGTCCCGTATGTGTAAGAACGTAAGAAAAGCCCTGCTGGGCCATCTGATCCCACAGAGACCACCCAGGGAGCTCTGTGCCCACTTGCAGGACAGAAAGCCAGACCGCTCGCTCTCTCCAAGTCTGGGGGCTGCGTGTGGCCAACTTGACAAGTAGCCATGGGCACAACTGGTCCTCCGTGGTGTTGCCCAACCCCCTTTCCAACATGGATGGCACCCAGTGATGTCATGCAGGGGGTACGCGGGGGTACGCGAGTACCGGTTTCTAGGATTATGGTTCGCCCCGCCCACTCGCCTGCCCACTCATTGACTCCGCCCCCTGCAACTTTGAATTTCCTGCACGTTTGAGTTGCCTGCACATTCTCAGAGCCAGGAAGGCAGCGAGCGGAGCCTTGCCTTGCCTTGCCACTGAAAAATGAGCTGCTCTGGGGTTTTAACATGATGCCAGGCCTCCTTAACGTGTTCTGGGGGTGCTGTGGAATACTGTTGCAACTGTTGGGTCAGTTTAAAATTGTCTGAGGCCTCAAAAAGGGCTTTTTTCATGTCCCTTCCTGCCACGACATCACTTCCGGCTTATGACGTCACTTCCGGTGGGCGGGTCCCGACACGTGCCAATCAAAAGTGAGTACCTGTTCTTAAATCATTTAGATGACACCACTGATGGCACCCAATGCTGGTGCCAGCTGGACGGGCCCTCTGGCACACGTCACGTGGGGCCCCCCCTTGCATGCATTGGCGGCCCCCCCTCCAGTTTGGGGCGGAGGCAAGGGAGGCATGGAGGAGAGCTGGCCTTCATGCAGCCACCACAGAGGCATCCCAAAGGAGCGCTCTCCTCTGCTGCTTCCTCCCCGCTTGCCTGGGAACCCTCTTGTGGCCCCTGGGTGGTGGGGAAGGGAGCAGCGGCCTCTTCTTCCCCAATGCTGGCCTTTCTAAAATACCCGGGGGCCCCAGCCCATGATGCTGTGCCCAGCATGGAGCTGTTACAGCTGCCGCTTCTCTCTGGGGGGGGGGGCAGCCCCCAAGAAGGTGCTCAAGTCCCCCTTGTTTTATCCTTGCGAGGACTCTGGCTGTAGTGCAATCAGCACCCCAATCTTTCTGCTTCATATCCCTAGAAAAAGCCAACGCAACAGCTACGCCTCGAGAGGAGATGAAGGAAGAGGAGGAGGAGGAGGAAGAGGAGGAGATGGGGGGAAGGAAGGAGAGCAGGCTCCCTCTGGCCGTCCTTGGCGGGGCTGGGCTGCTTCTGGTTCTCGCACTCCTGGGCTACTTCCTCTGGGACACCTTCAAGAGAAAACGAGGTATGCGCACCGGGGTTGCCGTCCTGGACAGTCTTGTGTCCCTGCCCAGCTTCTCCGCTTGTCCCTGTCTGCTTCCCTGACACAATCCTGTGAGTCGCGTTTGGGGTGCGGATGGACTGAGCCATCTGGGCGGGGGATCTTAGACTGCACCTCTCTCAGCTCACCTGGTTCCCCATCACTGCATGATTGTGGTCCTCCTGCCCTTCCTTGAGACCCTTTTCTTCTACCACTTGAGACCTGGGACCCAGAGGCGGATCTACAGGGTGGGCAAATCTGTAAGTGTTGCAAGAAGCCTTGCCCTGTCATGTCAATCCCTCCTCTCCCTTGCTGCTGTAGCCAGTAAGCAACGCCAAGCTGTTGCTGTTCCCTGTGAGGATTGGCTAGAACAGTGCAGGAGAGGAGTGACTTCCACTGCAAGGTGAGGCTTCTTGCAAAACTTAGAGCTCTGCCCTCCCTTAGATCTGCCTCTGCTGGGACCCGCCTTCACTGAAAGCAGCACCAGAAGCCCTGCTCCTGTTATCACCATATCCCTCCTTTCCCTGCTTGAAGCCTGCTCGGGGTCCGTCCTTTGCTTGTCCCTTGCTCCCGCTCCTCCCTCTTCTCCTTCTCGCAAACCCAAAATGAACGTGGTGGTGAGGCCACGGCCAGTTGTGCATCCCAGTCAGCTGCTGGTCCAGTGTGTCAGGGAACGTGTTGCTGTCAGGCGCAAGGGCTCGCTCCATTCGAGGTTTCCAAGATGGTCCGTGTCGGTCTCTGCTGACCACGTGCCGAGAGGCAAGCAGGAGGCTTGTGAGCTTTGCAAGCCGTCGGACTGGCCATTGCTAGGGTCATAAGAACATAAGAACATAAGAAGAGCCCTGCTGGATCAGGCCAAAGGCCCATCTAGTCCAGCTTCCTGTATCTCCTGGCGGCCCACCAGGTGCCCCAGGGAGGCATGAGACAACAAGATGCTTGCATCCTGTTGCCACTCCCTTGCACCCGGTACCAGTAGTCCACCACCTTTGTAAGATGGTTGCACAATCCTGGTCCTTGACTCGCTGGACCTTGCATCTGACCCAGGCAAGTTCTTAAGCTCTTATTAATGACACTGTCATCCTCCTAAGATGCTCAGGGTGGCACGTGCTGTTCTGCCTCTCGCCCATTATGCTTGCAACAACCCTGTGAGGTGGGTCAGGGTGAGAGAGAATGACTGGTCCAGAGATCACCCAGTTGGGTTCATGGCCAAGTGGGATATTTGACGGCAGGTCTCCCCTGCCCTAGCCCAGCACTTGAACTGCTGCACCCCACTGGCCCCAGATCCTAGGGTCGCTTTTTCACCAATGGGACTAGCATCAAGAGCTCCTGAGGGCTGTTTCTGTTTGGCCACAGTCCAGTTTAAGGCCAACCACTGAAACACGAAAACAAAACAGAGACGGAAGTCAAGTTGACGTGTTGTTGCTTCCTAAGGAAAAAGGATCTTAAGCAGGCACACAAAATTAAGGTACTTTGCCATTAAACAAGGGTCAAAGTGACAAGTGTCCAAGCAAGCTTTGCGCTTTTGCAGGATCCGTCCTCCCCTTTGCATGCTGAACTCTTGCTCCTCGTTTTGCTTTTGAAGCACCTTCCTTCGCTAATACTGCGCCTGCGAGTCACCAACAGGCAAACCCAGCCTTGCTCCTCTTCCTCTAAAATTAAGAAAATTTTAATTTTGTTAAACTGCAATAATGGCATGTATAATAAATAATAATACTGGTATTTATATACCGTCTTTCTTGGCCAATGGATTGCTCCTTTTCAAGGCAGTTTACATAGGCAGACTTTTTTCTGAACCCCAAAGTTTTTTTTGTTTTGTTTTTGTTTTTTACAAAGAGGCTCTAATCTTTCAAGAATGGCTACAGTCAGATGGATCTTTCACAGTCCGGTCTTCCTTGCTGGCCACCCAGTTGTCTCCCACGCTGGCAGAAAAATAGCTGATCGGAGGCTTCTTTGCTCTCTGAAAAAACAGCTGGCCCAGCAGAGCTCCTCTCCCAAAGAAGGCAGCTGGAGACAGCTCTGCTCTCCTTATCACATTCACATATCAAGGAGATACTCACAAGGTCTCGCTGCTCATGGAAGCTTCTGGAGGGGAGACTGTTTGGAATATAATGTGATTTGCTCTCAGGGGGATTGTTCCTACATAACATTATTAAGGGTGCAATCCTAACCTGGAGTTAGGCCAGCACAGTTAGGCCAGCACAGTTTGGCTGGCACAAGGGACACCATAAAGGATGTTTGGACCACTCTCAGAGTCAGAGAGGCCAGCACACAGATGTGCGCCATCCCCCCTGACTCAGAGAATGGTCCAAATGTGCTTTAGGGTGTCCCTTGTGCCAGCCAAACTTTGCTGGCCTAACTGTGCCAGTCTAACTCCAGGTTAGGATTGCGCTCTTAAACTCAAGACAATTGTTTGATAAGGTTCAACAGGAACAGACAGGGGGCACAATCCTAACCTGGAGTTAGGCTGGCAAACACACATGTGCACTATCCTTCCTGACTCCGAGAGTGTAAAGGCACTTTACGGTGTCCCTTGTGCTTGCCAAACTTTGCTGGCCTAACTGTGCTGGCCTAACTCCAGTTTAGGATTGCGCTCTTAAGCTCAAGACAATTGTTTGATAAGGTTCAACAGGAACAGACTGGGGGCACAATCCTAACCTGGAGTTAGGCTGGCAAACGCGCATGTGCACTATCCTCCCTGACTCCAAGAGTGGTCCAAATGCACTTTACAGTGTCCCGTGTGCTTGTCAAACTTTGCTGGCCTAACTGTGCTGGCCTAATCCAGGTTAGGATTGCACCAGTGGTGGGATTCAAATAGATTAACAACTGGTTCTATGTCCTTCAGGGCGGCCTTCAGGGCCATCCGCTGCCTTTCTTCCCTCTCCCAACCTAAAATTAGCGACCGGTTCTGCAGAATAGGTGAGAACTGGCTGAATTTCACCACTGATTGCACCCTAACTTATGAGTACTGGTGTGTGTGTGTGTGTGTGTGTGTGTGTGTGTGTGTGTGTGTGTGTGTGAATGTAAATTACCTACCTAAACCACAAAGCTTTTAGGCAGTTTTGTACTGACTGTGTTGTAATGGGCAGCTGTTGTGCCTCTTGCACAAGCATTTAATCACCACCTGTGTTGTTTTGCAGTGGTACAGAAGCTGCAAGAGGAAAACGCCCCCTTGGTGAGTTTCCCTTTTGCTAGTCCTGTCCTGGTAGCCTTCTTCTCCCTGAGATGGTTTCCCCAGAGAGGAGCACTCAGCCACATGAGCCCAAACACAGGCTGCGGAGAGACCAGGCTGCTGTGCCCCATTGGCCCCCAGACTGCCGGATGGCTGGAGGTTTATTTCTCCCCTGGGGCACAGTAGATGTGCCAGGTCAGCCTGTTCCTTGTTCCTGGGTCACCTCTAAGCAGAGGGCAGGGATGGGGTCAGTGGTGTCATCTAAATGATTTAAGAACAGGTACTCACTTTTGATTGGCACGTGTCGGGACCCGCCCACCGGAAGTGACGTCATAAGCCAGAAGTGATGTCGTGGCAGGAAGTGACATGGAAAAAGCCCTTTTTGAGGCCTCAGACGATTTTAAACTGACCCAACAGTTGCAACAGGATTCCACAGCACCCCCAGAACATGTTAAGGAGGCCTGGCATCATGTTAAAACCCCAGAGCAGCTCATTTTTCAGTGGCAAGGCAAGGCAAGGCTCTGCTTGCTGCCTGCCTGGCTCTGAGAACATGCAGGCAACTCAAACATGCAGGAAATTCAAACATTGCAGGGGGCGGAGTCGGCGAGTGGGCGGGCGAATGGGCCATAATCCTAGGAACCGGTACTTGCGTCCCCCCGCGTACCCCCTGCATGACATCACTGGATGGGGTCCTGCTTTCACACCGGGGGGGGGGCAGATCCTATCTGCACTCTCCAGTATTGGAGATGGGCAGGGAGAGAAGTGCCTGTGGTAAGCCCTGCTGGATCAGTCCAGCTTCCATCACCCCATAGTGGAGAACATCCCTCTTGACATTACTAGGCAGTGCTTGAAGGTATCACCTTCTCCCATCGTTTGTGCTTAACCTCAGATCCTTAGAGGGTCATGACCTCCATGCACAAATCCTGGCTAATAGTTATGCATAGACCTTTTCCTTCACCCATTTGTCTTTTTAAATTAAAAAGAATCCCATTTTTGCATATCCACACAACCATAATGCACATCTGTGTAACTTTCTTGGTTTAACCTGAAGGAAGAGGAGCCCCCTGAAGTGTCCGTCTTCACTGTGGACTACGGAGTCTTGGCCTTCTCGTCGACCGAGCGGGCCAGAGCCCCTCCCAAGCGCCTTGTGTCGGAGCAGACGGAATATGCCACCATTGTATTCCCCCAAGAGGGGCAGGACAAGAGGACTCAAAAGCAGAGGACCTGTCCGAGCCGAGCTCAGCTGAACTGACGGGGTCAAAAGCCAGATTGTCCACCTTTTTACTTGTTTGCCATCACTCGGAGATCTTGAGACTTGGTCCCTGAGGCTGATGGATTTGCCAAACTAGGTGCTTCACCCTCTCAGCTGTGCTCAGCTCAGAGCCGACCGGAACCCGCAACGTCTGAGTTTTAGGAACACAGAGGTGGATTGTGGCAAAAGATGGTGGCCCGTCAGAGCCCCGTCTCTTGTAATGTATTGTTTCATCAGATACTTTAGTACTTGTGCCCAGGCTAAGCAACATAGAAGCTTGTGAAGCTGCCTTTCCTGGGGGACTCCGGGGGGGGGGGCTCTTGGACAGTGCTTGGAAATGGCTGCACATGCACCTGCCTCCTTTCTAATGGGAGAGGACAGTGGGAGCCTCTATCAGCTGCACTGGCTGAGACCGAGTGTCTGTTCTGTTGCCACTGGTTGCCGGGAATGCCCTACTTAGGGGGGGGGGGCAGGAGAAGGTGGCCTTCCTCTCCCACTTCCAGAAGCCATTTATTGGGTGGGGAGCGACACCCATATCCAGGGGCGGATCTAGGGTGGCAGGGGAGGGCACGAGCCCTGGGCGCCATCTTGGGGCTGTCTAGGGGGGTGCCAGTGGCCCCCACAACATTGCGTGAGTAGACCTGGGCTCCAGAGCCCAGATCTGCCCATTAGAAATGGCTGTGGGTAGACCATGGGCTCCGGAGCTCAGGTCTACCCGTGGCCGTTTCTAATGGGTAGACCTGAGCTCCCGTGGGGGCGCACTTCTATTGGGTGCCCCAGGTGCCATTTTGACTAGGTCCGCCCCTGCCCATATCCAACTGAAGGACTGGAGCAGACAGGAAAGGGTGTGTGGAAAGGGTGGGGGCAAGGGAGGGGAATGCTGAGAAACGGTCCTCTCTCACTGCCAACAAATCTTTCCCTCCTCTGCCTGTGAAATTCCACAGTCCCTGTGCCTAGGGGATGTTTGAGATGTTTGAGAAGGATGGAATTCTGGAGCAGGGCAGGGGGCCTTCTCAGTCTCAGAAGAACCCCAGTTCGTCACTGGGAAATCCTCCCAGAGGAAGCTTGCCAGAGCTTGACTGGCCTGACAATTATTTTTAAGAAGCAGAAAGCACGTTTATTTTATTTTATGGGAGTTGTTCTGAATGTTGCTGGATATTGTTTTATGGTATATATATATTTATTTTATTATGTTCTGTGAATGTTTTAATTGGGTTATTTTATGGATTAATCTATCTATATAAAATATTGTATATATTGTATTAGCTGCCGTGAGCTTCATAGTGAAGTAAAGGCACAATGTAAATATTCTATCAATAAATAAGGCAACAAAGGGTTTTGTTACCAAATTTGTAGTGCGTGGTGAGAGGACATATTCAGATGGTTCTGATGTAACATTGGTCTGACTGGCTACAGCAGCTTTCAATCTGGTCCATTGAACTCAGTATTGTCTATAGTACCCCAACATTTCAGGGCTCTGACTTGAGGGCTTGTACCTTAGACTTTTGCATAGACAGCAGGAGCTCTACCCCACGAAGCTATGGTCCTTTCCTGATGCCTGAACAGCGCTATCTGGTTTATGAGCAGCTGCCAAACCAGGATCTGAAACCGCTTGAGCAAACTAAAGTTTAGTGTTACACCCAAACTGATGAACCATGGTTTGAGATCCTGCTTTGTTTATGGTCGCTGCTTTTTGAGATGTTATCAGGAAATCAGAGGAAGGGAATGAGATGTTATGCAGAAGCCATGGTTTGTCTGTACAACCAGATATCAAAATCATGGTTTGATGTCTAAATCACAGTTAACCCAGGCATAAGGCTTCCATATAGGCATTTTTAGGCATGGAACTTTGATCATCATCAGTATGGCAAGGCAACCTTCAGCGTTGATCGAAAGGCTTGAAAGGGAAGGAAAGGAGGAAAGCCATGGTCAAATACAGAGGCTTCTATAGGCTAGGTGTTGCTTATCAGAAAATCAGTGCTAATGGGCAAAAACAAACTGATATATGACAAACTACTGTGTAGGTCACATAATGAAAAGACCTTTTATCTTAACAAGTGGGAGATGTTACCCTCATTAGACCTCTTATTATGTGACAGATAAGGGACATTTTATCAGTCCCGTGAAAAGATAATGGGAAGGACACATGTCAATGAGGAAGTCAACAAGAGATGTTCCTTCATTAGGGCAGAGGGTGTTGCAGTTTCACATCTCACAGTCCAGAACTGGTTGAAACTGG
>JAJKFI010000110.1:1797858-1809089 GCA_029204185.1 Lerista edwardsae | reverse complement strand
GGACGGCGAAACGGAGCGGTACGCAACGGGCGGGCTGCCGCTCACCCATTCCTCCCGCCCAGCGTTCCGGCTGCATGACGCCGCTGGTGGTGGGTCTCCAGCCTCATACTTCAGTTATTTCTCTATTTATTGGCACAAAAAAGGTTGAAGAGCACTGGACCAGGGGAAAAAGGGGCTCATTTTAAAAGCAGAGGAGCCTGAAAAGCCTTAACAGGGCTTTCTCTTGTCCACACTGGGCAAGTCTGAGCTGCATTTTATTACAAGAAATCTCCACAAATAAGCCTAAAAAACCATGGAAGGCAGGAACAGGAAAGCTGAACTGCAGCGGTTTGGCAGAGATCTCATCTGGAGTCTCATCCATGCCCAGGAAAAAGGATAGGGAGGAAGGAGGGTTTGGAAGATGCTCTCCTGTTTGTACAGTATGGTGGGGGAGGCCAAGGGCCCCTGTCTGCCCCCAGGAGAATGTGCCCGGCTGGGCTGATGCTCAGTGTGCCACAGAGGTGCCACGGCAGCCCCTGGCAGGCTGGCGATACCGGCAGTCATTAAAAATGGCCTCAGTCAGGCCTGGAGGAAGCAGGACAACCTGGGAAGCAGCACTGAGGGCCAGTTTGTTATACCAACGATGCATTTCTACCAACGTTGCTCTAACACATCCTCGGTAGAAAATGGGGACATCGCTGAGAAATTGGGATATTTGGGCTGGAGGTATCCCCCACTTGCCACTAACCCAGGATAATCTTGAACGACGAAGGGTCGATCACATCAGAGCTTCGGAGCACAGGGTCCTCCAGACCCAGATCGTGGTGGAGGCAGTGAGCTGCGGTCACGACCCATCGGTTGCCTAGGAAGCAAGAAGACTCAGGTGCTTATCCCATTCAGGCCAAATCCTCTGCAAAGCATAAAAATGGCCTGGCAGGACTCGGGTGGGTTTTTCGAGGGCTTGAGTGGGGCTGGGGGGCAGCCAGGGCAGCCCAAGTGGGTGCATGTGGGGCCGCAGTTTGTTGTGGAGTGTGTATGAGTGGAGCCTGAAGAGTGTGTGTGAAACCCTCCTTCTTCCAGGACCCTTTGCAACAGTGCAGAAACTCTCGGATGTCAAGCGACAACCCATCACCCATGAGTCAGACCCCACCATTGGGAAAAGAGTGATCCGGCCAGTGCGCTCTCCTTCACGCATTGCCGACCTTCAGAGTGTGACAACTGCTGCTGTGATGTGTTCCATGCAAAGCTCTTTGGAAAATGGCCCCAACGTTTAAAGTAATACAACATGCTGCTGCCTGCTGACAGTTGTGGCTTGGTGAGCTGCAGAGGGAGAAGCTGCAGACATGCAAATCCACCACCCTACGCCCCTTCAAGTTTCCGTCCCCTAACAGAAGCTCATCATCGCCCAGGCCTTCCTGCAGCATTTGCATTTGACGTATTTATTCTGCTTTTACTTTTGCAATCAGTGGCAGAGGCAGATCTAAGGGAGGGCAGAGCTCTAAGTTTTGCAAGAAGCCTCACCTTGCAGTGGAAATCACTCCTCTCCTGCACTGTTCTAGCCAATCCTCACAGGGAACAGCAACATCTTGGCGTTGCTTACTGGCTACAGCAGCAAGGGAGAGGAGGGATTTACATGACAGGGTGAGGCTTCTTGCAACACTTACAGATTTGCCCTCCCTGTAGAAACGCCTCTGATAGTGGTTTAGCAGCCCATTTTGAAGTGCAGGGGCATCGCGCGCATCATGAGACCCCCCACCACAGCTGCATCCCACTATCCAATGTCAGTTTGAATTATCTTCATTTCAAGATATTTTTGAAATACCTTGATATTTCAAGGAGGTTTTCTTCTCCTGCCACTTACTCCTATTTTGAAGCTCGTTATACTTCATTTAAAGGTCTAGAGCTCATTTCACCCCAAATTCTTGGAGTGGGTTGAAATAGGTTTAAAACAGATGTATGAAAATTGAGAAATTGATTTTAAAAATTTTTTTTCCAGATAAATTTTTTAAAAAGTATATTGGAGTGCTCACCTAGGCATGTCTACACAGCGGGTAAATCCCACAGTATCCAGTAGTACTTAATTCTAGGGAAAAGTGCATAGGATTGCAGCCTTAGATCATTGTTTCTCAAAGTGTGGGTCGGGACCCGATGTTGGGTCAGGGAAAGCTGGGATCAGCCATCTTGGAAGCTGCAGACCCAGAGGTGTCATTCAAATGATTTAGGAACAGGAACTCACTTTTGATTGGCACTTGTCGGGAACCCGGAACCAGCCACGGAGCCCGTTAGGATCCGGAACGCCCGTTCTGGTCCGTTCCCCCTGAATGACATCACTGTGCAGATCTTACTTTTGCTATATTCCTTTTGCCTGAATTTCCAAGTGAGGGTTTTTTTTAATTTAAAAAAATTGTTCAGTGCTTTTATATAATTAGGACAAAATTTTGCTTTGTGTCAGGGCCAGTTTGCATTCCAGTTTGCATTCCAGAAGTGTCATTTAATTACATCACAATGATGACACTTCTTGCTGGAGGACGTAACTGCTGGCTATGACACCACTTCTGGTGGGTCCCGACACAAGTACCATTCTAAAAAGTGGGTCCTGGTGCAAAAGTTTTGAGAACCACTGCCTTAGAGGATTGTGCTGCAAGCCTACAATCCTCTGCATGTTCATTCAGAAGGAAGTCCCAAATGTTCAAGAGGGTTACTGAAGAGAACATGAGTGACATAAGGGAAAGAGGATGGCCTTGACATGAATATCTGCCCCTAAGCACATTTCCCAATTTGCCTCTTGTTGACCCTGGCGCTTTGCCTTGGCTCAAGTCCTTTGAAAAAGCCCCTGAGCACTCCTGCTGCTGCTGCTGCTGAGGTCGTCGTTTCTGCTGCAGAGGAACCCCAGCTTGTTGCTGCTCTCCCATGGCCATGCCCTGATGGCCAGAGGGCCGCAGAATAAGAAGAGAGAAATGGTGGAAGAGGAACGACGCCCCAGTTCCCTGAGCACACTTTGGAATGGAGGAGCGCAGGACGTTTCAGCAGCCTGTCTGGGCGTTCTTTCCCTGCTGAGCAACTCGCGCCAAGAGGACCTTACCGAGCAGGGACCCTCCGCAGAAGGGGCGCCCGTTCCGGTGCAGCATGGCCATCCACGGCGAGGTCCCTTTCTGGGCGTAGCGTCCGTTCGCAATGCGGGCCAGGGGGCTTCTGGACAACCGGGGCTTCCCACACACTGAAACAGAAGGGGGCGAAAGCAGTGATGTAATGCAGGGGGTACGCGGGGGTACGCGAGTACCGGTTTCTAGGATTATGGCTGGCCCCGCCCATTCGCCTGCCCACTCGTCGACTCTGCCCTCTGCAACGTTTGAATTTCCTGCACGTTTGAGTTGCCTGCACGTTCTCAGAGCCAGGCAGGCAGGCAGGCAGCGAGCGGAGCCTTGCCTTGCCTTGCCACTGAAAAATGAGCTGCTCTGGGGTTTTAACATGATGCCAGGCCTCCTTCACATGTTCTGGGGGTGCTGTGGAATCCTGTTGCAACTGCTGGGTCAGTTTAAAATCATCTGAGGCCTCAACAAGGGCTTTTTTCATGTCACTTCCGGCCACAACATCACTTCTGGCTTATGACGTCACTTCTGGTGGGCGGGTCCCGACAGGTGCCAATCAAAAGTGAGTACCTGTTCTTAAATCATTCAGATGACACCACTGGGCGAAAGGGCTGAGGAGGAGCCAGAGCTGGGTCCTCCCAGGCACAGTGGGAGCCTGATGCGCTGGGTGACTGCCGTGTGGCCACCTCCTGCACCACTGCAGGGCATTCGACATCTTACTCGCTCCTGAGCTGGTCTCCTTTGCACCTTTGTGCAGTGCAAGGGGTACTTTTTCATGGGGGGTCAGCATATGTGATTTCACTGCAGGGGTAGCTCAAGGGTTAGTACTGCACTGGTTGCAGGAACTCCGCAGCTGCACTGGCCTCTGCCTTTGTACGCTGCAAGCCGGCTAGTGGCTCTCTCCTGGTAGGATAGGATGCCTCCCCCCTTACCTGGGATGTCCCTCCTTGGGTGGAGGCTCGCTTCTGACCTCCAGCCTGCCCAGCTGTGACTGGGAAAGGCATCCTCCTACCCTGCTGGGTCCTGGCCGTGCCTGGTTCCCATGCTCTTGGCTACTCTTCTCGCAGCCTTGCTGCTGCTGCTGCAACCTCCCAGCGGACACCCTTTTGCCCATTTAAGACTACCGTGGTTTACGAACTGATTTCAAAATGTTCCTGAAGTCCAAGATGGTTTGCAACGTTCAACCAGAAGCCAATAAAACAACATAACAGAAACCACAAAAACAGCCAGAGCAAAGAAGCCACTCTTTGGAGGCATGAGTCATCACTCTCTTTTGCAATGCAAGCACTGGCCAAGTCCTTCTCATGAGTCGCTTCCACACGTGCCTCCAAAGTTGACAGCCCCTGACATGGGGTCCCTGCCCCCCTCCTGGTCCACCCTCCCCTGCCCAGTTCCACCCCTCACCCTTTCCCTGCCCCCCTCACCCAGGAATGCCTCCCTGCTGTTCAGTGGGGAACTTACCTCTCCTGGGTGCAGGCAGGCCACCAACTGGCACTGACCAGGGACGTCCCCCTACTGGCCACCCCAACATGCACTCAGGCCGTGGCCATTGGGCAGCTGGTGCTGTGCAGCACGAGGACTGGCCACTAGTCTTGTTGTGGAGCAGTTCTTTCAAAGGGAAACTCCTCCACGTTTGCTCCAGAATGATGCTTTCCTGCTATGTGGTCAAGCACTTGATATCTGGGCTTGCTTTGAATGACGGGGATGAAATCAGTTGGAAAACGGGGGGATGAACATTGGCAGTGTTTTTGGTCTGGTTTCACAGATGCTGCAATTAATGCCGCCCGCTCAGATCTCCTAGGTCAGAACAACGAGTGCAAGGAACTTAGATAAAATGGTTAAGTGCAGGGAACAAAAAGTCACCAACCACAGGCCACCTAGTTCACTAATAAGTCCTAGCTCTGAAGCTCAGTCCTCACCCCCCAGGCTGTCTGCACTCAGAGGCGGATCTAAGGGGGGGGCAAATCTGTAAGTTTTGCAAGAAGCCTTACCTTGCAGTGGAAAACACTCCTCTCCTGCACCGTTTTAGCCAATCCTCACAGGGAACAGCAACATCTTGGCGTTGCTTACTGGCTACAGCAGCAAGGGAGAGGAGGGATTTACATGACAGCGTAAGGCTTCTTGCAACACTTACAGATTTGCCCCCCCTTAGATCCGCCTTTGTCTGCACTGAATCACCAGCTCTGAGTTTTCCATGATACTGAAGTACAGAGGAAATAAAAGCCAACAGTTTTTGCTATACTGCTTCAAACATAGTCCTATAACTGAGGACATGGGATTAGAGTCTCTGTACCTGCTCTTATGTTCCTGAAGTCTGAACTCTGGTTTTGGCCTGATAGACAGTGAGCAAGTCCTGGTTCCTTGGACTACAAACTGTGCATCAGCCTTGGGAATGTTTCCCAAGTGAATGGAAACACACACTTTTTCCCTAGAGAAAAGGCCCGCACGTTTGTCAATCATGCTACTGGTGGCTGTAATAGCACATATGCCAGAAGTATGATCAGCTTTTGAGTTCCCAAGGCCAGCTTCTGGTTTGGGGGATTTTGAGGCCAGCTACCTATTAGAATCCACTTCTCAAACCAGGGCAGCTAATTCGATCTTGACTGTTGAATCTGCAACTTCAGATTCCATGGAGGCAGATCAGAGAATCAGGGGTGCAATATTCCCTACCACACTCCCGGCACCCCCTCAGTGATGCAATAGGTTGTTTTTGCGATGAGAAGCTTCCCACCCCCACCTCCAGCTGCTGGTATTCTCGATACACCGATATTTATATGTAACACAATAGTTTTATTCCTTTCCCACCAGGGATTGTAAACAAAACAGTAGAAATACTACAAAACAGAGTACATAGTGAATAGCATAATACCTCTTAAATACCGTATGTACGAGAGCCAGGAATATTGTTCTAAGCATATACTGCAAAACAGGACACTCTTCCTTCTGAAACCATTCAAAGTCCCTGATTTCCTTAGTCTGGCCTGCGTTCTACTCCGCTTAGCCCCGAATGGATATATGAGTAACCACTGCACGAGAAACAAGTTGTGGCTTGATAGACAATGAGGAGGTTCTGGTCCCTTTGACTAAAAACTATGCATCGGAGTGTTTCTCAGGTGTGAAAGCAGAGAGAAAAGTCCCTCGAGCTTGTCATGAAGCATGGTTCAAAACCACAAAGGGATTGTCTTTCGTTGCACCAACTCCTGATAAAGGGACGGTATGCACGCTTTTCCTTACTCAGAACTCAACCCTTCAACAGTCAAAACATGGCAATCCTGCACAGTCCCCTGCTAGGACGTGTCACTATGATGCCCTCTTGGGTCCACTGCCGTTGCACTACACAGCACAAAACAGACCCTGACTGTGCTCCTCTGGGATGGCACCGTTCACCAGGCCTGGAAGTCCCGCACTTCCGGGGTGGCCAACAGCCTGAGGAGCGTGGCCAGCGAGGGAGGCGGATCACTGCAGATCTGTGGGGGCAGATCATTGTGGCTCGCCTCGGTCGCTTGCAGTGGTGGTGAGCTGGAGGGAGGCGGAAGTGGCAGCAGCATCTGGCGTGAAAGGGACCCCAAATTCTCCACCCTTTGGATGCTGCATTATCCACTGCTCAAAAAGCCCCTTTTTTACAGGGGTGCAGCCTGAAAGTGTGAGGAGTGAATGTGAAGTGCTTTGCCACCAAGCCCTCTGGTGTCCTGGGAGAGAGACCTTGCCCCAGGTCCGGGTGCCAGAGCAGGAGCCAGGAGGAAGGCAGGTGGTGCCTCCTTGCTGCCACTGCTGCCACCATTAGACTGGGGGGGGGGGAGGGGAGGCTGCAGGGTTGCCCAGGGTGGGGCTAGATATTTGAACCCTCTTACAGTGATGGTGAGTTCAGCATTGGGCTTGCAAAGTGCCAAGCAAGTTTCTGGGTGTTTTTTTTTGGGGGGGGGGGAGTTCATTTTGCTGACCTCATTCTGCATCAAGCCGGGAGAGTTTGCCTATGAGCCTATGCCTACTAAATGAGCCGTTTCCCCCTCAGTCACGCCAATCCAATTCACTCTCAGACACCCCTTCCCCTGCCAATTAATGCCAATTAATTAATTTTAGGCACAATCCGCCTAAAATTGGACATTTCTGGTTCATGGCTTTCAGCGATCGAATGGAGCCTGCGTTTGGCTCTCCCAGGCCAGGCGCTGGAAGGGTGCGAGTAAGAGTTGTGTCCCCAGTGAGCCTACAAGTGCTGCTGTCCACTTTGGAAGTGCTTCTACGCAGCACTCCCAAGCACAAGAGGCACACTAAGTAGGGCGGGGGGACGGAAGTGGCATTACGCCAGCAATAGAAGACGCAATTGAAGAACGTAATGATATCCTTGTCATTGCTTTGAGGAAAGAGGTCCTAATCCTCCGGCCATAAAGTTGTCTATTTCTTGTAGGAATAAGATCTGGGGTTTGGAAGTGTCCCCCAGAGAGCTTGGTGGTCCCCGACTGTGGCTGCTTCAGCTTCTGATTGCAAAAGGTCCTCGGCTCTTGCTTGGGCAGTCAACTCATCCCAGCTCTTCTCCACCCAGTTTTCTCCTGCAGCCAGTCCACATAGTTGGAGACCTTGGTGTAAACCCCGTAGACCTGCTTGCTCCCACACTCTTCCGGTCCTCCCCATGACACCAGGCCTTGAGCCACCCATCTACGGCTGCCAACGTCCTGGATGACAAAGGCTCCTCCGCTGTCTCCAAGGCAGGTGTCTTTCCCACCTTCGTAATACCCGGCACAAAACATGTTCTCGGTGACGCTGTAGTTCCCTGATCGGGATTCATAGCTTGTCTTGCACTCCGCATGGAGCACCACCGGCAACTTGACGTACTGGAGGACGTCGGACAGGGTCCGCATGCCTGAACTGATGACCTCATCCACAGTGATGTTGGGATTGGAGATGCCCCAACCAGCCACCAAGCCCAGCGTGTTGGGCTGCGGCCCTCCTAGCTCCTCTTCGTACTGCGGCAGGCAGACTGGCATGACGTGGGCCGCCATGGTCACCTTCTCCTTCAGCTTCACCAAGGCAATGTCATGGTTGTAGTTCTGGATGTCAAAGGCCTCATGGAGAATAATCTTCTCCACCGTCCGGTTGATGGCGTCCACCTTGTTCCGCACGTCATGAAGGCCCAGGTAGACCGTGACGTGCTCCTTGGAGACCGGAATGATGGTGTTGTCCCGCCGCTGGGAGCGAAGCACATGGGCGGCGGTCAGCACCCAGGAGTCAGAAAGGAGGGCTCCGCTGCCAAACCACCGGTCATTGGGCACTCGAGACGTGTCCTCCACTACAATGAGGGCTTGCCAGGGGAAGAAACCGGGCTCTGCGTTTCGCCCACCAATGATGCGCTTGACCAGGGTGGGCAGGGGGCGAGTGGGCTGCCCACACACTGGGGAAAGAAAACGACAGAGCAGAGGATTAGTCTACCAGGGTGGACATTCATCCAGAAATAGCTGAGAACTTTGACTCTAGCAGATTATGCCAGGGGGTTGCCTTGTACAGCCTGAACTGGGCATGCATTTGCACAATTAGACCTACCAGACTTCTGTACGCGAACTTCATTTACAGTGCTTTACAATGCAGAGTTGGACCTAACTTATGCTGTTAAGAAATCAAATGATTCAAGTTGCAGACTCACATGCACAATTTTAAACGTTGTAAGCTTAAATTTTTGATTTTGTTTTGTTTTTTTTAAATCCCAGATTCTGGATTTTGAATTTAATGTGTTGATTTTGGAGGAGGGTTTTCAGACTTTATGGAGCTTAAATGTAAATGCATGCAACCAATCAAATTTCACTGGCAAGAAACTAGCATTTTTTAATCAAATATTTGGCCAAATGTTGAAATCAAATTTTAGCTTCTGGGAAACGATTATTTTCCAGATATGGGGAGACAGCAAATGTAGCCCCCTCCTGCACAGAACCTCAGCAACACAGCTTTGAGGTGTGCTGCTGGTTTTGGGATGGGTCAACCGTGACAGAACCTCAACACAAAAGAGAAGTCAAGAGCATCCTGCCTTCCTCTTATTTCCTCCCTGTGTGAGGTTCGTGGTCATTTCACTTTGAATGGTTAAAGGTAAAGGTAAAGGTTTCCCCACGACCGAATGGTCTAGTCGTGACCGACTGTAGGGGGCGGTGCTCATCTCCGTTTCAAAGCCTGTAGAGCCGGCGTTTTTGTCCGATCATGTGGCCAGCATGACTCTACGCTGTAGCGCACAGAACGCCGTTCCCTTCCCACCGAAGTGGTCCCTATTTATCCACTTGCATTTTAGGTGCTTTTGAACTGCTAGGTTGGCAGGAGCTGGGACAAGCAACAGGAGCTCACTCCATCACGCAGTCCCAACCTTGCGGTCGAAAGCCCAGCAACAGCGGATTAACTCGCTGCGCCACCACGTGAATGGTTACATGCATGCCAATGGGAAGCCTGCTGCTGAACTGTCAGCCATTGAGTTATTTCAGTGGTTCTCAAACTGTGGGTCGGGACACACCAGTGGGGTCACAAGCCAATTTCAGGTAGGTTGCGAAGCACCCAGAGCAGCCGTATTGAAAATATAGAACACCAGAAAGGGGGAGGGCTGTGTGTTTATTTCGCTTGTGACAAGGCAAGGTTGCAAATAGGCGTTTTCTCTTTTGATTCACTTTGTTATTATTGGAAAATAGTTGAGAAATAACCCAACTGATTGCTGCATTCTCGGGAAAGCAGCAGGCTCTGGAGTCACAATGACGGCACTTCCTGCCATGACATCATTTCTGGTGGGTCGAGGACAGATCAGGGCAGAGGGTCATTCTAAAACGAGGGTCCCGGTGCTAACAGGTTTGAGAACCACCGAATTATTCGATTTTCTCTGTAAACTGCTTTGTGAACTTTTTTTTTGTTGAAAAGCAGTATCATCATCATCATCATCATCATCATCATCATCATCATCATCATCACCACTGTCAAGCAGCTGCAAGGAGTGCTGGGGGCAGTCTTGCCCGTGCCTGTGCACGCATCATCCTTCCCCTGTCCATTGCTTGTCCCATGCAAACTCCTCTTCCTCCCCACCTGCTTCCTCTGCAGCTGGAATCCCCACGTATACCCTTCCTGAGACACAGGAGCCGGTCACGGGGGAAATCAGTGGGTGGGAGAATGGAAAGCCAGCCCCCACCTGTCACTTCTTCCCTGTAAGCCACAGTCCCCCCACACTACTTGCAGCTCTTTGATGGTGACTGGGGTTAGACCCATCTCTGCCACTGAAGATCTGGTTGCCCCATTCAAATACTCCGAACGGAGGCCCACGTCTCAAGAAATCGATGCCCAGACACGTTCCTTTCCCCCGCCCCCCACGGCATAATCCACTGGCAATGATGCATGGACGTCACGTGGCGTGATCCATCATTGCGCTCTCAGGAATCCAGAATACCTTCGTGAGGTGGGCAAGGAGGCGGCTGAGCTCCCTCTGCCCCCACCAACATGCACGGTGAGGCGCGGAAGTGGTGCCGGTCCTGTTGCTAGCCAGGCCAGCCTGGCTGCTCTTCGGAGGTGGCCTAGGCTGGCAACGAAACAGGACACGGGCATGTCGGAGCACCGCGGCTCGTGCGCCTGGGAGGAGGGCTGCCCTCGGAGCCCCGGCCGCGTCCTGGAAGTTCACCGAGAGATTGTCCGGTCAATGGGTGGAGCACCAGGGTTTAACTGGGCTGTAGGGCTCACACCAGACTGTGTGGAGCAAGGCTGTCCGGTAACTCAAGTCAGTGCAGAATGGGGAGGCCTCGGTGGTCTTGGGGGCTGGAGGGCTCAACTCTATTGGACTTCTGTGGCTGCAGCTGCCCTGGCTCATGGTTTGTTCCGCTCGAGTCTTGAGTTATTTCAAGAAAGAGTCAAGCCCTTGAGCAAAACACACACACACACACACACACACACACACGCACGCACGCATGCACGCACGCACGCACGCACGCACGCACCTTAAGTCTTCCTTCTCCCCTCAACCCGCCCACCTCAGTGTCACCTACCCTCCTCCCACCAGGTCTGCCGTCGCTCTGAAGGACAGCTTCCGGATTGTTCACTGGGACTTTCAATTGGATGATGTGGAAGCAATGGGGAAAAAAGTAAGGAAGCAAGCAAGCGAGCATGCGCGCATACACACACACACACACACACACACACACACACACACACACACACACA
>JAJKFI010000110.1:1782238-1794768 GCA_029204185.1 Lerista edwardsae | reverse complement strand
CTGGTCTCACCTGTGATGTTGGGGACCATCTGGTAGTAGGGTTGCTGGCAAAAATACTGGATCCCCGACAGGTACGTGGTCAGATTGTGTTGTGTGGAGAAGGTGACAAAGCCGTGGGCCAACTCCGGGGGGGTCCTGCAGTCTGCAACTGGAAAGCCAAACGGGAGGGAAACTGTTAATCAGGAATGGCTTCATAGGCTCCACAGAATCCTCCAGAAGTTCTCAACTTTTTCCAAATCCTCTTTCTAACGCCCTCAGCTCCAGAAGTCTTCTTCCCTGCTAAGCAAGGATTGGGCACGTTTAAGTGGAAGCTTAAAATCTCCTTAAATTGCCTCCCTGAAGCTGTTATTAGCCACAAGGACATGAGGGGGCGCCAAGTCTTTGGTTACCGTTCTCAGCCCACACTGACAGCCCAGTACTATCTAAGCCACACCCAGTGGTGGGATTCAGGGGGTTCGCCCAGGTTCTAAAGAACCGGTTGTTAAATGGCTGGGCCCAGCCCACTCACTTACCTCGGCTGGCTTCGGGTTTTTTTAGCTCTGGCTATGACATCATAGAACCGATTGTTAATTCATTTGAATCCCACCACTGGCCACACCCAGTGTTGTCATCCAGGCGGAACGGCCCGGAACCCCGTTCCGCTAGTTCCGCGGAGGTCCCGGGCTACTCCGCTGCCTCGGAAGACGGGAGAGCTGCTGCTGGGCCCTCCCTCCCTCCCTTGCGTCCGGAATCGCTCTAAAATGGAGCGATTCTGGCGCAGTGAGGCTTGGGGGGGCGTGGCAGCCCTCCGCCATAGGGGCAGAGGGCTGTCAATCATCCGAGCATTCCGGTAGTTGGTGCGCTCGGATGACATCACTGGCCACACCCCCACCATTGCAGCTGCGCTTCTTGAGCCCACACTGCATCCTGGGAGGGGGAAGTCGCAGAGGTCTCCTCTAAGCAGGGAACGTTTGTTTCCTTGCCCAGGGGTACACTTCTGTGGCCAGAATGGGTTTGTGTGGACCTGTGCCAGCAATTGTTCTGGTCCGAGTAGATCCAAGAAAGTGAATCAAGCCTGGGAAGGAGAACAGGACTTTGGTGGCTGCCCCTCCCCCTCACTTTCGGAGCCATTCTGGAGGCAAGAGCAACATGGAAGAGATGCCTCCATTGACTCTCACCCCTGGAATGGTTCCAAAGGTGGGGGAGGGGCAGCTTACACGGCACGTTGAGGTGCTTTGAAAAACCTTGTGCTGTGACCCCCCCCCTCTGGGGAACAATACTGCCCTTCCCCTTTCCTCTATATGTCAAATGCTCAAAATCACCTTTCTAGGACACTTCTTCTCTCCAAAGGGCTCAGAGCAGTGGTGTCATTCAAATGATTTAGGAACAGGAACTCACTTTTAATTGGCACTTGTTGGGAACCCGGAACCAGCCACGGAGCCCGTTAGGATCCGGAATGCCCGTTCTGGTCCGTTCCCCTTGAATGACATCCCTGGCTCAGAGGTACAGATTCCCTGCATTTTCATGAAATTGCATCTAATGTCTGCAGTGAACCTTCGATTGAACAGATGAGTTGGGGCAAAAGGTATCAGTTCAGGCCAGACGTCTGTTAAATCTGAGTGCCTTATGTCAGGAAGCATGCATGCATGCAAACCAAATATGACTAGTCTTCAATGAAGCGGACAACACCCCTCATTTCAGAAGTCTGTGAAATTGAGCTCTGTTTAAATCAAGGGTTCCCTGTAGTTTAGTCACCTGGCAGGTCCAATTCACGTATGCATCATCAGGCTACGACGACACCCTGTATGAACACCACCACAATGAGCACCAGACTTTGCTCATTGCCTCACACCACTTTCCGTGGTGCATTTTCCTGTGGAATCAATTCAGTTGAGAGGCATCAAGTGTGCAAAAACTGGTGTTGAGAAAAAATCAATGTGTAGTACACCCGTGTCTGAACCAGGCTCCACACTTGTGGTTGATGGTCTCTGCAACTGTTTGTTCCTGGGTGGCGCCCTGCCACTGGTGCATTTTTCTGTAGCCAGCGGCAATTACATTTCAGTCCTGGACTGGATTGCGATGTCTTACATGAGATATGCGGTTTGATCCTTCCTGTTGCAGCCAGAGAGAAGACCAACTCCTCCTCCAGCCTGCCTCCTTCCTCACCCACTGTAGCAAGCAAGTCCCTGCCTAGCAAGCAAGAGATGGGTCAGATCCACACCATCATGGCTGTGTTTTCTCTTGCAGCACCAGATGGCTTAAAAGCACAGGTAAGAGGTGGGACATGGTGGCGCAGCAGGTTAATCCGCTGCTGCTGGGCTTTCTGACCGGAAGGTTGGGAGTTCAAGACTGTGCGACGGAGTGAGCTCCCGTGGCTTGTCCCAGCTCCTGCCAACCTAGCAGTTCGAAAGCACCTAAATGCAAGTAGATAAATAGGGACCACTTCGGTGGGAAGGTAACGGCGTTCCATGCGCTACGGCGTAGAGTCATGCTGGCCACATGATTGGACAAAAACGCCGGCTCTACAGGCTTTGAAACGGAGATGAGCACCGCCCCCTACCGTCGGTCACGACTAGACCATTCGGTCGTGGGGAAACCTTTACCTTTTTATAAACAATAACCTGATACCTTGATATTTAAAAAGTGGGAGGCCACCTAAAGCGGTAGGGTTGGATTGGGGACCAGCCTTAGCTTTGCTGAGATGTAAATCTAAAATGCAAATTGTGACGCTCAGAAGAAGCTGGGCATGTGGTGGGACTGAAGATCTCATGGTCTCTTTTATTTGCCATCGTTGTTCACAGTTTGTGAGAGAGCAAAGCGTACACAACAGCAGTGGTTTAGGGCTGTAAGGAGGAGAGTTGTGGCCTAAGCAACATCATCCCAGAATGCAGTCAGGCATCCTAATTAGCACATCTGTGATTGGGGTCAACTCCCATCCCTGTTCACACATGAATCACAGCCTTTTGGTTGGAAAGAGCAGGGGATGGTCAAGAGTCGGTTCTGTCCCAGCCAGCAAGGGCTGCACATTGCCCCGATAACAGTTGGCAGGACAGTCATAAACAGGGTTTTTTATGGCTGCTTCTGAGGGCTGGTGCGGAAGTGGTTTGCTTCTGTTCTAAGGAACAAACAAACCGGGAAAGCCAAATGCCGTGCTTGGAATTAATGGGGAAAATTCAGTCTGCCTGCCTTGGCCATATTTAATTTGAACAGGTCCATTTGCTGACATTTCATTTCATTTGCCAGCTCTGTTCTCATTGCACCATCGGTTTTCTTTTGTCGCTTTACTTTGGTTGCACGTTTTTTTCTCTCTCTTTTGCAGAGCCTCATATCTTTGTTCTAACGCAATGGGAGTCAGACTGTGTTCCAGGCAGCCCGGAGGTTATTGGGAGACTTATTTAGGGTTCCTCAAGGAGAAGATCGATCATGGTGGTCCAGCTGCCTGCCTGAGTGCAGCTCAGCCACCACTGCCAATCTTCTTCTGTAAAGTGCAGCTAGAGGGGGCTGCCTTTTGAAACAGGTGGCGCCAAAAGAACGTTTTTTACAGGAACACTTTCAGCGGTGCCAGGGATGGCCTTCCTTTTTCAATGATTTTCTGCTGTGCTTGGAGAAATGTTCGCCTCTTTCAGTGATTTTGTGCCGAAAAAGGTCTTCAGGTGGGCGGCTGGGGTGCAACCAGAGGGGGGAGGCAGGGAGGAGGTGGAACTGGGTGGAAGGAAGGGCGGAGCAGGGGGGCGGGACCAGTGGTGGCCTCTACCTCCCGATCCTCTCCTCCATGTCAGACGGTGCAGCCCAGCATGGAGGGTCTTAAGGCTGCACGGGCAAACTAGCCCATGACTGGGCCAGTGCCCTAATCTGGGGGAAGGGGATGTGTGTCCCCTGGGGCATACATGGGGCTGGGGCACCTCCCTTATGAAGAAAGACTGCAGCGTTTGGGGCTCTTCAGTCTAGAAAAAAGGCGCCTGAGGGGGGACAGGATTGAGACATACAAAATTATGCACGGAAGGTCCCCCACCAAAGACTGCTGAAGAAACTTCACAGTCAGGGAATAAGAGGGCAGGTCCTCTTATGGATCCAGAATTGGTTGAGGGCCAGGAAACAGAGAGTGGGGGTCAATGGGCAATTTTCAGAATGGAGAGAGGTGAAAAGCGGAGTGCCCCAGGGATCTGTCTTGGGGCCCGTGCTTTTCAACTTATTCATAAATGACCTGGAGACAGGGATAAGCAGTGAGGTGGCCAAGTTTGCGGATGACACAAAACTTTTCCGGGTGGTAAAAACCAGAGACGATTGTGAAGAGCTCCAGAAGGATCTCTCCCAGTTGGGGGAATGGGCAGCCAAATGGCAGATGCGTTTCAACATAGACAAATGTAAAGTGATGCACGTTGGGGCCAAAAACCAAAACTTTACCTATAGGCTAATGGGTTCTGAGCTGTCTGTGACAGCTCAGGAGAGAGATCTTGGGGTGCTGGTGGACAATTCCATGAAGGTATCGACCCAGTGTGCGTCAGCAATTAAGAAGGCCAATTCCATGCTTGGGGTAATTAAAAAAGGGGTTGAGAATAAAACAGCCAATATTATCATGCCATTGTACAAATCAATGGTAAGGCCACACCTGGAATATTGTGTCCAGTTCTGGTCGCCGCATCTCAAAAAGGACATAGTGGAGTTGGAAAAGGTGCAGAAGAGAGCGACAAAAATGATTACGGGGCTGGGGCACCTCCCTTATGAAGAAAGACTGCAGCGTTTGGGGCTCTTCAGTCTAGAAAAAAGGCGCCTGAGGGGGGACATGATTGAGACATACAAAATTATGCATGGAAGGGATAAAGTCGATAGAGGGGTGTTCTTTTCCCTCTCTCAAAACACCAGAACCAGGGGGCATCCACTAAAGCTGAGGGTTGGGAGAGTTAAAACAGATAAAAGGAAGTACTTTTTTACCCACCGGGTAGTTAATCTGTGGAACTCCTTGCCACAGGAGGTGGTGATGGCATCCGGTCTTGATGCCTTTAAGAAGGGATTGGACAGATTTCTGGAGGAAAGGTCCATCATGGGCTATAGGCAATGATGGATTGTGCAACCTCCTTACAAAGGTGGTGGGCTACTGGTACCGGGTGCAAGGGAGTGGCAACAGGATGTAAGCATCTTGTTGTTACATGCCTCCCTGGGGCACCTGGTGGGCCACTGTGAGATACAGGAAGCTGGACTAGATGGGCCTTTGGCCTGATCCAGCAGGGCTCTTCTTATGTTCTTATGTTCTTAAGGGATAGAGTCGATAGAGGGATGTTCTTTTCCCTCTCTCAAAACACCAGAACCAGGGGGCATCCACTAAAACTGAGGGTTGGGAGAGTTAAAACAGATAAAAGGAAGTACTTTTTTACCCAGCAGGTGGTTAGTCTGTGGAACTCTCTGCCACAGGAGGTGGTGATGGCATCTGGCCTAGATGCCTTTAAGAGGGGATTGGACGGATTTCTGGAAGAAAAGTCCATCGTGGGCTATAGGCAATGATGGATTGTGCAACCTCCTTACATAGGTGGTGGGCTACTGGTACCGGGTGCAAGGGAGTGGCAATAGGATGCAGGCATCTTGTTGTCTCATGCCTCCCCGGGGCACCTGGTGGGCCGCTGTGAGATACAGGAAGCTGGACTAGATGGGCCTTTGGCCTGATCCAGCAGGGCTCTTCTTATGTTCTTATGTCCCTTTCTTCGAAATGCCTCCTATGGCTGCTGCAACATTTTGGCACCGCTGCTCCTGCAGGTTCACCTGCACCATAGGAATGAGCTGTATGTGTAGTAATGAATTGTCCGTCTGGTGAACCAAGAGGGGCAGATGATTCATTACCACAGACAGTTGCCCTAGAAACAGAGCTACAGAACCTGCAAGAGCCTCCCAGAAGTGACGTCACAAGAGGCCAAGACCAGAGAGAAGACCAGAGAGGTTGCAAACCACTTCCTGTTTCACAATTGAAAACTGGAAGTGGTTTGCGATGGCCATTTTTACTAACAGAGAGGATTGGGGAGCCCCACGGAGACTTCCCTGGGGCTCCCTGCACCCACTGTGAGCCAGTACGATTGTAAGGTATGTGTGGGACCCCCCCCCCGCCAAAAGAGCAGCACAATCCCAGGGATCATGTCACTGTTGAAGCCCCGCCCCACAAGCACTTAAGTGCTCTTCTCCTTCCAGGGCGGGGAAGACGGCGAAACGGAGCGGAACGCAACGGGCGGGCTGCCGCTCACCCGTTCCTCCTGCCCAGCGTTCCGGCTGCATGACGCCACTGGATGCAATCCTCACCTGGAGTTAGGCCAGCACAGTTAGGCCAGCAAAGTTTGCTGGTACCAGGGCCACCATAAAGTGCGTTTGGACCAGTCTCGGAGTCAGGGAGGATGGCGCACGTCTGTGCCCCTTGTGCCAGTCAAACTTTGTTGGCCTCCAGTAACTGTGCTGGCCTAACTCCAGGTTAGGATTGCACCCTCAGAGTAGAAGCAAAGCCCAGAAAGGTTTGGTCAACATGCCTTGTGAATTCAACATTTGCCCTAAGACTTGGCCCAGAATCCTTTGCAGCTGTTCCTTACAGACAAGTTAATGAAGAGGAGCTTCCCTGAAAGTAGAATGTTGGAAAACAATTATTCTACTTAATTGGGGGAGAGTGTAAAGAACTCTTGGGAGTGCAGGTGAGATGTAACATTCTGCTGTCGTGTATAACCAGTGAACATCAAGTGCTGAAATACTTGACCTATTTTTAATTGGCTTTCGTTTTAGCAGGGATCAAGCAGTGAAGACTTCTACGTTTCACATGCTAAGGAAGACAGTGAATGGGCTTTCTAGGTTAAGGCTGTAGGGCAGAGTGGGCTTACGGTAGACTATGGGCCATTGATGGTTGACTGGCCAAGTTCTGCTGGTCCTCTGATCACCTGCTGATGATTGGGGTTGGGGTTCTTGGAAAAAATGCTGGACCACGTGGGCCATAGTCTGACTCTGCAAGGCACAGTTCTTTGGAGCGCAATATAGTGCCATCCCGTAAGGCACGTTTGCACCTTCTTAGGAGTCAGGGAGGCTGAAGCCCAGACACGCACTGGCCTCTCCACTCTGCTTCCTGGACCTGTGATGGCCAAGGTAAGGCTGGCCAAGAGGAGCCAGTGTGGGGAGTTGGGGATGGCGGATCAGGGTGGGGGAAGACAGGGGAGGGCAGGCCCATGGGCATACAGGCCCAGGGAGGGGTGGGTGGAACCGGCCTCTGGCACTTAGGCCAACAACCCTAACCCTGTTCTCATCCCAGTGGCCAATACACAGGCTGCTCAGACCTGCAATTTTGCTGGCGCAGATCCAGTTAGCCCTGTTTTGGGTGGCTACAGCACAACGCAGGGCAAGTGGAATAAACTCCCCTGAAGCCAAGCTCACTGCAGTCATCCCCAGTGCTAACTATGGGGCAGGCTGGCTGGCCTCCCTAGTCCAGCATGGGTTAGGACTGGGCTGCCAGCAAGGGGGCACACTTGGAAGCTCTCATCACAGATACATGAAGGGATCCTGAATTTCCAGCCTTGCTTTGCAAATGTAAAACACAGAGGTGGACCATGAAGATTCTGCTAATACATGGGCGGCGCAATCCTGCACTGCCCGTTGCGCTGACGCTACATCAAAGCGTTGACGCAGGAGTGCCGATCAGCAGCCCCGCGTCAGCGCTAGAGCAGCAGGGCCGGCACTGCTGTGCAGGGGTGGACCTAGTCAAAATGGCACCCAGGGCACCCAATAGAACTGCACCCCCATGGGAGCCCAGGTCTACCCACCAGAAGCAGCCCCGGGTAGACCTGGGCTCCACGGAGCCCAGGTCTACCCATTGGGACCAGCCACGGGTCGACCTGGGCTCCCTTGAGGGAGCCCAGGTCTACCCATTAGAAATGGCCGCGGGTAGACCTGGGCTCCCTCAAGGGAGAGCCCAGGTCTACCCATTAGAAATGGCTGTGAGTAGACCTGGGCTCCCTCGAGGGAGGTGCAAACCACTTCCTGTTTTGCAATTGAAAACTCAGTTTTCAGGGCTCCGGAGCCCAGGTCTACCCGCGCAATGTTGCAGGGGCCACTGGCGCCCCCCTAGACAGCCCCAAGACGGTGCCCAGGGCTCGTGCCCCACTGCCCCCTAGATTTGCCACTGCTGCTGTGCCCCTGTTGAGCCTCCCTAGCATCAGCCGAAGCATGCTCCCTTGCTGCAAGGAGGCTCCAGCCTCCACCTACACAGCGCTGGATAGGGCGCTGGCTGGTCGGCGCTTCTACCCAGCGCTGGGTAGGATTGCGCCTATAGTCGGTCCCCTGCACTTGAGGATCTGCTACCCATGGGTCCGGTTATCTGCAGGGAGCAGATTTGCCACCTACCCCTCTATTCGCAGAGTGTTCCTGGCTATCTGTGGCATTGTGAAGGTCTCTGCTGCTTTCAGAATGCCAGAGGAGACCTTCGGAAGCTCCCCATGGCCATTTAAGCCTATCCGTGCTATTGGCAAGCACCATTTTGACCAGCAGCATTCTGATGGTCTCTGCAGCCATGCTGAGGGTCCCGGCACTTTTGGTAGTGGAGAGCATGAAGCACAACTTATGCTGGTCCTGAAAGCTAAGTAGGGATGGAGGAGTTGGCACAGCATAATAGCTTCCTATGCTCCTTCTACCGCATGACTACGATTCCCAGCATACTTCAGCATGCAATGTACAGGCATGCCTCACTGGGATTCCATTCCTGATCCCACCGTGGATACCTGAAACCGTGGATACTGGGGGACACCTTTTTAGAGATAGAGGAACATCATCAGTGGTTTTGCTGCAACAAGGTAAAAAAAAAGAGATTTGTTTAATATTCCCTTATCTTTTTAAAAGGAGTCCCAGTATCCGTGGCTATCATCAGTGGATACCAGGGCCTACCTATACTTTATAATTCTTAGTTCACTAAAGGCTCTCAATCCCTGTGGTGCTGTACCTGTTTTAAAGATGGAGGACTGAAGCAAGAAAAGAAGTGGCTCGCCAGCTCTCTCTCTCTCTCTCTCATGCAATGCCCAGGCCATTGGCACTTGGGCACTTGGGCTGCCAGTACAAAAGGGAAGGTATGTCGGCAGAGGGGGCTTTCTTGGAGGTGAATCAGGGCAGGAACCAGGTTGAACCAGGGGCACATTGAGGGTGGGTCGGGGTGGATATTGGCAGCACCACCACCACCAGTATCCTATGTCCAGTGATGTCATCCATCAGTGCCAACAACTGGAACACATGGTTGAGTGGCAGCTCCCCGCCCCTGTGCGGAGCCCAGCCACGCCTCCCTGCGCCCGGAATAGCTCCATATCGGAGCGAATCATGTGCAAGGGAGGGCGGGTGGGCCAAAAAGCGTGCGGCATCTGCTGTGCAATAGCGCCCCATCGCAGCCTGTCCTCGGAACAAGCGGTACGGCGTTCCGGACCGTCCTGCCCAGATGACATCGCTGCCTATGTCCCTGGCCTGGGCCCAACATGCTCCCTCAGAGCTACTTGGATTTATGCTAGCAAAAGAACTGTGGATCTGAGTAGGTCCACTGAGATCCATGGCACGGTGGAGCAGGTAAGAATGAAACTTTTTGCTTATGTCACTGCCGCTCCCTGTTCCCTGGCCTGTCCACAGCATTCAGCGGAGGCTGCATCAATGGTTCTCCATCTGTGCAAGGCCCAGGCTGGTTGGCAGCTACAGCGAAGGTGCACAGGCTGGGACCACCAGTGCGCATGGCTGCCAGCCCCGGGGGGGGGGGGTGTCAACAGAGTGCTCAGCTCCCACCAGAGCAGGTAAGTTGGTGGAGAGGGCATTCTGGGGAAGGACCGAGCTGGGGATTGAGCTGCCCAGGCACCTGTCAAGGGTGGATTGCGGGTGGATGTTGGCGGTAGGAATGCCATCGATATCCTGCTCTCCTGGCCTGGCTCTGACACACACCTCTGGGCCATGAATTAAAATAAAAGTGCAAATTTATTCCAGTACTTATTTTCTCCAGCCAATCTGAGACTTTCACAACTTGAAGGTGTCCGGGCACCTCTGAGTACCTGAAGTGCCATTTTCTCTGAGGTGCTGAGGAACGTGTCGTTTTTTTCTTTCCCAATAACCAGCATTCCTGTCTTGCTTTTCCCATCAGCAAATGTATTTTGGGAAGAGCAAATAAGAACCAGCAAGGTCTGGAAATGGCCCCAAAGTCTGGGAAGGCCGTGTCGGTTTATCAGTTGGCGTTCCGGATGCGGAGAATGTCAGTTGCGTAAGAGGGACTGAACTAGGACAAGTGCTGTTCCCCTTGATAAGATTTTGCTACTCGCCCAGTGGTGGCTGGGAAAGGGCAGAGGGGTGTGTGTGTGTGTGTGTGTGTGTGTGTGTGTTGGGGGGGAGGGAAGAGAAATCCAGCGGCAAAGGGAACTTCCTAAATGGCTCCACAATGCGTTCACCTTTGGACGGAAGACCTAGCGCCCTGCTCGGAATGGGCCTGTGCACAAACAACCCCTTCCTGTTGACTCCAGTCCTGTTTGCAACAGACAAGGCAGGAACCTTTCCAAAGGGCACTGCAAGTAGAACCACATAAGAGCCACAGCAGGGGCAAAGTGCTGCAGACTCCACCTCACTCCTGTGCTTTTGCCGTGTTTTCTTCCCACCCACCCCACACAACTGTACTATTCATGAAAGACACAAGAACCCCCTGGGGTCTTCTCACACATGAACACAGCATGCAGTTTGGCCCTAAGAGACCAGATCAGGGCAAGCCTGCTTTTCCCTAGAATGTTTACCACCAAGAGGAAATATGTCCGCAGACCAGCTTGTAGTCGCACAGGATGTAGAGCCAGTCGTTGGGCTGGGCGAACCCCACCTAGCCTCTCTGTTCGTTCCAGAGTGATGGGGAAAGCAAGTCCCAGCTGACCGCAATGGGCAGCCACAGAAGCCGCAGCATATGGTTGGGAGGGGCCAGCACTGCGCACGCAAGCCCTCGGTGCATCATGCGTGCCGACAACATGACTAACGTGCCACCCTGGAACGATCCGCGCACTGCATTTTCCGACACGAGGGGGCTGCGCTCAACGCCCAGCCAAGGAAAACAGATGGGCTACAGTGTGTCACGGAGGGCTGGGCGGGGAAGGGGCTTGTTTTTCTTGCTATGCGGTGAGGGCCCTTCCAGGAACAGATCTGTGTTGCCAGCTGAACGGCATTGACAACTTTTCATAGTGGGCCAAGCAGGCGGCTCTCTCTGAAGGGCGACTCCACCACCATCTGCAGCCGTCTGGTGGAAAATCCTAAGGCTGAGCTCACGAGCGCCTTTCCAAGCGCTTTAACGACGACTCGCGAATCTTCCCCCGCCTTGTTAACGCTCATTCCCGACATACACGCCTGATGCTTTCCCCACATTAAAATCACGACGCCTCTTTCCTTTTTCAAATGTGGGCGAACGTCCAAACTTTCCTCTCCAGAAGGATGGTCCACACAGCCCTGTCCTGACCATCACCTCTGCCTGGGGTGTGTGTGGTACCCACACAGTTAATACCCTCTTTTCTGCAGGCTAAACCACCCACCCCACGGTAATCTTCACTGCACAGTTCTGCATGCAACAGACAAAGCCGGTAGCGGAAACACTTTGAAAGGGCAGTACTTGCCTTGGTACAGGGGCAGGGGCGCTACTGGCACTAGGTGCTAGCACTGGCATTGGGCTGAAAATTGACAAGACGTTGGTGAAGGTGACTGGGATGTCTTTCACGCTGTCACTGTCACAAGCATAGGGGGAAGTGAAGCCCCCTATGACAAAAGCCCCCTGATGGTTAAGAACGAAGCTTTGCTGAAAGGATGACAATAATCACTCTTATTTATGATTGGATTTCAGCTGTGCCGTAGCTCATCCCCACCCACTCATATTGTGCAAGGAAAGTAGGATGAGACTTAGGCCCCTTCCAGACCCCCTCGGTCTGTGGAAGGATGGTTCCTGCTCACTGTGGCAGAGGGCATCATGTCTAGGTGGCAAAAAAGGGCTCACACGGGTGGAGATTAGACCTGCTCCCAGGACACGCCAGAGGCAGGCGGAAAGCATAACAGGGTGGAGGGAGAGCAGACCCGTGGCCGGAGGGAGGGGCAGAGATGGGGCACAGCTGTGAGGCTGCATCCAAACCCTCCTCCACAGGCTGGGCGGCCCCGATCCAGGCCACTCCAGAGTGCTTGGACTTGTGCCTCCTATTTTGCTGCCACAGATCTGAGCAGCCCCATAGGGCTGGCTGGGGCTTACCCCGGGACAAGGGGAACATGTCCCCTTACCCAGCGGGTAGTTAATTACCCAGCGGGTAGTTAATCTGTGGAACTCTTTGCCACAGGAGGTGGTGATGGCATCTGGTCTAGATGCCTTTAAGAGGGGATTGGACGGATTTCTGGAGGAAAGGTCCTTCGTGGGCTATAGGCCATGATGGATTGTGCAACCTCCTTACGAAGGTGGTGGGCTACTTCAGAGTACGGGGTGCAAGGGAATGGCAACAGGATGCAAGCATCTTGTTGTCTCATGCCTCTCTGGGGCACCTGGTGGGCCGCTGTGAGATACAGGAAGCTGGACTAGA
>JAJKFI010000110.1:1761698-1772993 GCA_029204185.1 Lerista edwardsae | reverse complement strand
CTACTACTACTACTACTACTACTACTACTACTACTACTACTACTACTCTCCCCCTGCTAAGTATAAGAGGAACACCACTTGAAAAAGTGCCTCTTGCCCAAGGGATAAATAGTCTTTTTCAATTCCCAGTTGGAAATCCTTGAACAAAGATGTCCTTGAAATGTGGGCATGACATGTTGTGCAGCATGCAGTATAGTATGGTTCCTCTCATCTCCTTTTCCAGCCCGTATGAGCAGCATCCACAAGTGGTGCATTTCAGGCAATTTGTCTTCCAAGTCGTCACTTCTGAAAGCGTGTCCAGAAAGGGCAGATCTGGCAAGTGTCAGAAGCAAACCTTTTCTAGAGAAACCTCTTCTCTGCCCCCCGCCCAGTGCCTTAAGGGTGTGCGTGAAAGATCCCCTGCCAACCTTTCATGGCAAAAACAGCAACAAACCAACTTACCTCATTTTTCCCCCCTGGTTCCCACAGTGCTTGGTGCCTCCTGATCTGACTTCCAGGGAGGGTAGTCAACAAATGTCCGTTTCTGTTGTCCCAAGTGCTCAGCTGTCTGGTTTATCTTTGTTCAGAGATTTGTGTATGTGGAGTGTGTGTGTGTGTGTGTGTGTGTGCGTGCGCGCGCGCGCGCGTGTGTGTGACAGAGAGAGGGAGGGAGGGAGGGGAGGAGAGGGAGACGATCTCTCTCTGTGTGTGTCTGGGGTTCTCTGGCATTCCCCATGCAGGTCACGCCTTCCCCTCCGGGCAACAGGCACTTGCCCCTCCCCACACGCACATCTACACACACACACACACACACACACATAACACACCCGCACTGCAAACCTCCAGCCATCCTATTCTAGCAGCCCCTCTGCTCCGTGCTAACGAGGACGTCTCAGCCATTGTGCGGCAGAAGCATGCAGAAGCGCAGGATGCGAGGAATGTGTCTTTCTCAGGCAGCCCAGTTGCATGTTGTCAAATCCACGCCCAGAGGCCATTTGGCCAGATGGCTTCAAAACAATCCCAGGGCTGCTGCTTCTCCACAGGGCACGAGGCGCGCTCGCAGGCGGAGAGACCTGCCCGGAATGTTGACAGCCTTCCCCCCCCGCCCCCCCCCGCCACTGATCAGGGCCCAGAGCAGGTTTGCTGTGTTTACTCAATGGCAGGGCCCTTGGCCGTTTCCAGGGGGTCAGGCAGCTCTCGTTCACTCTGCTTCCCTGCAGGAGTTTGTCTGCATTTGACATCCATTTCATTCACCCTGAGAAAATGTGGGGAGGGAGCCACAGATCAGTGACAGAGCAGAGGCCGCAGGCTGTACGTGCCCGAGTCCCTGGATTCCATTTCCAGCACTGACTGGCAACGGAAGATTGGAAGGGCAGCAAAATGTGTCTGGGTTCTAAAGCCCCCTCCCAAATGTTATTAATACAAAGCGTGCAATCCTAACCTGAAGTTAGGCCCAAGAGTGTCACAAATGCACCGTAAAGTCCATTTGCGCCACGCTTGCAGACAGGGAGGTCGGCACACGGACGTGGGCTCTCCGCCCAGACTCTGAGAGTGGCCCAAACGCACTTGATGGTGTGTTTATGACAGTCCTTTGTGCCGGCCTAACTCCAGGGGAGGACTGTGCCCTTGGTTAACCTGCCTGCTGAAGGTGCCACTTGCAAGGTGCGGCCATGCACACTCTCCCAAGGAGACCAAGCAGCCTTGAGGCTCCCCTTCAGCATGATGGCGCCCCAGGGAGGCTGGCTGCTGGACAGAGCAAGAGACTGACCTGGGCACCCAGGGGCGGACCTGGTCAAAATGGCGCCCAGGGCACCCAATAGAAGTGCGCCCCCACAGGAGCCCAGGTCTACCCATTAGAAACGGCCGCGGGCCTACCCGTGGCCGTTTCTAATGGGTAGATCTAGGCTCCGGAGCCCAGGTCTACCCGCAGCCGTTTCTAATGGGTAGATCTGGGCTCCGGAGTCCAGGTCTACCCGCTGCCGTTTCTAATGGGTAGATCTGGGCTCCGGAGCCCAGATCTACCCGTGGCCGTTTGTAATGGGTAGATCTGGGCTCCGGAGTCCAGGTCTACCCGCGGCCGTTTCTAATGGGTAGATCTGGGCTCTGGAGCCCAGGTCTACCTGCGCAATGTTGCGGGGGCCACTGGCGCCCCCCTAGACAGCCCCAAGATGGCGCCCAGGGCTCGTGCCCCCCCTGCCCCCTAGATCCGCCACTGTGGGCACCAACCCACCCGCAGGGTCAGGGAGTCGGGTTCCTTCCCACATAGGTTTGCCAGGCCTTAGGGTAAGTGAGATCGGTGCCCAATCGTGCCGTCCTTCCTCCGTGCCACCCTCCTTGAAGCCAGTCAGATGTGTAGGATGTTCTGGGAGCTCCCGGCATGCTCCGCTCATCCACTTCAACTGAAAACAGGCAACCTAAGTGGCCCAGGGAGTGCTGGGCCAGGGGCTGCAAACCTAGGACTTCCTTCGCCCAGATCCCGCTGCTGCCAAGGATGCTCCCAGAGGCTCTACGCGAGCTGCTGTAGTAGCGCAGCAACAGGGGGAGGGCAGAGCAATACGTGTTGCAGGCGCCACAATGCGCCATGTAAGCAGCCCCTTCCACTCACCATCTAGCCAGCCTGGGCAGAAACGGCAACTGGGTGTGGGAGGGAGCGAAAGGGGCTGCTTCCACGGCGCATTGTGGTGCCTGCAATACTTCCACACTGCTTCCTACAGCTGTGCTACTGAGCCGCTGCCTCTTGAAGACGGGAACACTGATTTCCCTGCAGGGTTGCAGGGATTATTTCTGTGCAAAGTGCTTTGCACACTCAAAAAGTGCAGCACCAATGCTGAGCTTTCTTATTGCCTCAAGAAGGATCTGGAGGAGACCACATCCTTTCGATGGAACTCCAGGTACAGCTGCCCTGTTGGCACTCGCTGAACATCGGCTTGGCTGACTCTTCACACATCCTGGGGTGGAGAGCCATGTGCCATTCTGAATCCACTGGTGTCAAGTGTGCGGTGCCTCAATTATTATGTATTGCAGAAAAATGGCGGTGATGATTACCTCTGGAAAGCCTGCGGCAACGACAGGCAGAACATAAAAAAGCAACGTGGAAAACAAAAGCTTTGCTCCTCAGCCTTGCCACCTAAGCGGAAGGCGCCTGAGAGGGAGAGAGCTGGAGGTGCAAAATCAGTCTGAGGACTGAAAGAGACATGACAAGGCAGCACATGGGTGGGCTGATATGCATTTGGGGCTGGGTGGACTGCAACAGACGTGCAGGCAGGTGGTGACAATGGACCCCTCACTGACCTGAGTTCCTTCCCTGCAGGCACGTTGCTTCCTGCCCAGCTCTTGTGAGACAGGGCAGGTGAAGGAGCAGGGGCGGAGCCAGTGGTGTCATTCAAATGATTTAGGAACAGGAACTCACTTTTGATTGGCACTTGTCGGGAACCCGGAACCAGCCACGGAGCCCATTAGGATCCGGAACGCCCGTTCTGGTCCGTTCCCCCTGAATGACATCACTGGGCGGAGCTAAAGACAGGCAGGAGGGTGCAGTTGCACTGGACAACAAATTTTTGTGGGGGAGGGGAACAAGCTGAGCTTGACATTAGTGGCCAAAATTGTGGAAGCCTTGGTATGTATGAATAAGTGTTCTTGTTCAGTCGCTAAGTCATGTCCGACTCTTTGCGACCCCATGGACCACAGCACGCCAGGCCTCCCTGTCCTCCACTAGCTTCCGGAGTTCGCCCAATTTCATGTTCATCGCTTTGGTGACACTATCTAACCATCTCATCCTCTGCCACCCCCTTCTCCTTTTGCCTTCCATCTTTCCCAGCATGAGGCACTTTTCTGAAGAGTCCTCTCTTCTCATGAGGTGGCCAAAGTATTGGAGCTTCAGCTTCAGGATTTCTCCTTCCAGGGAGCAATCAGGCTTGACTTCCTGGAGGATGGACCGATTGGATCTCCTTGAAGTCCAGGGGACTCTCAAGAGTCTTCTCCAATACCATCATTCAAAAGCATCTATTCTTCGGCGCTCCACTTTCCTTATGGTCCAGCTCTCACAGCCATACATTGCTACTGGGAAAACCATCGCTTTGACTATGCGAACCTTTGTTGGCAGGGTGATGTCTCGGCTTTTTACTATGTTGTCTAGGTTCGCCATCACTTTCCTCCCATCATGATGAATAATACCATTGTGTTATATACCTTTCAATGCAGAATTTAGTGTAGAATGCAATGGAACAAATCAGCCTGTAATATCTTCATTCTATCAAAAATTATGGCCAAAACCCCAGAAAACAAAAAAATACAACTATCGTGTAAAAAAAATGTGGTTTGTTAAAATAATGGTTTTTAGGAATAATACTGTTATATATCAGTCGATGTGGAATTTCATGCAGAATGCAATGAAGCAAATCAGAGTGAAGCAAATGAAGCAAATCTTCATTCTATCAAAAGCTATGGCCAAAAAAACAATGAAATGAAAATAAAACTGTGATGTCATTTCCTGTTGTAATGTCACTTCAGGGGCATCTTTTTGCCCTCTGCACTGGCCTACAGTGTCATTAGCTATCCCAGTGCTAAGGAGAAAAGGGTCTGGACTTAACAAGGAACTTCAACAGCCCTACAGCACAATCCTAGAAACTGCGCAGCGACGACAGGGTTGTGTCGACACTGTGCACTTAGCGCTGATCGGTACCCCCATGTCAGCACTAAGGCAACAGTGTGCAGGCGCAGATCCGAGGAGTCCATAGGGGAGGCTGGATCTTCCTCAACGGTAAGGGTGTGAATGTGCCCTTGCCGTTGAGAAGCTATACTGTGTTGGATTTGGCACAGGCCGGCCTTGCTTGCTAAGCCAGTGCAGTATAGGATTGCGCCCTTAGTCTCCTCCTATTTTGATCCCTGCCAGTCCGAGGGGAGAATTTTGATCCCTGCCAGCTGGGAGGAGGCTGCTGTCACTGTCTTCTCTATTCATATGATGCAAGTTCTAGGGCTGAGAACTAGGCTTGAGAACTAAGCCCTGGCTTGGATAAATCCTGCTTTGAAATATCACTGGGAACTTTATTCATTTGTGCGTGAGCTAAGGTGACGTGTTCTGCTTTTATTTATGCATTTATCTGAAGAATTTATACCCCGCCTTTCCCATGCCGAAGCAAATGCTCAAGACGGCTTACATAGAACATAAAAGTACAATGAAACCACAATAAGTAAAACATTAAGAAATAGAAAGGGAAAAACAAAACATTAAACATTTAACATCCAGCGGGAACATGGAGAATGTTCAAGAGACCCAACTCTCCTCATCAGGCCTTTTGGCGGGTGGGGAAATAATTGACCAGGGGAATAAACAAACTATGACAGTATTCCAGAGGGACAGAGGGCAGAAAGACAACTTTTACTGTTAAGGTGAACGCAATGGGTTTAAGGGTGACTATGGAGTGGGCATGCTCATATTTTTCAAAGTTCAGAATCAGGCAGAGTCCTAGAATTCAAAATCATGATGATCGGACTGTGGAGTGACACAACCAGAACCAAAGACTGCTTTGCCTTCAAAAGCATTGATCAGCTCAAATGCAAATTGATGCAGATTTATGGCCTGATCCTATCTGGGCCTAATGGGGGCGAAGCTCTTGAAGACCCCTCCACCGTTCTGAGGACCAGGCATGCCAAAGCAAGCGACCGGAGGCTGCGCATGGGGGCCACTGACCTGCAGAACCTCCGCTGTCCTGTGCTGTTCCCAGTACGTCAGCAGTGGAGATGGTTCAGGGTAGGAGGGCTGGATCCTGGTGGCACTGGGGCTCACAGGATCCTATCCCCCCCCTTCCCAGCCCGGACCTGGCATAAGTCGGAGGGGACCCAGTGGAGGTCAGGCAGCCTATGCCAAAGTATGTGAAAACATCCTGGACTTGACTCTCCCGGGCTGTCTGGTCATCGCATGCAGCTTGTGCTCCATTAGTAGCGCTGCACCCTCTGGGCTGTCGGATGAGGACCACATAATCAATGGCAATCTCTTAAATCAGGTGACCTAAGAGCGCAATCCTAACCTGGAGTTAGGCTGGCACAATTAGACCAGCAATGTTTGCCTAGCACAAGGGACGTCATCAAGTATATTTGGACCACTCTCGGAGTCAGGGAGGATGGCACACATCTGTGTGCTGGGAAGAAGTGAGCAAATTCTGTCTGCCTCCATCCTCTGCTTCTGCATCTTTGACTGGCCAAGGCTGCCCTCTTCAGACAAAGAGGAGATATGCAGGCTGTCTCCTTTATTACTGCATGCATACACATTCAGAATAAGAGTATCTGTTATATTGTCGCTGTGCACCAGGAGTGCAAGTCAAGGGGGAAAACTGCAGCATGGGGGGGGGAAGCAAAGCCTTGGGGCTTTTTTTTTAAAAGCAGGAGTGGAGATGTCATCAGCAGGAGCATTCAAGTGCTACCTTTGAAACATCAAATTTGCGGATGACACAAAACTGGGAGGAGTAGCAAACACTACAGAAGACAGTAAAAGCCTAGAGGTCTTGACAAAATAGAATACTGTAAAAGGTCTTCCTGGAGGACCTTGACAAAATAGAATACTGAGCTGAAAAGAATATGATGAAGTTCAACAGGGACAAATGCAAGGTTCTACACAGGCAAAAATAACCCAAGACACAGGTATAGAATGGGAGAAACCTGGCTTGGCAGCACAACATGTGAGAGGGATCTTGGAGTTGCAGTGGGTCTCAATGGGAACATGAGTCAGCAGTGTGATACAGCTGCAAAGAAGGTTAATGCACTTTTAGCCAGCATTAATAGAACCATAGCGTCCAAATCACAAGAGGTTGTGGTTCCGCTGTATTCAGCATTGGTGTCACCTGGAGTACTGTGTTCAATTCTGGGCACCTCAGTTCAAGAAAGATGCAGCCAAATTGGAGCAGGTTCAGAGAAGAGCAACGAAGATGATCAGTAGGCTGAAAAACAAGTTCCATGAGGAAAGGCTGAGGGAACTTCGTATGTTTAGCTTGGAGAAGAGAAGATTGAGAGGGGATATGAGAGCACTCTTCAAATATCTGAAGGGCTGTCATAAGGAAGAAGGGACTAATCTGTTCTCATCTGCCTTTGACAATAGAACTAGGTCCAATGGGTACAAACTGCACGAGAGGAGATTCTGGCTGGACATCAGGCAGATAAGGGCAGTTCGACAGTGGAACAGATTGCCACTGGAGGGAGGTGGTGGATTATCCCTCACTGGAGACCTTCAAGCAGAGGCTTGACAGGCACCTGCTGGAGATGCTCTGGGAGGATTTCCTGCTACAGGCAGGGGTGGACTAGATGACTTTGTAGGTCCCTTCCAACTCTATGATTCTATGAGGGTGTCTTGTTGTCTTATGTGCTTCCAGAGGCATCTCGTAGGCCATTGTGAGATACAGGAAGCTGGACCAGATGGGCTTTTGGCCTGGATCCAGCAGGGCTCTTCTTACGTTCTTAAGCGAGGTTAATCAAGTTCAGGCCCGAAACTGATCCTTTACCTCCCCTGCTGATGCAGCTGAACATTTGTTCCCTTATACAGAAGTAAGCCTGAGATGCTGGAATCTACTTGGATCTGTGCCAGCAGCTTGTCCAAGTGGACCCAGGTTGGAGGATCGAGCCTAGAAGGGGATAGGATATTGGTGGCAACACTGCTGTTGATTCCGCCCCTTTGAGCTCTTGATCCACTCCCATTCAGCCCCACTTTCTTCCCTGTTCCACCCCTTCCCTGCCCCATTCTGCCGCCTCTTCACGTTCCTCCTGCCCCCTATGCTGATGTACAGCACCAGGGACATGGAGACTTGCTGGCACTCACCACTCCCAACAGCAGCCCAGCTCCACATTACGGCATGTTGTCTTTTGTGACTGCTGTAGAGGAACTTACGCTGCCAAAACCCTAACTCTGGTGCTGTAAGGGGCACATAAGATCAGGCTGTCAGTCTTAAAATCTCCACCTTAAAAATGTTATAAAATGCAGACCTTGGACTGGTCACAGGGCGTATGGCCACAACGGCTTAGCTTAACCAGCCTGATCGACCAACGAATGCTTGAGACGCTGGCCTGGGTCCGTTCAACGAAATTCTGGCTTAAAGTATATTATACCAAAGATCAGAAGATCAGCGGGTAGTTAATACCCAGCGGGTAGTTAATCTGTGGAACTTGGTAGTTAATCTGTGGAACTCTTTGCCACAGGAGGTGGTGATGGCATCTGGTCTTGATGACTTTAAGAGGGGATTGGAAAGATTTCTGGAAGAAAAGTCCATCGTGGGCTATAGGCAATGATGGGTTGTAGCCTCCTTACATTGGTAGTAGGCTACTTCAGAGTACTGGGTGCAAGGGAGTGGCAACAGGATGCAAGCATCTTGTTGTCTCATGCCTCCCTGGGGCACCTGGTGGGCCGCTGTGAGATACAGGAAACTGGACTAGATGGGCCTTTGGCCTGATCCAGCAGGGCTCTTCTTATGTTCTTATGTTCTTATCAGAACAGTTTATTTTTCCAACTCCTGTCTGATCCCTACTTCTCAGCCGATACTTGGGTATCCAAGATTACTCAAATCGGCATTGGAACAGACCTGATTGGATCGGTCTCTTTGGCTGAGGCCTATAGGTTAATTAAAGGCAGGCTATTAGATATACATGACCAAAATGTATTATGTGACGCCAATAAATATTGCTCCCCTTTATTTCATCAGATCTTGGTCAAAATTGGGCATATACCGCCTTTTCTTTACATATTGGACAACCCCACTGTTAGAGGAGCGATGACCCTTGCGCGTTGTAATGTGATTCCCTCTGCAGTGTTATGGGGCAGATTCAACGGTATTCCCTATTCAGAAAGACTTTGTCCCTGCGAGATGGGTGTAGTAGACTCAATCGACCATCTTCTCCTCCACTGCCCACTTCATCATACGACCAGAGAGAAATTTTTAAAACCTCTTATAAAGGCGTCTCACTTCAAGGAGGACTCAGAGATTCTGAACTCCCTTTTCGCGGTGTCGGACCCTGCTCTTATTACCCAGTTCACCATCTATATCGCTCAGATAGTAAAAGTGAATACGACCCGAGCCAGAAGGGAGGAAATTGTGAAAGTTTGATTTTGCTTTGTTAGCCCTCATTGTAATTTCTTTGCAACAGGTGTATTTTTCATCTTTTCTTAACCTTGTGTTTATTGCTTCATATGCCAAAAAGGGTTTTTGAATTTGAGTTTGAACCAGCCTGATCCGCTCCTGGACTCTGCCCCCCCCCGCCATAGGTACTAAAACCCATGGATAATGGAATCTGCAGGGGTGGCCCCGGACAAGGCCTCTGGACACTACCAGAAGTGACCAGGTTGCATCTCGAGTTGTGCTGAGGCCCAGAGAGGCTGCGTGTGGACTCTCCAGCCCTCAGAAAGCCACCCAAACACAACAGGAAAGTGCTTCAGGTCACGTTCAAAAGGTCAGGCGGGGCCCTTCACCGCAGGTTCGAAACCCACAGTGAGCCAAATCCACAGGGTCCGAGCCTGCAGATTAAAAGGGCCGACTTGTTCCGTAATTCACACATTTGCTGCATACACTTCACCCACTTAATTAATTAGTTACTGAACGAGTCAGACCAAGCGCTCAAGATGCTCCCTATTGCTGTCTGTGCACTGCTGGCGTCGTCGATGAAGGGGCCTGTTGGTGTCCTCTGGCGTTGTGCGCTGGGAAGCTTCTGCACCTCTCTTCAGTGGTTTCCCCCCAGATGTTTCCGTCTTGCAGGTTTCTGACAAGGTTGTGTGTAGGAGTTAAGACAAGCTCATGAAAATGTGGCTACAGTTTTTTTGTGGCACCTTGCATGTAGGTGTGTGTGCCTCCCCAGAGAACAGTCCAAAAAGATTTGCCATCAAAATTTGCTGAGGAGAATTTGGGGAGATGAGAAATCTCTTGCCATAAAGCTTTGGGGAAATCCCTGTCTTGTGTTTTTGTTTTTGTTTTCTGGACAGTGGTTACCTCAGTCCACTAGATGGCACTGTTCCCACTTAGTATGCACTGTGAGTGTTGCGTAGTCCTTACCTGATGCATATGGGGGGCTTCCATTGGGAAGAAAAGGACAAACGTAAGAACATCAGAAGAGCCCCAATGGATCAGGCCAAAGGCCCATCCAGTCCAGTTTCCTGCATCTCACAGTGGCCTACCAGATGCCCATTCAGGGAGCACACAACAAACCTGTACCTTGTTGCCGATCTCTTGCTGCTTCGACTGCAAGGGCCTTAGCAAAAGTCTAGCCAAGTTGTCCTCTACTGTGAGACGCCCCCCCAATCCCTTTTCCACACAGCCTGTGAGATGGTTCGACAGTGTCACCGAAGCGATGAACATGAAGTTGGGCGAACTCCGGAAATTAGTGGAGGGCAAGGTGGCCTGGCGTGCTGTGGTCCATGGGGTCGCGAAGAGTCGGACACGACTTAGCAACTGAACAACAACAAATTTATGTTTTCACATTGCTATACCACCCGTCCTCCAAAGAGCTCCGGGTGGTCTGCATGTCTTCCTTTTATTTTTTCCTCACGACAACCCTGTGAGGTAGGTGAAGCTGAGAGAGAGTATGGTCATGACGTGAAATGAATAATAACAACGGCCAGAAATTGAATGCAGTGAATGTTTCCCCACAAGCAATGGATGAACACCAGTGCCCTCCCCTGCTATGGCTGCCCTGCACATAGCGCTCAGTGCCATGCTGCCTATTACGAGTATGTGCTAAGCATAATTAGGCTTCTGGATAACTTTAACACTATAGCAGAGATCAGCGGATGTCCCAGCTCACCAGCAAATTGTTTCTTGGCAAAAAACCACAAGAACAAAACAAGGCTTGGTATTTAGAAGTTAAGGCTTGTATTCGCAAAATACGTTCCTCAAAGGATAAAACAGGTAGCATGAGTTAGTAAAAAACAATCCAAGGTCAGCAGATAAATACAAGCAGATAGCAGCAGCAGCAGCAGCAGCAGCAACAGCAGTTGGTATTAGGCAAAAATAAACAGTTCTATCAGCTTCTTCATAGACAAGTACACAGTTGCATAACTTACTGCAGTACATAAGGTAAGTTCACTTCTCACACAGAGAATTCTCCTCACTTCCTGCTACTAGACAAAGTAGTAGAGATCTCAGAGTAGAGCAGAGACAAGAGAGTGAGATACAAGCAGTGACTAGAGAATGGCCTCACAACCTACTGCTTGTATCCCACTCTGAAACTGGGCAAGAGGCACTTTTTTCCAGTGGTGTTACTCTTATATTTAGCAGGGGGAGAGTAACTGTCCCTCTTCACCCCTGCGCAGTCTTTCTAGTGGCTGTTGCTGGCGGTCTGCCTTTTTTT
>JAJKFI010000110.1:1748984-1761298 GCA_029204185.1 Lerista edwardsae | reverse complement strand
CGCGACCATCCATTACCCCCGTTCCGGTTCTGTCGCTGGCTGGCTGGCTCTGTTTTGTTTTGTTTTGTTTTGTTTGTTTTGCTCCGCCCTTTACAACTTCATATTTACATAGCATTAATTAAGCTCGTTAATTAATCAAATAAAAAGCAATGGGTTCCAATATGTAATTTTTTTTCTTTTGTTCTGGCGGGGCGGGGGGGGGGGTAACGTTGGCGTATCTAAATATATTTTGGGGTAAAATGTAAAAAAGTTCCCTGACCCCTGGTATAGACCCACATGCCAAAGATCACGTATCCACAAGCCTACAGGTGAGACACATCATTACAATTACACTCTTAGCCAAATTCCTTTAGCTAACAAAAATTCCTTTAGGCTGATAACGGCACTGCAGGCTGACACTGCCCCTGCGTCTGAAGGTTCAATGAACGTTAATAACCACTGAGAGACTACAGTCCACCATGTACATGTCTACTTTAAAAGTCGTCTAGGCCCACTGGCTTAGATACCAACAATATCTGAACGTCCCACCAGTGGTATTACTAGGGTTGGTGTCACCTGGTGAGGTAACACAGTGTCATCCCCCCAGTAACTTCATTTATTTTACTATAGGTCACCCAACAAATTAGTAACCAACCAACAACAATCACAAAAACAGAGGCCAACTTGATGACACTCCCACGACTGAACTATTCTACTATTAGCTCTGATGCATGGAAATGAGAGCTGACTCATACTGACATATTTTTGGTTCCTTGTTGTGTCATAATAACACTTCATGGGCTCCCCGAACACTCACTCATTGGTCAGTTTTGAGTTAAGGAAATGTACTTTTTATTATGTAAGTCAGTTGTGTTTCTTTTTCCGGTTATTTGGCCATAACGTTTGATAGAACATTGATAATTACAGTTTCTTTCATTACATTCTGCCTTAAATTACACATTGAATGGCATATAACATGATGGTATTATTCCTAAAAACCACAAATTCCACAATTTTGGTCACTAATGGTGTCGTACTAACACCTCATCAGTTCCATACTGGTTCCTTATTGGTTCATAATAATATCACATTGGCTCTTCAAATAGCCAGTCTCATTGGTCCATTCTGAGTTAAGGAAATCTAATTTTTAGAATATAAGACAGTTGTATTTACATTTTCTGATTTTTGGGCCATAATTTTGATAGAACACCCATATTAAAATGCATTTTTATACATTCTGCATAAAATCACACATCGAATGGTATGTAACACGATTGTATTAGTCCCAAAAACTGCATTTTTCACCATTTTGATCACTAGTGGTGATTCCCCCCCCCCCGGGATACGACCTGCAATGGTTCACTCCCCTGCCCCTATGCAATTCCCTGGAAACTATATGCAAGGCCATATATCAGACTGGGAACATATGGAGTAAAAAAGAAAATGGGATGGCAGTAATGGCATCTAAATGATTTAGCAACAGGTACTCACTTTTGATTGGCACTTGTGTCGGGGCCCGTCCACTGGAAGTGAGGTCATAGCCAGAACCCAGGAACCGCCCCAAGGAACTGCCACGCCTCCTCGGTAGGCCGCGCGGTGGCCCGGGAGTCCCGGGCCTTCCCTGGGGCCGCCGCGCGGACTACCGATTCCACCCCAGGAACCGCTGCGCCTCCTCGGGAGGGAGCCCCAGGCAGCCTACCTGCTCACGCCGCTGCTGCCGTGGGTCTCCCTCGCTCTGCTGCCTGCCTGCCTGCCTGCCTGGCTCTGAGAACGTGCAGGCAACTCAAACGTGCAGGCAATTCAAACGTTGCAGGGGGAGGAGCGGAGCACCGACGGAGTTGACGAGTGGGCGGGCGAATGGGCGGGGCTAGCCCTAATCCTAGGAACGGGTACTCGCGTACCCCCGCGTACCCGCTACATGACATGTCTGGATGTATCTGAGCGTACACAGAGTTCCTTTCCTTCCTGGTGGTGAAAACACTATCAGCTCATTCTCTTGGCTTTCCAAAGAATAGGGTGTGATTTCTAGGAAAGCTTCGAAAGGCTAAAGTAGGGCACAGCTTTGTTGTGAGAAGTCTAAAATGGAAGATGTGTGGGCAGTGCAGCTGTTAAGCAGAGAACAGCACCCTCTTCCCCACGGATGATTTCAACTATGTTGTCAGCAAACGTTTGTCTGATGTGATATCTGGTCATCATCATGTCTGCTGATTTGGAGATAATCAGCGCATTGCAGATGAACGGCAAAAGAGGAGAAATTGCTGTTTTTGACTGGATCTGCCTGGCAGAACCAAAACCCTGCTAAACGTCCCCAAGTGGTCAGCCCTGAAGGCACCTGCTGTAGGTCCTTGTGGGCCATCAGATCCTGCAGTGCCTCGAGCATTCGGAGCTCAGTTCCACGGCTGAAGGAGCTTTGCTTCATGGACGGTGCTGCCCACTGGCTGGCAGGGAATTATTTCTTGCTGCTGCTGCTAGAATCATTGGATTACCTTGTATGGTGGCCCTCCAGGTACCTGCACTGAAAGACTAACTCTTGTCTTTACAGGTTGTGGAGGTCAGGTGCGAACATTCATGGCCTGGGTGCCTTTAAAAGGGGGTTGGACAGATTCCTGGAGGAAAAATCCATTGCAGGCTACAGGCCATGATGGGTAGTGCAACCTCCTCATTTTAGAAGTAGGCTACTGCAGAATGCCAGCTGCCAGGGAGTCAGAGGCGCATCTACAGGGAGGGCAAAGCTCTAAGTGTTGCAAGAAGCCTCACCCTGTCATGTAAATCCCTCCTCTCCCTTGCTGCTGTAGCCAGTAAGCAACGCCAAGATGTTGCTGTTCCCTGTGAGGATTGGCTAGAACGGTGCAGGAGAGGAGTGATTTCCACTGCAAGGTAAGGCTTCTTGCAACACTTAGAGCTCTGCTGTCCCTTAGATCTGCCTCTGCAAGGAGTGGCAATGGGATGCAGGCATCTCGTGTGCTTCTTGGGGCACCTGGTGGGCCACTGTGAGATGCAGGAAGCTGGACTAGATGGGCCTTTGGCCTGATCCAGCAGGGCTCTTCTTATATTCATCAAGTTGAGATCCTGAGTTGATCCCAAGAGCTGCTTCATTCCCTCGGTTTGGCTGGCTGCAGCCAGTCTTGGCTAGGATGAGGGTGGGGAGGAGCAAAAGGACAAGGACAACTGGCCCAGCAAACTGACCAGGTGCCAACTCAGCTGTATTATCATCACCAGAATATAGTGATATATTCTGTGCTATGTGATATAATATATATCACAATAATATAGTTGGCTTCAGGGAGAATCCTCTAATCCAGTGGTTTTCAACTGCTGGGCTGCCAAAGCTTTTCAGTTGTGCAGCAGGAGTTTGGGACACAGCAGTTGGAAATCACTGAAAAACTCTTTGCCGGCTCTGCAGAACTCTTCTGGCAGAAGGACAGGCAATTTGTGACCACCGACAGTTGCCCTGGAAACAGAGCTGCAGAACCTGGAAGACTCTCCTGGAAGCCAAGAGTGACATCACAAGAGGCAAAGGCCATAGACAGTGGTGTCATCTAAATGATTTAAGAACAGGTACTCACTTTTGATTGGCACGTGTTGGGACCCGCCCACCGGAAGTGACGTCATAAGCCAGAAGTGATGTCGTGGCAGGAAGTGACATGAAAAAAGCCCTTTTTGAGGCCTCAGATGATTTTAAACTGACCCAACAGTTGCAACAGTATTCCACAGCACCCCCAGAACATGTTAAGGAGGCCTGGCATCCTGTTAAAACCCCAGAGCAACTCATTTTTCAGTGGCAAGGAAAGGAAAGGAAAGGCTCTGCTCGCTGCCTGCCTGCCTGCCGGGCTCTGAGAACATGCAGGCAACTCAAACATGCAGGAAATTCAAACGTTGCAGGGGGCGGAGTCAATGAGTGGGCGGGCAAATGGGCGGGGCCAGCTGTAATCCTAGAAACCGGTACTCGCGTACCCCCGCGTACCCCCTGCATGACATCACGGGCCATAGAGAAGACCATAGAGATCCATGTGCCATGAGAAGACAAATGTTGACAATCTCTGCGGTAATCACACAGCGGCAACGGAATGGATCGTGCAGAGAGGTAGTGTCCCTGGCAGACACACAACCTCTTTGCTCTTCTTTGGGTTGCATTACAAGAGAGTCACAGGGGAGGGGGAAGATGGGGAGGGAGTGTAATGGAGCATGGGAGGGTAGCAATGCGGGCAGTGGCAGATTGGGCCCAGATGGGGTTGGGATAGAAGGGGGTGGGGTGGGCACCAGAGCGTGCTGCATCCTATCCCCCTTCATGGGCCTGATCTGACAATACAGGTATATGCAGACTTGCACCAGCTATAGCCCTCATGCAAGCCTAGGTAGACATCTTGGGCATGCTGGGGCTTTCCATGGAGCGAGGAGACAAATGTTCCCTCACCCCAAGGAGATTTTCCACCAGCTACATTTCCCTGCAGGCTGCAGCGCACATTGTCTAGCACCACTGCATTGCTTTATTCACTGCTCTCGGCTTCCAGTTTTGTCTGAGCATATTTCCCAGAATTCTCTGGGCCATCAGGATGACTTGTTTATGGATCAGGTGAGGCTGGAAAAATAATACGTGCTATTGATCCAACAATATCTATCTCATTTCCTGTATTCTCAATTCATTACACTGCCAAACATTTATGACTGTATTGCTTGACCTGAAAATACACTTACGTGCTATAAAGAGCGATTGTTTTAGAGCAATATGCCCAGAGCGCATTTCATGTATAATTTGGCTAATCATCAGACTGGCCAACCTCCAGCTGCTTAATTAAAGATGCAAATCAGAAGTATAGCTCTTTGAGCAAATATCAGTGTGCAGGCATATGGCGGCATTGGGCAATTACTGAAATTCAGGGAAAGGACTCTTGGATCAATGCATAATGAGGTATAATAGACCCACTCGATGACAAAGGAGAGACCAGAAAAGGGAAGCTGGTGAAAAACATGCAGAAATGTTGATGGTGTGCATGTGTGCGCGCATCTGTGATCAACGGCTGAATGAAGCAGAGACGTCACAAGCAGCTGGATCTACAGCGCACTCCAGCCAGCAGTTGAATGAATGGGCTGCCTTCATTGATTTAATGGACCGACTTCCAGGTAGATCAGCTGAGGATACAGCAGCATGGAGGTCTGGTTTAACCTGACCCATAGTATTGCTCGAAGACTGGCTGCTGTCCAGGTGGCCTGCATGTCTGAAGCCAGACTCAGGGTGCAATCCTAACCTGGAGTTAGGCCAGCACAGTTAGGCCAGCACAGTTAGGCCAGCAAAGTTTGGCCAGCACAAGGGAGACCGTAAAGTATGTTGGGACCACTCTCGGAGTCAGAGAGGCCAGCACACAGATGTGCGCCATCCCCCCTGACTCAGAGAATGGTCCAAATGTGCTTTAGGGTGTCCCTTGTGCCAGCCAAACTTTGCTGGCCTAACTCCAGGGTAGGATTGTGCTCTCAATGATGTTGGAACAAGAATATAGGAGACTACTGTACTCTGTATAGTACTATACACCCGGTATTCTGAAGTAGGCTACTTCAGAGTACCGGGTGCAAGGAAGTGGCAACAGGATGCAAGCACCTTGTTGTCTCATGCCTCCTTGGGGCACCTGGTGGGGCCGCTGTGAGATACAGGAAGCTGGACTAGATGGGCCTTGGCCTGATCCAGCAGGGCTCTTCTTATTAGACTGCTTTCTCCTGGGCAGGGCTCTGGGTCCAGCTGGCTCAGAATTCTCTGTAGCAGCTTTTCGGTCTCGGGAGACATTCCTAAAAGGAGCTTCAGCAGGGAGCCCGCAGGGAGTACTGGGGAGCCCCAGAGTGTCAGAGCATGTCTGGAATGGTGCAGCACCAAGACCAAAGCTGGCACCAAGCTGGACAGGGAGGGGAATGAGGAAGGAGAGCCAGAGAGGGGGGAGGGGCACAGGAGCAGGGGCGGCCACACTTGTGGGGTGAAGGGGTCGGTCTGGGGAGTCCAGGGCTCCTGGGGGCTCACTGTGGGAAACGCTGGTCTAGACTAGCTGGCAGTGACTGTCCGGGGCTGCAGGCAAGGAAGCGTCTCTCCGCCAGGGACTGAACCTTCGCCTTTCCGCCTGCAAAGCAGGGGCTCCGCCACTGATCTGGAGCTCCCCGCTGCTGCCTTGGACCGATGGAGCTCCCTGTGTAGCCGCCTTCTTGTCAGAGTAGACGCGACACGTGACCCTCCGGATTGGGATCCGGGCTGAATGCAATGGGTGGGTGGGTGGGCGGCTCCTCCAAGGTCTCCCGGCTGTGCGTTGAAAATCGAAGTGCTGGAACTCCTCCTCTCCAGTCTGGACCAGTTGGGCAGTAATGAGGATGCTGGGGGAGGGGCGCGCAGCTCTTTCTCCGCCGGAGCCTCTTCCCTCGTTACAGTTTCTGCCTCTTGGTGCTGCTCTGGGCGCCGGCAGAGGAATCCGAGGGGTTCCTGCACACTGCGTGTGCCTCATGGGGAGAACAGCAGCTTCGGGGTGTGGGATTTGAAGAGGGGAACGAGACGCGGGGGAGGGGATGAACTGCCTCCTCCAGGCTCGCTGCATGTCCCCCTCCCGCGGAGGCGATGAACATTTACATGAGCAAAGAAGCGAGCAAATGAGAGCCCTTCGGGAAATCCCCCTCCCTGTGTGTGTGTGTGTGTGTGTGTGTGTGTGTGAGAGAGAGAGAGAGAGAGGGAGGGAGGGAGGGAGGGAGGGAGGTGGTGATTGCGTGGGTTACTGGGACCCGCGAGCAGCTGCCAAGAAACTTCTGCCCCGCCGTTCTCGCGGCGCTGCTCCGTGTTCTACGCACGTTTACCTTGAAGTTGAACCGATGGTTTCTCCCCCCCCCCCCACACACACTCGAGCCTTTCTTCAGGTGTTCCTGCAACGGAGGTACCAGAAGCTGCTGCTTCGCCACCTGCAGCCGGCTCGCGCGGGGGGGAGGGAGCCAACCCACAACCCGCGCCGGTTGTAGTGCAGGGCTTCCCTCTCCGCGTGGTCGCTGGGAGGACAACAACGCCATTTAATTCTGAGCTGGGGCTGGCGGCTGAGCGAGCGGACGCGCTCGGGGCTGCGCTGTGCGTGTGGACGGGCGGCCCGTGCCGGAGACAGATCCGGGGGCAGCTCTTCGGAATCCCGAGATCCAATCTCCTTCCTGTACCCCCTGAATAATACAAGAAAAGGGGCGAGTGTGTGTGTTTTCTTTTTTTCTTTTTAAAAAAAATATAAACCTTACGCAAGATCACGGTCCATCCATCATCCCTACGAAGGCCACAATCCTATCCACACTTACCTTGCCTATAGTGGGACTTACGTCTGAGTAGACATGCATAGGATTGGGCTGCAACTTGGCTGGGGGGGGAATAGTAGTGGCGTTCCAAAAGGGGAGCCTTGCAGCCCAACCCTATGCATATCTACTCAGAAGTAAGTCCCACTATAGTCAATGGGGCTTACTCCCTGGTAAGTGCGGAAAGGGTAGGGTTGCCGCATAATGCTAAGTTTTGCAGGAGGCTGCTGAGCTCCTGATTAAAGCGCCCCCCCCTTCACAGCCATTCGCTGTTCTCCGCTGCTCTCTAGGAACGCCACTGGGGGGGGGGGCGGCGGCGGGGAGAGCGCGGGAGACAGCGAGAGAGCCACACGTCCCGCGTCGGCGTTGCTTTGCCTCGCGCCACTGCACCGATTTCCCCCGCCGCGCTCTCGGCTGCTCCGCGGCTCCCCCTGAGCAGGGGCTCGAGGATCTCCGGAGAGCGGAGGCTTCGCTTGAGACCGCGCTACGGGAGGGGGGACGGGACGCGGGGTGTTACAGACGCCTGAGCTCCTGCGTAACGCTGTCCTTTCCTCTGCCACGTACTGCTTCTGGGAGAGCGAGAAGCGCTCTGATGTCCTTTATCAAAGCTGAAAGCAGTGGCGTTCCTCCAGGGGCAAGACGCTGCTAAGTGTTGCAGGGGCCTGAGCTCCTGTGTAACACGGTCCCTGCCTCCTGTCTTCAGAGCCATTCGCGGCTCAGAGAGCGGCTTCCAAGCCATCCCCCCACTACCATGCCATTGCTTCCCGCTAGGCCCGGTGCCCTCCGGCATGCTGACTACTACGAGGGCACCGCCGCCCAATTTCCTCCTGCTTAGAGAAACGACACTGGTCGGTGGAGAGGGTCGGTTCGGGGGTGACGGGGGTGGCCCACCGATGAAGGTGGAAAGAGAGGCCTCCCCCGCCTTTCAAAGACTGCGCACGATCCAGCCAAAGTTCGGCATTTTGAAGTCCGTAGGAGATACTGGTCGTCTGCGCCTTCGTTGGGGTGGCCATCCCGTGTCCTGCCCGAGGTTTTGGGTGCGCTGAGTTTTCCAACAAGTGTTAGGGGTCGCCAGAACCCAGCGCCACTCGCAATTTCTGCGTCGCTAATTCGGAGCACATCGATGTGTGGCGTGTGCTGAAATTCCCTTCACAGAAATCCATTGCGCGCTCACACGCGCGCGCTCACGCACGCACACACACCCCTTTCTAAAAACTTCCCTTTGTACTCCAAATAAGTGTGCAGATCCGTGCTCAGGTGCTTGGAGAATAAGCCTTCCATCGAACTCAATAGGGGCTTACTTCCGAATAAATTTGCAGGTGGTGAAAAACAGCTAAAGGCCGGGTTTCGTCTCCGCTCATTCACCTGAAGCCCTGTGCCGGAGGCAGTCCCACCCCACCGTGCTCAAAAGGACCTACTTTTGAGTAAGCAATCATAGGATCGTGCCGCATATGTAGCCAGAATTTTTAGGACACGCATTGTGACAGTGTGGGAACAAGGATAGCAATCAGTGGAGTTCCTATAAAGGGGGGGGAATCCTAAGTGTTGCAGGAGCCTGAGCTGCTGTGTAACGCGGACCTTTCCTTCTTGTCGTCAGAGCCATTCCGGATTCAAAGAAGCGGCATGGAGGCTTTGCTCTCTGAGCCCCAAATGGCTCCGGAAGTGAGGGGAAGGGACCGCGATACGCAGGAGCACAGGCTCCTGCAACACTTTGAGTTTCGCCTACCCTATAGAAACGTAGCAATTGTTCCAGGTGTGTTAAGCTGGAGTTAAGAAGGATTCGGTTTTGCATAAATACATGACCGGAATACCACCGAACCACAGCCGATGTTACAGGGTATTTTTTTTGGGGGGGGGGGAATTAAAACAGGACTCGATCCAAGGGAAGTTCTGCTGCGGAAGTCCCCTTGAAAGGACTGGGTGCCGCGGAACGAGCGCTCCTCGGCAGGCGTTCCCATAGGAGAACTTCTCCAGGGATGATTCTCGAGGGACGGCAACCAAAGCGGCATTCAGGGTTCAGTTCTAAACAAACGAACTTGGAAGCAAACCCCGCTGGGATCAGGAGGAGTTAGTTGCTTCCGAGCAAACTCGTTTAGGCAATAAGCCGGCAGGCCCGGAGTCTCCAGCGGGGCCGCCGATCCGTCTCATCTCCCGCTCTCGCAGTTGCTCCTGGCTAGCTTTCCCTCTCCGAGGCAGCTTCTCAGCCTCCCGGCCCTTGGGAGGAAGGAAGGCGAATCTCTCGCCTCCTTACGGTGACAAGGGACTCATACCTGCTCTGTGCGGGAAGGTTTTTTTTCTCCAGTCCCCCCCCCCCCGTATATTTGGAGTAAAGAGACGGAGAAGGGGAGGGAATGGACATGGGAGGGTGGAGGAAGTGCCCCCCCCATGATTCCTGAATCCTCCTCCTGGAATTAGCACTCCTTGTCCCCTCCAAGCCCCCCTCGAGACACGTGTCAGCCAGCCCCGTCACTTTGGGTGGTGATGGATCTGCGCACTTAATGGGGCGTAAAAGCGCCGGCTCCTTTTGACTGGGGGGGGGGGGTGCCTCTTCCTTGACGTCAGCGAAAGGGTTTATAAAGGGGGGTGCCAGTGGAGATCCCAGACGCGAAGAGCGGCACCCGTGAGTAGCATCCCCCCCCCCTCTCAGAAGAGGACGCCTCGGCTCCGTCCCTGAACTTCGCCTTCTTTCACGGCGCACTTTCGCTCCGGCTTTGCCAACATGCTGACCAGCCGTCTCCAGTGCGCGCTCGCCCTGCTCGTCTCGGTCGCCCTGACGCTGAGCACCGTGGCCGCCGCGCCGTCGGACCCGAGACTCAGGCAGTTCCTCCAGAAGTCGCTGGCCGCAGCGGCGGGGAAACAGGTACGGCCGTGGCAGGGACTTGGCAGTCCGTTCGGGGGAGAAGTTTAGGAGGGCTTGGAGCTTGGAGTTTTTAGGAAAGCCCCCGAGGAGCCCGGGCAAGGCAGGTGAGAGTCTCTGAGCAGGTGCAGAATTCCTTTTCCTCGCCCCCTGAGAGGATGAGCTCAGTTGGGTCAGCGCCGAGGTCTGACGTCCTGTTTCCCGCAGTGGCCGACCCGAAGCCCCCAGCAGAGCCCCGCTCTTCCTGCCATCTCTCTCTGGAGGCATCCGGAGTCACACCGCCTCCCAACCGGCAGCTTCTATTCTACCATCCCGGTCCAGCTGCCGATCGATGCTCAATCTCTCTGCAGAAATCCCTCCCCCCCAGTACCGCTGAGTGACCAATCTACCTACCATAAAGGGAGCAGGAGGTGGGATTTTTAGGCAGGTTTGACTCCGAATCCCCCCTTTCCTCATAAGAGCCAGAGCAGTAATGAGTGCCTCTGAGCATGTGTAGGGTTCTGTCTTCTTTTGTTGTCATCCTACTATTAACCACAATCCTGAAATGAGACCTCCGTGTTCGGAGACGACGGTTCTCTGACTATCGGGTGCCGGAGACAAACCACCGGGCAGCCTTGGGGCTTTTCCTGTGGGCTGCTGCAGGTCATGGTTGGAAACAAGGAGGCAGATTCAGTGGAACTTTGCTGTCATCCAGAATGGCTGCCCTTATCCCTACTCTGTTCCGCCAGACCAAAAGGTGAGGTGTACACTTAGCAAGCAAAATAAATAAATAAATAAATGAAAAAAGGTAACCATAGGCTCTAAACGTACCTATACAGCTGCTCTTATGGTATACTTTTCCTCTTTTTCTGCAATTATTGCCAAGGTGTTCTCATCATTTAAAAAAACAAAAAACATACACTATAAACAGAACAAAAGCTGGACTAGAAAAGAGGGTTGTCTTTTTATTGCTGCATCCTTCCTGACAAAGTCCTAACCCAGTCAGTTCATCCCTTTTAGGAACCAAGGCTGCAAGTCATGTGGAGCTCTCCAAGGTGCTGAAAAGCACCTCTCTTCCTCTCCTGGACTAAATTTCACCAGGCTCCCTTGCTTGAGCCTCGCTGAGTTCCCCTTAGATTCTCATAACTGTGTTTAGGATTGTAGCCTTAAAGAATGTTCACACCAGTGTTGGCCCCAGAACTAAAGGCATTTAGGATCCAAAGTGTTTCAGGGGGCAATAGGCAAACCCACTCTTTAGTAATGCAGGATGCCAAGACACAAGACTCTTTCAAATAAGCTGGCTGTTGTGGGCTACTGGAACTTTGCTCGTTGTATTTTAAAGAGCTGGTTCACACATACCATGATCCTTGGTTCAGGAAGGTTCCAGGTTGCTCCTCATCCACCCTGCGTACTTCTGCAGTAGTTGCATGGTGGGATTCATCTAGTACTAGTACTAGGATACAGGGTCAAAGTCTCTGCCTAATTCTAACTTAATCCCACCACCACCAATGCAGCCATGGCAGTGGGATGTGTGCTTTGTCCTGTGGTGGGGCAGCACCAAGATAAGGGAACATATGTCCACTTACAGGTGAGCCTCTGTTTCCCCAATAGGTCTACTCAGACAGGACTGGGTCTTTGGCAGGTGCAACTCTGAGTGGATCTGGAGAGGTAAAGTGATAGAATATTGGTAGTCACAACACCACTGTCTTGCGACACCCATCTCTCAGAAGAGAGTCCGCATCCCCACCCTATTCCCCTATCCCTGCCTACCCACTGTGCCAACCTACTGGCACTAGGGCATCTTTGAAGACCATCACTCAGCCACCATGGCTTGCCTTTTTCCCATGGCTGGGTTGCGCACGCGAGCATGTCATATTTTGCAATGCCAAAAAGGCTGGTGCACTGCTGCCCCACGGGTTCAGAGAATGCAGTGGCCTGTTTGGACTTGGCTCTTATTTTATTTAAAAGATTTATATGCCACCTTTACTATGCTCAAGGTGGTGCATACAACATAAGAATAAAAACACAACAGATACTTGTGGTTGGATACCATATAATCCAACCCGTACTCTTAGATCATCTGGGGGGGGCCCTCCTGACTGTGCCGCCACCAGGAGAAGTGAGAGGGGTGGCGGCCAGGAAGAGGGCCTTTTCGGTGGTGGCCCCCCAACTCTGGAACACCCTCCCCTTAGAATTGAGAACTGCTCCC
>JAJKFI010000110.1:1724676-1737502 GCA_029204185.1 Lerista edwardsae | reverse complement strand
TTAGTCCTTCTTTCTGGCCACCCGTTTGTCTTCTTGCTGGCTGATAAATGGTTTCTCTGCTCCCACCAGAGAAGCGGCTGAACTTCGGCACAACTCCCCCTCACACAAGGCAGCCGAAGCTCAGCTGTTAATCAGCCGCAATTAACGAGGTCTGCCGCTCACAGAGACTCCTGGCTGTCCCGAACTGGCGACCTTCAGATCTTCAGCTCTTATCTTCAGGCAAACGGAGGCATTAACCCTCTCGACTAAATCTTCTGCCCAAATCTTCTCTGTGTTAGCCAAGTTACAACTTGCCTTCTGATCAGATTGTAACCAAAATGGAATCTCTCACAAACAAAAAAGAGGCAGCTGAATGTTGATTATCACCAAGATGATTGCAGAGTTTTACATGTTCCTTAAAAAAAATCCCAGCTCTCTAAGCGTGTGTGTCCCCAAAAATCGGATTCAGAAGATTGTGCATGTGTGACTAACAGCCCAGTCCTATTCAGGGTCTAAGCAGAGGATCCAGAGAATCTCTCCCGCAAACACTGTTTCGGCGGCATGAAAGCCACACTGCCATTGTGGGCCTTAGAGCCAGCGGTGCCACCATCTCGAGTCCCTGTGCGTCTGAACCACTGGTTCCCAGGCACCCCACATGAGCAGGTAAGGTGACAGTGGGGGCGGTTCAGAGAAGGATTAGTGTGTGGATTGGGCCAAACCTGGGGCAGTTTGGTAGCGGGAAGTGGAGGATCTGAGCAGAACTGCGCATACTAAGATCCAACCCCGCTTTTCCTGGCCCATCACCCCTGCTGAGATTGCCTGGACTCACAGAAGCTAAATAGCTTGCATGGATCCAAGGAGAACCATTGGCAGCGAGCAGCTTAGGGGAAAGGCCCCTTGGCCACCTGGTCACCAGCCTATGGCATAAAGCAGGCTGGTGGAGAATAGGATTGGACTGCCCCTCCCTTCCATGAGGACATTCCATTGGCAGTCTTGGGTAAGCAAGTGTTAAAGGGAACAAGTCAATATTCCTAGAGTGGCACCCCTATCCATTTCATTCCCCACCTTTAAGGAAGAAAGTTCCACTTGCTGCTTCAGCATTGCAAGAGTTAAAGGCAGCAAATCTCCATTTCAAGAGAGACACCCTCACACTCTCAATCCTATGCAGGCATACTCAGCAGTAAATCCCATTAGAGCTTATATTATTCCCAGGTAAATGATAGGATTGCAGCCTCAATCACCAAAGGGAAGCATTCAGCAAGTCAATAAACCAGATGGAACAAGCAGGAATGCAGAGAAACATGTTTGTGCTCTCTCTCTCTCTCTCTCTCTCTCTCTCTCTCTGTGTGTGTGTGTGTGTGTGTGTGTGTGTGTGTGTGACTGTGTGTAGAGAGGGGGGGGAATTGATTGGCCAAAATAGAAAGACACAGAAAAAGTAGGCAAAATATTGAACAAAGTGTTAACTACAGCCAACCAGGAGCCCATATTGTTAGTTATCATCTGGCAAGGAGTTCCACAGGTCAGATGATGATGATGATGATGATGATGATGATGATATTTTTGCACTATATATTGGAGAGATGGAGGGGGATAAGGCAGCAGTGGAAAGAGATGAATAAAGAGTTAAAGGTGGGGAAACACTGAAAATAAAGACAGACGTAGAAAGACACAAAAGGAGATGGAAATACAAACTGATGAATACAAACAGAAAAACGAAGGGCAGATTGTCAACGAAGGGATGACCAAAAACCAAAATCCAAAACACGCACACAGGACGAGAGGGCAAACACCTGCATTGTCCTGTATGTCCAATTAATCAAAAAAAGCAAATAATTTCCTTTTGTGGCTAGTTACCCACTGCAGCCCTCATTTCATTACTACCACATTATAGACAAGGCAGCTGCCGGTTGGTTCCTCCTCCGGCCTCTCTGGCCTCTGTGGCTGCCATATTCTTGCTTCAGCACTGATGACATCACAATGAGCCATGACAGCCTTGGGCCAGGGGTCATTTCTTATAAGCTGGAGCAGTGGCTCAATGGACAGGCTCCCTTTCCCATCCTCTGGGAACCATCATCTCTGTTCTGGGGGGTAGGGTGGAGGGCAGGGGGAGCACGGAACATCTGTCAACACCCCTGACAGCTCTTTTGTTTTTCCGGAATGAACTTTGCTCTCCTGGAACAGAAAGCCACCCAAGGGAGGGCAAAGTCAACATGTCTACCTGGCCTGCCAGAATTCTAGAACCCAAGGTCAGTGAAGATGCTAGATCCAAAGAACGTGCCTGAGAAGGAACTTTCAGAAGAAGCATGTGAGCTGGAAGCTGCAGCGGTCCTCCCACCATCTTGCCTCCGGCATCTGGACAGCAGCAACTGGAAACAGCGGATTTCCTGCCTGGAGGCCCTGGAGAAGGCCGTGGGAGAGATGGAGAAGAGCCAGCTGCCTTGCCAGGCGCTGGTGAGGCTGCTGGACAGAGATCCAGGGTGGAAGGAGACCAAGCTCCAAGTGATGCAGAAGAAGTTGCAAATCGTCACCCTCATTGCCCAGAGGGGGAATTTCTCCAAAACCTCAGCTCTGTTTGTCCTGGGAAACCTCGTGGACAAGATTGGGGATGTCATCTGTGGCAATGACACCAAGGAAGCGCTGACCGCTGTGGCAGAGGCCTGCGGGTTGCCCTGGACAGCCGGGAAGGTCACCGAAGCAGCCTTTTCTCAAGACAGCCCCAGAACCCATTCAGAAACCCTCAACTGGCTGACTGGCGCCATTCAAGAGTTTGGCTTTGATGGCATGGAAGCCAAGATCTTTGTGGGCTATATCAAATTTGCCTTGGCTGCTGCTCACCCAGACGTGCGGACGTCTGCCTTCAATCTCCTGAGGGTGATGTACCTGTACACTGGACCCCCGCTGAGGGCCTTCTTTGAGGACGAAAAGCCACCCCTCCTGTCCCAGATAGATGCCGAGTTTCAGAAGGTGAATGGCCAGAGCCCACCTCCTCCTTTAAGAAGCAATTGCCAGCACTGTCGGGAGGACATGACTGAACAGCGAGGGGGGGATGCACAGAGCTGCTGGAGGAACAATGCAGTGGACCTTAGGAAGAGGATCTCCACCGAGCTGCTACTGAAGATGCAGGATAAGAGCTGGAAGGTCCGCAAGGAAGGGCTGGAGGAGGTTGCCAGGATCCTCAGTGAGGTCAAGTCCATCCAGCCCAGTATTGGGGATCTCTCGGTTGCCTTGACGTCTTGCCTGCATGACTCCAACAAGGCCCTTGTGAAGCAGACCCTCGTCGTCCTTCAGCAGCTGGCGAGTGTCATGGGACCAGGCATTAAGGAACACGTGAAGACTCTGGGCATGTCCATCATGGGTGTCCTGAGAGACAGCAAGAGCAACTTGCGATCAGTGGCCCTCGCGACCGTGGAGGCTTGGACTGAACAGACCGGCATGAAGGAATGGTTGGAAGAAGACATCTCGATGGACCTGAAGAAGGAGAACCTGCATCAGAGGCAGGGGCTCCTGGGGTGGCTGGCTGAGAGACTGCCTCCCCCTACTTCGGTCTCCAGTGATCTGCTGCGTTGCGTGCCTCACCTCTACTCAGCCTTGGAGGACCATCATGAAAAAAAACGCCTGGCGGCCCACGAGGCCCTGCCCTTTTTTTTGCTCCACCTTGGCTTTGAGAAGATGTCTGAAGCTGCTGGCAAGCTGAAACCGTCTTCCAGAGAGCAGGTGCTGTCTGTGCTGGAGAAAGCCAAAGCTGGCCAGCCAGCCAAGCCCACCACTCGTTTTGCCAAGCCGCTTTCAAGGCTACCGAGGGGCAAATCTTGGCACAAGTCAACCTTGGGGTCTCCAGAAGAGTGCAACCCACCCTCCTCCCCTACTGAAAATTCAGCGTCCAGCGAACCAAACTTGGATGTCAAACAAACGAAGCCAGAAGGAGCTGTCCAGAAAACAAAGAAGATGCCAAGCCTGAAGGCACAGTCGAAGCTTAACATCAAAGATGAAATGGGACCCATTTTCATAATTGTTCCCAAGGCCAAGGAGCAGCGGATGAAGGATGAGAAGGCTTTGAAGGTGCTGAGATGGAACTTCAGCACCCCAAGTAGCAAGTATGTAGAGCAGCTCAAGGCCCAGATGTGTGGCTGCCTCTCGAACTGGCTGCAGGAGGAGCTGTTCCACTCCAACTTCCAGCACCACATCAAAGCTCTGACTGTGATGACCAAGCATTTGGAGAGCGAGAAGGAGGGAGTCATCAGTTGCCTGGACCTCATCCTGAAGTGGCTCAGCTTGCGCTTGTTTGACACCAACACATGGGTGTTGATGAAGACCTTGGAGTATCTCAAGAAACTCTTCAGTCTGCTGATTGTGGAGAAGTACCAGCTGATGGAGAACGAAGCCTCCTCCTTCCTCCCCTACCTCCTCCAGAAAATGGGGGTGACCAAGGAGTCCATCCTCAAAGAAGTGCGAGCAATCGTGAAGCAGACCACCCTGGTCTATCCGGCCTGCAGAACATTCCATTTTCTCTTGGAGGGAGCCCAGGCCAAGAACCCCAACCAGCGGATGGGGTGCTTGAAAGAGCTGGAGTGGATGCTGAAGACTTACGGGCCCGATGTGTGCCAGCCAAACACAGGCAAAGTCTTGAAGGCCATCATCGCTTTTACAGGAGACTCCAACAATGCTGTCCACAATACTGCCCTGAGGGTCATTGCAACTGCCCGGGATGTGTATGGAGTGGAGGCCTTCAAAACAATTGGGAACATCTCGGAGAAGCACATGAGCCTGCTGGAGGACAGCATCAGAGAGGCAGCAGCCAAGCAACTCAAAGAATCGGCGGAAGGGTCCAAGCGGAGCAATGGAAGCAGCAATGAGGCGGAAGAAGAATATTCATTTCTCTATCAGAACCCAGCGTGGATGGAGAATGCTCGCAAAATGGCCTTCTGCAAAGACCTGAAACCAGCTGACCTTGCCCCGCATGGGATGAGCCTTGACCCCCCCACAGAGAACAGCGTCTCTTCCAACATCAATATGATCATCTGCCACGTGGCCAGTGGCAACGTCAGCACCAGCATTGAGGCCTTGGCACAAATCAAAGAGATTCTGAATCAGGAGGACAAGGCCAAGGCCATGTCTGGCCACATCAATCCATTTCTGATTGCTATGCTGCGGCAGCTGAAGCTCATCCATCGGCTGCACGTGACGCCAGAGGAGAAGGTGAGAAAGGAGCTGACCATTCAGCTCTACAGCGCTCTCATCTGCAGCATGATTTCCCTTTTCCAGGTGGAGAGTCTGGCTCAGGAGGCCTCTGCCGGGGTCCTGAAAGACCTCATGAACACTCTCATCACCTTGCTGCTGGATTCTCCAGTCGGAGAGTTTCAGGAAGAGCAGGAAGTCACGCAGTCCATCCACCTCTTGATCACCAGAGTTCTAGAGAAATCAGACCAGACCAGAATTCTCAGCACTCTCTTCGTCCTGCTCCAGGAAGGCATGACGGCCAACACCAACCTCCTTGGCTTCTCTGAGCTGGTGGCCAAGTGTTTGTGGAAAACCACCAAATCCCTCCCACAGACCATCGACAGCATCAGCTTGGACCACCTGCTGCTGGACATCCACATGTTCCTGAAGGCCATTCCCAAGGAAAAGCTGAAGCAGTACCAGAGCAGTTATCCATACCGGGCCCTGAGGAACCTTCTGCACACCCTCTGCAAGCTGAAGGGGGAAGAGATCTTGGATCACCTCAACCTCATAGAGAACAGGGAGGAGGCTGTGGGAGAGCTGGAGGCCCACTTGCGGAAGGTGGTGAGGCACTTGGCAGGGCAGGCTGGCCGGGGTGGGGACCATGAGTCTCCGTGCCCGGCGGAGGGCCAGGTCAGCAGTACCCTGGCTGCAATTTTCAAGAAGATCAACAACAAGGAGACAGCCAGGGCAGGCCTGGAGGAGCTGTATGAATATAAGAAGAGGCACCCCGGGGCAGACCTGGAGCCCTTCTTGAAAAGCTGCTCCCTCCTCTTCCGGAGCTACGTCAAGCACGGCTTGGCAGTGATTGGGTCGGAAAGAGAAGGCAAGCAGAAGAGCTGTGGAGAAGGCTCTTTAGGCAAGGACTGAGCTTGCACTCCCCACCCCACCCCACCCCACCCCACCCCGCTCCGCTCGGGCGCTCCAGATGCACAGAGTTCGTGACCTGGCCAGGTATACATTTCATTGGCACTCCTCAGGCCAGCAAAGTCATTCATGAGGTGAAAAGTAAACAATAAAATCAGCCAGCTACTGAAAAGCAGAGAGGTGCCCCCCCCTGAAGTCATTTCCTCCCCCCCCCCCGGGGGTTTCATTGGATGGGCTTGCTTCAGATTGGTTGTCCCAGGAATGGTCAAGGATTTCTAAGGGCTCTAAAGCAGGGGTTCTCACAATGTTTAGCACTGGGACCCACTTTTTAGAATGACAGTCTGTCCGGGACCCACCAGAAGTGATGTCATGGCCTAAAGTGACGCCATTGTGACGCCAGAGCCTGCTGCTGTCCTGAGAATGCAGCCGTCAGTTGGGTTATTTCTCAGCCATTTCCCAATAGCAAAGTGAATCAGAAAGAGGAAAAAAAACCCTATTTATAACCTTGACACAAGCAAAACACCCACACTGCCCTCTCCAGTTCCGTCATCCCATCTTCCCATATTTTCAATATGGCTGCTCTAGGTGCTTTGCGACCCACCTGAAATTGGCTCACAACCCACTGGTTGGTCCCAACCCACAGTTTGGGACCCACTGATCTATAGAATGCAGGAGCTCAGAGGTTGAGAAAAGTGCGTGCATTGGCTAAGGCCAGTGGTAAAAAGGTAAAGGTTTCCCCACGACCGAATGGTCTAGTCGTGACCGACTGTAGGGGGCGGTGCTCATCTCCGTTTCAAAGCCTGTAGCGCTGGCGTTTTTTTGTCCGATCATGTGGCCAGCATGACTCTACGCCGTAGCGCATGGAATGCCGTTACCTTCCCACCGAAGTGGTTCCTATTTATCTACTTGCATTTTAGGTGCTTTCGAACTGCTAGGTTGGCAGGAACTGGGACAAGCAATGGGAGCTCACTCCGTCATGCAGTCTTGAACTCCCAACCTTGCAGTCGAAAAGCCCAGCAACAGCGGATTGTCATCTACAAATAAGGAACGCTGGGTGGGACTTCCGCAGGACTTCCGCGTGATTGGCTGCCTGCCCCATTCCGCGGCTGCCCTGGCCTCGGGGGGGGGGGTGCCTGCTCGCCGGGGGAGATGGGTGGGGGTGCGCCAGAGCCTGGGCGAGCAGCGGTGGGGCACGCAAACCGGGGGCAGCCCCCCCCCCCGAGGCCAGGGCAGCCACGGAACGAAACGGGTGGGCTGCCAATCACGAGGAAGTCCTGCCCAAGTCCCGCCCAGCGTTCCCGTTCCTTGTTTGTAGATGACACCACTGGCTAAGGCCCAAATCCTGACCAACCCTCCAGCACTGCCCTAGCTGTGCCAATGGGGCCTGTGCTGCATCCTGCAGTGGAGTAGCAGTCATGGAAGCCTCCTCAAGGTAAGGGAATGTTTGTCCTCTTACCCCGGTGCTGGACAGATGGTTAGGACTGCGCCCACCATCTCTCCATAGTCCTATCCCTGGTAGTTCCATTAAAAGCTTCACAGACTACAGTAATGCAAGAAGGGAATGTGAGCCTCGTGTCAGTGGTGCAGGGGAAGGGCCGGTGACTTGCTTGCAGAAGGTCCCAGGTGCAGTTCTTCACTTTTCATTTTTTTTAAAAAAGGGGATCCCAAAGCTGGGAGTAAAGATCTCTCTCTCTGCCCAGATCCTTGGTGAGCCATTGCCAGCCAGAGCAGTGCAGACAATAATGTGCAAGATGCGGGGAACTTGGTGGAATTTGGTACATAAGAACCTAAGAACCTAAGAAGAGCCCTGCTGGATCAGGACAAAGGCCCATCTAGTCCAGCTTCCTGTATCTCACAGCGGCCCACCAGGTGCCCCAGGGAGGCACGAGACAACAAGATGCTTGCATCCTGTTGCCACTCCCTTGCACCCGGTACTCTGAAGTAGCCTACTACTAATGCAAGGAGGTTGCTCAATCCATCATGGCCTATAGCCCATGATGGACCTTTCCTCCAGAAATCCGTTCAATCCAGTGATGTCATGCAGGGGGTACGTGGGGGTACGCGAGTACCGGTTTCTAGGATTACAGCTGGCCCCGCCCATTCACCCACCCACTCATCGACTCCGCCCCCTGCAACGTTTGAATTTCCTGCACGTTTGAGTTGCCTCCACGTTCTCAGAGCCAGGAAGGCAGCGAGCGGAGCCTTTCCTTGCCTTGCCACTGAAAAATGAGCTGCTCTGGGGTTTTGGAACTGTTGGGTCACTTTAACATGATGCCAGGCCTCCTTAACTTGTTCTGGGGGTGCTGTGGAATACTGTTGCAACTGCTGGGTCAGTTTAAAATGGTCTGAGGCCTCAAAAAGGGCTTTTTTCATGTCACTTCCTGCCACGACCTCACTTCCGGCTTATGATGTCACTTCCGGTGGGCGGGTCCCGACACGTGCCAATCAAAAGTGAGTACCTGTTCTTAAATCATTTAGATGACACCACTGGTTCAATCCCCTCTTAAAGGCATCCAGACCAGATGCCATCACCACCTCCTGTGGCGGTGGGTAATTAACCACTGGGTAAAAAAGTACTTCCTTTTATCTGTTTTAACTCTCCCAACCCTCAGTTTTAGCAGATGCCCCCTGGTTCTGGTGTTTTGAGAGAGGGAAAAGAACATCCCTTTATGTTTAGCATGAGAAGTATGTTTACTTGAGGTTATATGAGGTACGTTTAGCTTAGAGAAGGCTGAGAGGGGATATGATGGCCCTCTTCAAATGTCGGAAGGGCTGTCATACGGAAGGAGGAACGAATTTGTTCTTACCTGCCTCTGACAATAAAACTAGGTCCAAGGGGTACAAACTGCAAGAGAGGAGATTCCGGCTGGACATCAGAAGAATTTCTTGATGACAAGGACGGTTTGACAGTGGAACAGTTTGCCACTGGAGGGAGGTGGTGGATTATCCCTCACTGGAGACCTTCAAGCAGAGGCTTGACAGGCACCTGCTGGAGATGCTCTGGGAGGATTTCCTTGTAGGTCCCTTGTAGGTCCCTTCCAACTCCAGGATTCTGTGATTGTATGGTCTGCTGGGGTAACATAAGAACATAAGAACATAAGAAGAGCCATGCTGGATCAGGCCAAGGGCCCATCTAGTCCAGCTTCCTGAATCTCACAGCGGCCCACCCCAGGTGCCCCAGGGAGGCAGGAGACAACAAGATGCTTGCATCCTGTTGCCACTCCCTTACACCCGGTACCTGTAGCCCACCACCTTTGTAAGGAGGTTGCACAATCCATCATTGCCTATAGCCCACAATGGATCTTTCCTCCAGAAATCGGTCTAATCCTCTCTTAAAGACATCAAGACCACAACTTGTTCAGTGTTCCTGCTGCCGCCATGCAAGGAGTCATAGGATCTGAGAACCCAGCAATGTGGTTTGGCCCCTAAGAAGCAAGTCTAAGTTGTTTGTTTCTGGAGTCATGACGCATATCTTGTCATAGCATAATTTATGCTGCTTAGGGAAAGCTATTCGGGGGGGCGGGGCTGTAGCTTTTAGTGGTCAGGCCCATGTGGGTTGTACAGATTATTCCAGGCTCCGTTTCCAGTTGAAAAAAAATCTCAAGTCTCTGAGCGTCTGCTAAAAAACTTGAGGAGCTCCTGCCAGTGAGAGTAGACAAACTAGTCTGGTGTTTTGATTCTATATACAGCAGGGGTAGCCAAACTGTGACTCACAAGCTACATGTGGCTCTCTGACATATAATGTGCAGCCCTTGGAAATATGTTGGCTGAGCTCCTTTTTGCATCACAATTAACATAAAAGGAAACTCAGATATTTTCAAGCTTTATTTACTGGGTATAAACTGAGAGTCCACTGGATTAAAACATAATTTTGATGTTTGTATTGAAGTATTAAATATACTTCAGAATTTAAATGCTTCATAAATATTGTGGCTCTCTAACATCTGAAGTTTATTGTCGATGGTTCTTACATTAAGAGCACAATTGCTACCTTGTCTTCAGCTGGTGCCAGTCTTTTGCCCTGGCCCAGGAGTGTTGCAAATGTGCCATAAAGCAGGGTACGTTGGTACAAGGACACATGCCAGCCTCATAAGAACATAAGAACATGCCCTGCAAGATCAAGCCAAGGGCCCATCTAGTCCAGCTTCCTGTGTCTCACAGTGGCCCACCAGATGCCCACTCAGGGAGCACATGAGACAACAAGAGGCCTGCATCTCATTGCATCTCAATGCCAAATGCCAGATCCAAGCCCAGTTGAGGTGAGTTTGCGCCAGCTGAGGCACGCCAGCACAGGTGGTTGGAGAGGGTGGGGGAAGGATGTTCCCAGGGGCAAGGGAAGGGCAGGCTGGGAGAGGGATTGGGCCTGCGTGAGGTAGGACTGGCCATGGCAGTGCAGGCCAACCTCACCCTCATTACTGGCTCGATCAACCTTACATGGGCTGCTCAGATTTTCATCAGCAAAATCTCTGGCGCAGATCCTAGTAGCCCCAAAGGGGTGGCTGGCCTGGCGTAATGGGAAAAACACCCCCTTACCCAAGTTGCTCTCCAGCTGGCACCGATCATGTGCTGGATACAGCGCAGACCACTCGGCGTGCCTGTTCCAGTGCAAGTTAAGGACCGGGCTGCCCACAAATTTGGCTGACCTATATTTATTTATTTATTTTATTTTATTTTATTTTATTTTATTTAAAAGATTTTTACCCCGCCTTTATGCCCGAAGGCACTCAAGGCGGCATTACATAAAACTATAAAATTTAACATTAAAAAACACTATAAAAGAACATTAAAACAACATATTCAAACAAATTTAAAAACACAACAATAAAATTTATTTTATAGCAACATCATATAGCAACATCATATAGCCAAGAGGTACTAATGCCATAGGGGACGTGGTGGCGCAGCGAGTTAATCCGCTGCTGCTGGGCTTTCAACCGCAAGGTTGGGAGTTCGAGACTGCGCGACGGCGTGAGCTCCCGTTGCTTGTCCCAGCTCCTGCCAACCTAGCAGTTCGAAAGCACCTAAAAAAATGCAAGTAGATAAATAGGGACCACTTTGGTGGGAAGGTAACGGCGTTCTGTGCGCTACAGCGTAGAGTCATGCTGGCCACATGATCGGACAAAAACGCCGGCTCTACAGGCTTTGAAACGGAGATGAGCACCACCCCCTACAGTCGGTCACGACTAGACCATTCGGTCGTGGGGAAACCTTTACCTTTTTTACTAATGCCATACTCTCTGTCTCTGGAAGTCTTGATGCGGCACCCAGTCTGTCTGGATTAGGGAGCAATAAAAACGAAAGGAGGGAGACAGGAAAATGAAAAATGAAAAATGAAACGGGAGAAAATGAAAAATGAAAGACAGGGAGGCCTGGCGTGCTGTGGTCCATGGGGTCGCAAAGAGTTGGACACGACTTAGCAACTGAACAACAACAAAATGAAAAGATGCAAAGGAAGGGAGGGCTGTGTGTGTGTTCCGACAATGATCTGCCCAAGTCCAGAGATGAAGCACAGAAGCAATCCCAGAGGATTGTGAATGTCTCAAAATAAACACACACGCCAAAAGACCAGCTAATTTTCATCTCAAAAATGAGGGGAGGCATAAAGAGAAGAAAAAAAAGGGACATTGTGAGGGTAAAGGCTGCTAGAATGCAGGGAGGACGTTTGAAACCAGGAGGACAAACGCTGCACTAGCATGCAGACCAGCCCCAAGTGGGGAAGGCCTGATGACGAGATCCAGGGGGCAGCCAGCAGGGCCCCCGAGTGGAGGCAGGGGAGGGGAGCCATCACGGGCAGGAAGGCTTCTGTCGGAAGTGGACATTGGAATACAAACTCAGGCCCAACAATAAACAAATCTAAGTCTAAGGGATGCCAAAATGCAACACAAGGAGCGGGCGGTTAAAATCAGCAAGGCAAGCGATACCTGGTGAGATTTTTCATTTAAATGCATCAAAAGCAGGAGCTCCGCCAGGGAGGCAGTTAAACCGTCAGGTGGGTGAATAAAAGGGAATCTTACAACCCAACATTGTAACCCAAATGTGCGATGGGCAGGGTGGAAGCTGTGCTGCTGCCATGTGCTCCAAGGCCGCCCGTGCGCATGGCCAGAAGCCCCCCATGCATGACAGTGGTGTGCAGATGCCCCACCAGAGCAGGCAGGTCAGTGGCCAGAGCAGTTCGGGGAGGGTCGGGGCAGTTCAGAGTGGGGAGCAGGCCAGGCAGGGGGCAATGTGGGGGAAAGAGGGGGGCAATCTTGGCTGCAGCCGTGAGATGCCGTAATCGTAACCCCCTTTCCCCACCCCGAACTGCTCATTGAGGCTCCTTAAACCGACATGAATGGATGCGCCTGTCTTCACGGCAGAGGACGCAGGGCAGAGCCGCACAGCTCTCCATCACGGCTGGTGCCTTGGAGGCAGGGCGAAGCAGCCTGGAGCCCAGCCCTCTCCCCTTCCCTTTCGCTGCTAGGAGCGGAGCACTCAGCCGCCCTTCTCCAGGCCGCTGCTGCAGGGAATGAAAAGCAGCAGCAGCTGCTGGGCGCCCAGTTTGCTTCCAGACGGAGTGGCACGAGGGAGGAAGGCTGAGCGCCAAGCTCAGGGAGCCAAAGTGAAGTGGGGTGGGGGTGCCTCTGTCCCTCTCTCCCTGTCCATCGGTTACTCATTGCTCCCCCATTGGCATTCATGGGGGGGGAATCCCATTCTAGAAGCAAAACTGGGGAGGATCCAGGCAGTGCAGGGGCACAGGCAGAGGCGGATCTAAGGGGGGGGGGGG
>JAJKFI010000110.1:1682226-1710419 GCA_029204185.1 Lerista edwardsae | reverse complement strand
ATTGATCACATTGGTCTGTGTGAGTTCTCCCTCGCTTCGGCACGGCACACCACCCAGTTATGCAGATGGAAAGTCTGCCCAGGAATTCCGCAGGTCACGTCTTTGCCTGACCACGAGGCGGCCTGCCTTGTTACAGCCACATGCAGGCGGACAGAGGTTGGCTTTGCCTCTGGACAGGAAGTCGGACGTGGCACTTGAGGGCAGAGGGCCACACTCAGGCAAGCCGCCATGCCTGTGCAAGCCACGTGGAGCCAGTGGCATCAGGGGAAGGCTGCCAGCTGTCTGAGGGCAGAGTTCCCTCCAAGGCGTCCATGCCAGTGGTTTCAGAATGGGGCGGGGGGTGGACTGCCCCCGGGGATGGGTGGGGGTGGACATAGCCTCGCCCAACCATCTCCCTTTGGCGAACTTTGGGCCCAGCCACCTGACCCCCTCGCTGCCTATCGTGCTGTTGCCACTTCCTGCCGAGAAGAGAAAGCAACAAAGTGCCCGGAGTGGCTGAACATCGCCGGAGGGAGGGAGATGCTCTGGAGGTGGCCTTTTGCAGTCAGTCCGTGCAGAGGCCTGGAAGGTTTGGGGCAAGGTGGGGACACTGTTACATCACCCCCAAACTTCCACTCGAATGTGGGACTTCAGCGCAGCCTGCATGGCCAGGTGGGCAGGAACACACAGGAGGAGGCAGCAGACATGAAGGGGAGGAGGAGGAGGAGGTGGGAAGGCCGTGGGCTTGCTCTGCTGCCCCCTCTGCTTCCTCCTCTCCTTGCTTGCCCAGCGGCTTCCTTAACAGCCAGGCAGGAGACGAGGAGGAGGAGGAGGAGGAGGAGGAGGAGGAGGCTGCAATAGCAGCTGCAGTGATGGCAGGCGGCATGGAAAGGGAGGGGACCTGCAGGCAGGCGCGGTGGGTCTGCCCTGATTCATGCTGCAGAGCTGCCTGAGCTGCCCCGATGGCATAGCTACCCCCTCCCAAAGGAGGCCGGTGGGGAGGAGGTATGTCAGGACAGTGACTCATGCAGGGATCTAGCAGCAGCCTGCCTTGCTGATGGGCACCTGGGGGCTCATAGGAGCTTTCAATTAGACTGCATCTGTCGGATGTGCCTGGCCTGGCCCGGCCTGGGTTGGACGGATGGTCCAGCCAAAGGGATTAATTCCTTCCAGGGGCCTCAGGCGGCGATCTCTGCAAGTGGCTCCATCTCTCTCCCCCACCCCCTGCCCAACACGCTGTTCTGCAGCACCAGAGTCTCCGTCACGGGGCCGCTGGGGGTCATTAGAGAGAGATCTGCGTCTCTCACACCGCATGAGATGTGGCTGGCATCTCTCGCCCTCCTTTCCCATGTTATTCCTGGCGTTGTCTCCTTGGCTTCTTAACTGTAGGTTTGCCGCAAATGAGCTGTTAATGGAACAAACCTATTACGGGGCTGTTGGGCCTGCAGGACGTGCCCCGGAACCCTAATGGGCGATTAAGGGCTTGATTTGTAAAAGCAGAGCCTGGGGAGAGCAGGGGAAACGGACCTGTGAATGGAGCCCCCCTCCTGAGCTGTCCTTTCACAACCCCATAGCCAAGGAGACCGACTTGAATGGACCTTCCGGCACAACAAGCACATGAAGCCGGAGAGCCGTTTTCCCAAGCGATGCAAATGCACACAGAGCGCAGTCACCACTCTGGTGTAGAGGAAGCGGAGTCAGGCCATTGGTTCTTCTCGAACAGGGGTCTCCAAACTTTTCAGTACGACGGCCGCCTTGTACATTTTAAACACTTTTATGGGCCCAAAATAAAAATTCAGTTTTATGGATGGATGAACGCAATGTAAATGTATGAAAAAACTTTACTTGCATCTTTTTTTTTGTAATCAGCACAATATGGTTCAGAACAAAGGAGAAATCTGACAATTTCAAAGAAACCATGCCAATGAAATTTAATGAAAGATTTCAAGCATTAGCAAATGCTCTGACCCAAAAAAACCCCAAGTTGCTGCAGGCCAGATAATATCTTGTGTCAGGCTGCATTTGGCCACCCCTGGGTGGTGGTTTGGAGATCCCTGTTCTAGAAGAAGGCTGCCAAGATGAGCAGCAGCTAGACGGAGCACCGTCCCTCTGAGGAGAAGATTAAATGTTTGGGGCTTCTTAGGCTGTAATTATATGCACACTTCCCTGCGGGGGGACCATTGAATACAATGGGATGTTGTTGTTGTTCAGTCGCTAAGTTGTGTCCGACTCTTCACGACCCCCTGGACCACAGCACGCCAGGCCTCCCTGTCCTCCACTACCTTCCTGGGTTCACCCAATTTCATGTTCATTGCTTCGGTGACACTCTCTAACCATCTCAACCTCTGCCTCCCCCTTCTCCTTTTGCCTTCCATCTTTCCCAGCAGGAGGGTCTTTTCTAAAGAGTCCTCTCTTCTCATGAGGTGGCCAAAGTATTTGAGCTTCAGCTTCAGGATTTGTCCTTCCAGGGAGCAATCAGGCTTGACTTCCTGGAGGATTGACCGATTGGCTCTCCTTGCAGTCCAGGGGACTCTCAAGAGTCTTCTCCAACACCATAATTCAAAAGCATCTATTCTTCGGCGCTCTGCCTTTCTTATGGTCCAGCTCTCACGGCCATACATTGCTACTGGGAAAACCATAGCTTTGACTAGGCGAACCTTTGTTGGCAGGGTGATGTCTCGGCTTTTTATTGGATGTACAATGTACAATTGTACATTTATTAGATGTACAATGGGATGTACATCTGTGCAAACACACATGGTATTGATGTCCTACAGTCCTCTCCCCCACCATCTTCCACCCTGCAGCCACGCTGACCAATTGTGTGTTGCTATAGGGGGGCATGAATATACTGTAGAAGTTAAAGGGAGACAAATAAGAAACCTTTCCTGTTCACCTGCTTGGGAGCCTCAGTCCCAGGCCTGCATAAGACTGTGGAGGGGAAAGGGATGGGGTGGGTTGAAAAATTGGGGATAGGATCCAGCGTGCAACTTTGCCTTTGAGATCCACCCTCTCTGAGATTGCAAGATCTACTCCCATAGGCCCTGGGTAGGATCCAGTTTCCAGGGTAGGAAAAAGATTACTAACAGCCCAAACCTATCCAGTTTCCCAGCGCCTATTCTGCCATGCCAACAGGATATGGGCTTCATCTTGAGGGGGGCAGTCAAAGAGAACACCTCAAGGTAAGGGAGTGTTTGTTCCCCTACCCAGGGGCTGCATTGCAGCTGCATCAGATTCTGGAACTTTTGGATAGGATTGGGCCCTAAGGGTGTAATCCTGAATTAGAACTTTCCTATGTAAAACGCAATCCTGAAGGATCATTATGCTGCTGGAACAAGTGCTCTGATGGCATAACACATGTTGCAAAAGGTGATGTGCTGGAGCCCGCAGGCTCGCTGCTGCAAGAAATACTGGAGTTATACAAGAGTTCAGGATTGTTATACTAGAGCAGAGACGCACAGAGCCCTGAGCACACCCAGGGCAGGGCGATGTAACCGCACACCCAGCCATGCCTCCCTGCGCCTGGGATTACTCCATTTTGGAGCGATCCAGACATAGGGGAAGGCGGGTGGGCCAAAAAGCGTGCAGGTTCCTCCACGCAATGGCGCCTCCCCGCTGCCGGCGCCCATGGCTCCCGCCACCCCCTGCTACACCCTTCCTCCGCCTCTGTACTAGAGTTCAGGGTTGTGTGATTATATGGATTGGTGGTAGATGCAGGGCAGATAAAAGGAAGTCTTTCTTCACTCAAAGTAAAACGTGTGGCATTTGTTGCAATTTGTTGCTTAGATCCATCAATGGACCTTTGCTTAGATCCATCGGGCTGGTCTTTATGGACAGGGTTACCAGATGCAAACTGGGACAGAGTGCCTCTACCTTTAACCATTGTATACAAGAGGGAATTTGGGCAGGTGCAGCTTTTGAAGCCTTTCCATGATGAGCTGCACCTGCCCAACCTCCCGCTTCTATTCAGTGGTTAAAGGTAGAGGCACTCTGTCCCAGTTTGCATCTGGTAACCCTATTTATGGAGCATGTATTGGTCATCCAGGGTAGCTTTATTCACACTTCGAAGAGTCTTTTCTTTGAAGGGGAATACAAGTGATGTGTCAGATCCCAAACACCATTTCTGCCAAGCTGGAGCTCAGTCAAATAAACAGTAATTCTTTATCATTTCGTATATATTTTGACAGCAAGTTGGTGTCATCGCCTCAATTTTTCCCCCAGCTGTGTCCTAATTGGGGTCTATTTGACTAGGCTATTTGACTTCAGCATCAGGTTAGCAAAGTGTGTTTTGCAGGCGTGGGAGGGTTAAGAGTAGCTCCCATCAAAACGTCTTGATTCTAATCAGTTCTTTTGCAGCAGCAAAAAGACCAAAATCATGAAAATGGAGAGAGAGAAAGAGAGAGAGAGAACAGCTAGAAAGCTTTTGAATTGGTGGTGGTGGCTCGCTGGAGAATACTTCTGCCTTAAATTGAGTGTCGTTCGATCCACCTTAATGGCTCTGCTGCAGCACATTGTAACCAGAAAATTTACCTTCCTGCACTTTATCAGAAGTGGGAACATTATGCTTAGGCACAAGAAAGGTCCTTAAGGCTCAGTGTTAGAGGCACCGTCAGTTCCAGCAGAGCAAGTTTTTCGGTGTTCGAAAGAGGAGAGGGCATGGGCTGAAGAGCACATGTTCTGTGGAGTGCATGCTCCACGATGCCATGGCTTTTTACCATAAATAGCATCTGCAGGTTGCACTGACCTGGACTGGGACCATGGAGGGAGGGAGGAAACTTTAATCCCCCCATCACAATCTGTATTGGGTTCCTCTGCAGCTGCCATTTCTTGCAGAAAGAAAGCATCAACTAGGAAAATATCACAATGGAAATATCACAATATCACAATCACAATGGGGAAATAGAGCTGCAGAGTCCCCCAATCTGAAGGTGATGGTCATTGTCAAAGATGGTCATTGTTGGTCAGTGGGTTCTTCCCCCATCCAGAAATTCTGATCTGGAGTGGACCCTGTGACTGCAGTAAAATAGCAAGCACGGGTCAGTTAAGCAAATGTCATTTGACCCTTAAATGTCCCTCGTTCTGAATGGAATGGAAAAGGTGGTAGCACCAATCCTTAAAGCAGCATCAGTACCCCAAAAGCAAATAACATGCTGTACCCCCTCCACCTTGCTAGACAGCTGCAGAACTCTGTTTGCACTTCCTTTGCTGGCCACGTTCCAAAGTGGTTCCATTCAGCCCTATGCAGGCAGATGTGGACCAAATGCCTAGCTCTAGAAATATCCACTGATCATTAGCTGGCAATCTGTACTAACCTCCAGAGAGAGGGTTGTCTTTTTGCTTGACACAGTAGCATTACCTTCCTGGAGGACTGAGGATGAGTCATGGGGACTTAGGGGGTGCAATGCCAAGGACAGACCCAAGTCTTTGGCTCAAAGAGGACCAAGACATGCTTGCTTCAAGTCAGAGCCCGAAAGCTGAGGTCCAACCAGCCATAATGATGGCAGATCCTTGTGTTTAATCTAGATTTGTCCCAATCACAGGAAAAGCTGGGAATGGGGTGGGAGAAGTGAATTGGTCTGATTCAAACAGCAAAACAGTCCTGCATAAGGGGGATCTGACCCCACCTTGTGACTCTTGATAGCCAGTACAGTGGGGTGGACGTGGAAAGTGGAGACCCTGCATTCACATTCCCTTGATGCCATGTGAGATTCACTCGGTGCCATTGGACATGGGAAGTCACCTGGATTTTGTCTTGTCTTGTCTCATAAGAACATAAGAACATAAAAAGAGCCCTGCTGGATCAGGCCAAAGGCCCATCTAGTCCAGCTTCCTGTATCTCACAGCGGACCACCAGGTGCCCCAGGGAGGCACGAGACAACAAGATGCTTGCATCCTGTTGCCACTCCCTTGCACCCGGCACTCTGAAGTAGCCTACTACTAATGTAAGGGGGTTGCACAATCCATCATTGCCTATAGCCCACGATGGACCTTTCCTCCAGAAATCTGTCCAATCCCCTCTTAAAGGCATCAAGACCAGATGCCGTCACCACCTCCTGTGGCAAAGAGTTCCACAGATTAACTACCCGCTGGGTAAAAAAGGACTTCCTTTTTTCTGTTTTAACTCTCCCAACCCTCAGTTTTAACGGATGCCCCCTGGTTCTGGAGTTTTGAGAGAGGGAAAAGAACATCCCTTTATCGACTCTATCCCTTCCATGCATAATCTTGTATGTTTCAATCATGTCCCCCCTCAGGCGCCTTTTTTCTAGACTGAAGAGCCCCAAACGCTGCAGTCTTTCTTCATAAGGGAGGTGCCCCAGCCCCGTAATCATTTTCGTCACTCTCTTCTGCACCTTTTCCAGCTCCACTATGTCCTTTTTGAGATGCGGCGACCAGAACTGTACACAATATTCCAGGTGTGGCCTTACCATTGATTTGTACAATGGCATGATAATATTGGCTGTTTTATTCTCAACCCCTTTTTTAATTACCCCAAGCATGGAATTGGCTTTCTTAATTGCTGCCACACACTGGGTCGATACCTTCATTGAATTGTCCACCAGCACCCCAAGATCTCTCTCCTGAGCTGTCACAGACAGCTCAGAGCCCATTAGCCTATAGGTGAAGTTTTGTTTTTTTGCCCCAATGTGCATCACTTTACATTTGTCTATGTTGAAACGCATCTGCCATTTGGCTGCCCATTCCCCCAACTTGGAGAGATCCTTCTGGAGCTCTTCACAATCCTTTCTGGTTTTCACCACCCGGAAAAGTTTTGTCTTGGACAAGAATAACCTCCCCAGGGTTGCCTAGAAGATAAAATGCAATAACCACCCAGTCAATGCATGCAAGGAGAGAGGGGTTCAAATCTGATGCTTGGCTGTCCAGTTTGCCTTGGGGGGGGGAGGGGAAGGACCAGAGCTTCCTTTCTGAACAACTCCCAGTTGTTGGGACGTTCTGCAGGCCTTGAAAACTGCATGGAGTGCTTTCATATTATACTGTTATCCCTTACATTTGCTTCCCTGGAACAGTTCAAATAAGAAGACCTTCCAACTTGTTCATTCCTATATGCCCCCCTCCCCTCTTTCCAGCTGTCATTCCTCATTTGCTGTTTTGCAGGTGCTCTTTACCACCTTCCTATCTATGCCTTGGGCTGTTCTTCAGATAGGCTCTCTTTTTTCATGTTTCATCCCCCTCCTTTGAATTTCAAATCTTTAATATTAAAACAGGAAATCTCCCCCTGCTACAGTTCCTTAATCCCCAGTAAGACTCTTAACCCAGACAGCATGAAGAGGATTCTCGGAGCTCCAGAAGCTGGTATCTTATTTTCATCCTGGATTTATCCAAACATGGTTAACCAGAGAAAATTGTGGAAGACAAAAGCTGAATTAATCTTTACCGTCTTGTCTCTACAAAAGTCCAGATCTATCAGCCTCCCCCATTTTGTTCAACAGAAAAGCCACATTTTTGGATGTATGAAACACTCTTATCCAGCTGCATAAAGAGCATCTATAGCTGTTAAGAGAGCGTTTGTGTCTAAATCATGTGGGATTTAGCATCCGACGTCACCACTTGGAATGACTGCAGCAGCTGAATTATGTACGGGCTTGATTCCATGGTGTCAGGATTGTGAGAAAGAAGTCATTGTGGCCTGCAGTAGCAAAGCCAGAGGGGGATAGTGCGGTACACACTGAAGGCACCACAACGCACTGTGTAAGCAACCTCTCCTACTCACTGTTAGAGCCCTTCTGGGCACCTATGGCAACGTGCAGGTGCATGTCGAATCAAACAGTGTCTCCAGTGTGTTTGCGTCAGTGCCTGGGATTGCTCCAACGGGGAGTAGGAGGGGCCGTTTACATGGCGCATTGTGCACCTGCAGTACTTATGGCACCTTCCCCCACTGGAATCCCTAGTGGTGATTTGTTGTCTTGCGTTGATCAGCCAAGGTACCCACAACGGGAAATGGGTAGGGAATCCAAGAAACCCAGAACATTGCAGAGGATTCTTGGCTGTTCCAAATCTCATTGAGGAGCCCCTGAAAAGCTTCTGCGGAATTGCAGGATCCCCTGGAAAGTCAGTGGTGTGGCCTAAGGGATAATATCCCTAGAATTCTAGACAATCAGCATGTACGAATGCATGAATTCTTGTTGGATGTCTCTGGATCATCTTGCTTTGTGATTCACCATACACTCACACGTTGGTTATATTGGTTAGCCACTTTGATCTTTTTTTTCTGTTGAAAAAGTGGGGTGAAAATTAAATGAATAAACAAAAACAAACAGGAAAATACTTTACCCCCAAACCAGCCCCTTGGTGGTGATTATGAGTTTGTATCAGGACCAGCCTTGAATTGGGCTGATGTGGCTTTGGTCAGGTGGGGAGGACGGGGCTGGTGGCTTTTCGGTGCCCAGCATCCCAAGTCTGTTGCTACCTTCTTCCACCCCACCATGGATGTGAGCAGCATGGATCTTCACTGCACAGGTTTTTTTTCCAAACCACGGAGTGCGGGACTTCCTGACAACCATATTGTATCTATGTTCTCCGTCTGCTCTTTGGAAATATAAATAATCTGTTTTGAGGCACTGTGGTGAGGAGATAGTGGTTCTGGAACAATTTCTCCCAGATGCTCAAAATATTTTGGAAATCATCATGGTGGCTGAATCAGTCTCAAGAACCAACCCGTGGTTGTTGCTAAGCCTTATGAATGTCAAGGGTTGAACCTCCTTGTCAGCATCTTCAGGGGAGGAGTTAAATCTCAAGGGGGAGGAGTCAGAAACAAAGTCATTCTTTAGGGTCTGTTCCCAGACCCTTCCCCTTGTATTCAAAAGTTTAAGCTGCCTGGCAGGAAATTCTGGCTCCCACTGGTCTAGCTATATGCTGTAGCTGCCAATGGAGTTCCAAGAAGAAGACCTCTTGTCTAGGTCAGGTCCTGTGTATGGGCTTGTCCTGATATAATAAAATTGAGCTTTGTGCTCACAGAGATCTGCCCTTTGAAGTAAGTAAGGACAAGAGGAGATGACTTGCCTGAAAGCAGGCAGTGAACCTCATGGCCAAACAGGGATTTGAACCCAGCTCTTCCTCACCCAGGTCCAACACACTACAGACTACACCACACAGTGTGTGCACTTTTCACGTGAATCCAATTGGTGCCACAGAAAGGTGATGTGGATGTGAGAAGGCATCAATTCATAATCCCCTAGCTATTCCATGCTCTCCTAGAATCAGCAAATGTAAAGGGCTGTGTGGGAGCTAAAACCATAAGAACATAAGATCCTATGCTGGATCAGGCCAAAGGCCCATCTAGTCCAGCTTCCTGTATCTCACAGTGGCTCACCAGATTATTATTATTTATTATTTATTAAATTTATACCCCGCCTTTCTGCCCATAGGCACGCAAGGCGGCTTACAACAATAGAAATAAAATACAATAAAAATTACAATTTTACATTAAAAACAATAATTTAAAAACTACATTAAAACAATTAAAATTTAAAAAACAACAGTAAGCCCCATGGATCATAAAATATAAGCAAGAATATCAAAAACCAGCCAGCCAGCCTGTCAACAGTTAAAAGCTTTTCGAAATAAAAAGCCGGAATGTTGCCAAAGAGGGAGCAGTTCTTAATTCTAAGGGGAGGGTATTCCAAAGTTGGGGGGCCACTATCGAGAAGGCCCTCTTCCTTGCCACCGTCCCTCTGACCTCTCCTGGTGGCGGCACAGTCAAAAGGGCCCCCCCAGATGATCTGAGAGCACGGGCAGGATTATATGGGTGAAGGCGATCCCTCAGATACCCTGGACCTGAGCTGTAAAGGGCTTTAAATGTCAAAACCAGCACCTTGAATTGGGCCCGGAACAGAACTGGCAGCCAGTGTAGTCACCGAAGCAATGGCTCAACAGAGTCAAACCGATGTGCCCCAGCAACCACCCGAGCCGCCGCGTTCTGTACGAGTTGTAATTTCTGGACCGTCTTCAAAGGCAGCCCCACGTAGAGCGCATTGCAATAATCTAATTTAGATGTCACTAGGGTGTGGGTCACTGTGGCCAGGTCCGTGCAGCTCAGGTACAGCCGCAGCTGGCGAATCAGCCAAAGCTGAGCAAAGGCTCCCCTGGCCACCGCCTCCACCTGGGACTCCAGGTGCAGCTGTGGATCCAGGAGAACCCCCAAGCTGCGCACCTGCTCCTTCAGAGGGAGTGCAACCCCATTCAGAGCAGGACGATGGTCCAATACCCGGGCTGAGGATTTCCGAACCAAGAGCACCTCTGTCTTATCCGGATTTAATTTCAGCTTGTTCGCCCACATCCAGCCCCCAACTGCCTCCAGACAGCGATCCAAGACTTCAACCGCCTCCTCAGAATCAGGGGGAAAAGAGAGATAGAGTTGGGTGTCATCAGCATATTGATGGCACCCCACTCCAAACCCCCGGATGACCTCTCCCAGCGGCTTCATGTAGATGTTAAATAGCATGGGGGATAAGATGGACCCTTGCGGCACCCCAAACTTAAGAGGTTGGGGTGCCGAACAAGAGTCCCCCAGCACCACCTTCTGGGATCTGTCAGCCAGGAAGAAGCAGAACCACTTCAAAACAGTGCCTCCAAGCCATCTGGCCCAGAAGGACACCATGGTCAATGGTGTCGAAAGCCGCCGAGAGGTCCAGCAGAACTAACAGGGTCGCACTCCCCCCGTCCATTCTCCGGCGCAGGTCATCCACCAAGGCGACCAAGGCAGTCTCCGTCCCGAACCCCGGCCTGAAGCCAGATTGGAATGGGTCCAGATAATCCATTTCCTCTAGTACCCTCTGCAGCTGAGACGCCACCACCCGCTCAATCACCTTGCCCAGAAATGGATATTCGAGACTGGCCGAAAGTTGTTTAAGTTAGTGGGATCCAGGGAGGGATTCTTCAGGAGGGGGCGAACTGCTTCTTCAAAGAAGGCAGGAGCACCCCCTCCCTCAGAGATGAGTTCACCACCCTCCCCGTCCACTTGGCCAGCCCTTCCCAGGCAGCTCTAATTAGCCCTGCTGGGCAAGATGCCTCTTGGAGCCCCCATCCTGCTGAGGTAAATGAAAAGTCAGGCCTCAGACTTAAAAAATGTAATGCTTGGTCTTGAAGCAAGGTCATGCTCGGCCATGAACTCTAGAAGCTGCTCCTTCATCTTGGCTTTCAGAACACCGAGGAGGCTACCTGATGACGAGGCGAAGGCCAAACAATTGTACTTTGCAGGAAAGCAGCTAGAGAAAGGTGGGGAAAGGGCATGTCTTGGAACTGATTATATCCCCACTGGCTCCTGCTTTGATTGCAAGAGGGGGCCCCATAATCACATTCTATTGACAAGACTCTTGGTTGGCGCCATGGAAACGGACGGACGACAACACCTCTGAAGGCACACCGTGACCGAAATCTGTGGTGGTTTTTGACTCCTAGAAATCAAAGCTAACCTTCATTAACTGGCCTCCCGAGCCACATCTCTGGCTCAGGCTGGAAACACGGCACGGTGATGCAAAGGTGTTGTTGTCTTTGAGGTCCAGGAACATCCCTGAGGCTGAAGAATGGTCTGGCTGAGTCTCTCGCAGGGCTGCCACCCATGACGCCCGGCTGCTGAGGGGTTGTGTGGTTTGACACCTTCACCCCAAACACCCAAGAGTGAGTGCTGAAGGTTTCCAAGTCCTGTTTGTGAGGGGCTTTGAAGGAGAAGTGCCAAATCCTCAAATGAAAAATGGAGTTTTCAAAAATGGAAAAAACATTGGAAAAATGGAATGGAAACAATGGTTTACCAATTCTGATTTTCTTTCCAATCCTAGTCTTGGGAAAGATCTCTGGAGCCACAAATGGTGCTGAAGGTGAGGGGGAGGTCAGGCTCCTGCAAAACTTAGCATTCCCCCCCCACTCTAGGAATGCCATTGCAGCTAGGCATGCCTCAGTAATCGGCCTGGTGACATTCGTGATGTGGATCTCGGTTTGTATAGACCGGTACAGTCTGACTCTATCCAATTTAATTCCCACCTGGAACAAAAATTATCAGCTATGCAAACTTGGGGGAAAAGCTTAAATACAGGAGGGTAGGCAAGGAGCTTGGAGCTTTGTGTACAAAGGTTGCAAAAAGGGTTCAATTTCAATTCGAAGTGAATTTCAGGGTTTTTCTCAAGGCAAAACATTGGAGGGTGTTTAAGGAAATGTGTTTCTATAAGACAGGTGGAAAATTCTCTGTGGGAGTTCTGCATGTCCCCAAGACAGTTAGCATTGAAATTTCAAAAAGTGAAATGCAAAGTAAATTTGAGGGTTCCTCTGAGGCAAAACTTCTTAGAAACTTTGAAGGGAAGTGAAATGAGCTTTTGTAAGACAAGTGAAACTTCTGGGACGTTTCCTCCCATCCCCAGCTGCAAAGCATGAAACTTACAAGTTCTTCCCCCACTTCTGAAGCAAGGCTGGAAAAGCACTTTCCCTATAGAGGTGAAACTGACAAGGAGTTTCAATAGATTTATTTATGATTATTTATTTGAAGAATGTATAAACTGCCTTTCCCATGCTGCAGCAAATGCCCAAGGCAGCTTACATGGGCAGGCTAGTTAAAATCACTATTGTGGTTTACAAATATATAATATTCTGTGATTCCCATAAATCCTCAGTCCTTTGCAGTGTGGTTCTCTGGCTGTGTGCCAGGGTAGTTGTGGGGATGGGGGGGGGAGAGAGAGAGAGAGAGAGAGAGATGTCCTCTTACTCCAAGTTGCACTACAGTCACCTCCTAACCCGGGCTGGATATGGTGCAGGCCAGCTGGTTAGGATTGGGCTGCCTGGGATGTGCCTGGGGAGACACACCTATGAATTTTAATTCAGACTCAAGCCCTTGATTTCTTCTTCTCTTTTCAAAACTATATTGTACAGTATAGGTACACTATAGAGGAGAGGGATCACAACATCCAAAACAGCGGATTGTAAAAGGAGCCGGCAAGCACAGCTGCCTCCTTTTGGTGGCCATTTTTTACCCATCTTGCCTTGGGAGATATTGTCCTCATACCTCAGTCTCCTCCCTGTTTTGGCCCTTGGGCTGGCCCCTGACCTACACCCAAGCAGTGCTCCTCTGCCATTCCCCTTGACATGTGGACTTCTGTGCTGGCAAGGCTCTCATTGCACCAGCACATGCGGAAGATATGTCGGCCTATTTTGAGCATAAGACTGGGCTGTGAAGGCCTTTCCCAGCTCTGCCTGAAGATGCTGGGGACTGAAACCAAGATCTTCAGCTTGCAAAGCCGGCATGCTTGCTTACAGAGACCTATGAAATATGCACATGAGAGCAGGGGCAAAGGGAAGGGGAAAGATAGCTTCGGAGTACTTTGCAAGTTTACCTACATTGCTTTAGCAGGGTGAACATCCATTTTTTGGGGGGGGGAGGGCTCATCTTCAGCAGCATTGCATCAATTCAAGGGGGAAGGGCAGTTCTAAGACTTGAAAGAAGAAGGAAAAAAAAAAAGGAGTTCATTAGCCCAATGTCAGAGGAGCACTTTCTATAGTTAACAGACAAAAAAAGCTTTTACACAGTTAAAAATCTGCTAGCTGCTCTTGCATTAAGAGCAAATTAAATGCCTTTCAGCTGCCATGAAATGGTTATTATGTAAAGCTGAGAGGGAGGAAGAGAGGATGAGAGAGAAAGAAAAAGAAAGAGTTCTGTGGGTCTTTTTTTCATTATTGAAGATGCATTTTCTCCTAAATAGACCAATTATGTCTGACACTTTAATTGACAGCCAACTCGGCAAGGAAAGACTTTTTTTTTCTAAAGTAGTTAAGTCTCATTGATTTTGATATCAGCTGTAGTTTTTTTGTTATTTTTTATTTCACTTCATGTTGCCTTCCCCTTTTTATTTCATTCCTTCATGTTATAGTCAATTTGAAAGGTTCGTTAGCAACATATTAAGCTGCCTTAGATCTGTTTATTTTTTTTAATAGGAAGCATTAAATAGAGCGCTACACAGAGAGATGCAGTTGTCTTAACAAATGCTTTTCCATGGCATAAACGTTCCTTGATTGCTAACAGAAGAAGAAAAAGGGAGCAAAAGGTGCATTTTCGTGGTAAGCCAACAGCAAGTTGAGTTAAAAAAGACGTTAAAAATAAATAAAAGATACACGGATTCTGAGAGAAAATTGAGCTACATAACAGGCTGGTTGCACAGTACACCAGAGGGGTATGAAGGGTTTTGCTTCTTGCTTGCTTCCTGCAACTGTTGAATTGGGTGAAAGATAATTCAGTGCTCTGCCTGCCCTTGGCCAAAGAGGGGGATGATGCACACCTCAAGTGGAACCCAACCTCTCATGGAAGAACATCTAAACTTTGCAGCCAACTTGCACTGCAGCCCAAAATAATTCTTCTTATTGTAGGTATTTATGTAAATAATAAATACATATTTATCCTGCTGATAATGGGATGCTTGTTGGCTTGCAATGTTCATTAAAATACAACAAAATACAAAAGCAAATAGATAAAAAGGTAGAAAACAGAAGCCCACATGGGCTGTGACGGCAGAGTTCAGCTTAGCTGTGGCTTAGAGCGCCATCCTAAACTGCACTGGGGCCTCCACGGGGAAAGAGCAGCTGCACCTATGGGCTACTGGCAGTGGTGTCATCTAAATGATTTAAGAACAGGTACTCACTTTTGATTGGCATGTGTCGGGACCCGCCCACCGGAAGTGACGTCGTAAGCCGGAAGTGAGGTCGTGGCAGGAAGGGACATGAAAAAAGCCCTTTTTGAGGCCTCAGATGATTTTAAACTGACCCAGCAGTGGCAACAGTATTCCACAGCACCCCCAGAACATGTTAAGGAGGCCTGGCATCATGTTAAAACCCCAGAGCAACTCATTTTTCAGTGGCAAGGAAAGGCAAGGCTCCGCTCGCTGCCTGCCTGCCTGCCTGGCTCTGAGAACGTGCAGGCAACTCAAACATGCAGGAAATTCAAATGTTGCAGAGGGCGGAGTCGACGAGTGGGCGGGTGAATGGGCGGGGCCAGGTGTAATCCTAGAAACCGGTACTCGCGTACCCCCGCGTACCCCCTGCATGACATCACTGGCTACTGGGATCTGCGCCCATTATATAGCAGGCGCAGACCTGAGTTCTCCTCACAACTTGAATCTAGGCTCCACTCCCGCCCCCCAGCTGGACTGCCCTCCACCCACCCAGTTCCTCCTGCCCTCCCCCTGCCCAGACCACCCCTGCTCCAGCCCAACTTGGCTTCTGCCTAGTAGGTTCAGCTAGCCTGTCCGCACTGGCCAGAACCAGCCAGGAAGGGGGAAGGAACCAGGACAGAGCTGTCAACCCCAAGGACCGCGCTCAGGCCTGCAAGTTGCAACCCCCCGATCCATCCTAATGGGAGCACTCAAACTCATCTCTTTGGTCCCACCACGTAAGGGTGGGTCTGCAGATGGGCAGCACCCTGGGAATCGGTGCCCTGTGCTCCAATCCCCGAGACTTGAGGGTCTGCTCTTGCCACTGCTCCCCACTCCTGCCCAGGGACTAGAGAGGATGCTCCGCTGCGGCAGGGCAGGCAGAAGTCCTTCTTCAGCTCCCACTGCAGTTGTGGGTTGTGGCACGAAGGAGGCCTTGCGTCCCTCTGCTGCTTAGTCTCTGGGCACTACGTTCATGGGGTCCTTGGCATGCACATGTGTTTTCCAAAGAATGAGGTGAGCGTACCTTACGGAATCCTCATAGGCTCTTGCCCCAGCCCCTCCCACCCACCCCCCAAAAAAACCTGGATGCCCCACTGCCTCCAAATATCCACCTGCCGTGGGAAGCAAATCTGCATATGTGACCATGGGTGAGGAGGATCGGGAGACACTTGAGTGGCTAAGAAGCGGGTTCTAAGAAGTCCCAGTGGTTGGCAGATCCCTCAGGCTGCACCTGAGCAGAAGGGGAGGCTCTCCAGGGTCTGAAGGACCAGAAGCAGGAGCCCCCCTCTCCCCACAGGGCTGCCCCACCTGGCGAGCCACAGGTTGGCGTCACTCGGGATTCCGGTTCTGCTCACCCAGGCTGGCCCCTCTCCTCTCTCAGCCTGTCAAAGCCTCCTGCAGCTACTGGGCAGGACCAGGCCTGCAGCCGCCTCCCAGCTCCGCTTCTGGACTGACTTCCGTGTGGAATGTTCCCCCTCCCTTTGGCCTTTGCAAGCCCACCAGGCAGCTGACCGGCCAAGGAGCCAAGTAATCCCCCTGCCTGATGGCTCCCTCTGCTGCAGCCTGGGAAGGGAAAGGCTGCGGGCAGACCCAGGCCTGGGGAGGGAGAGGGCTGGGCTGGCAGCCGCCGCCTCAGCCGGCCCATTGGAGCAGTTCTGTCCTCGGTCCTCTTCCCCAGGGTGGACAGACAAGGTTCTCTCAGCTCTGGCTCCTGGTTCCCAGCTCCCGACATCGCTCAGCTTTGACAGGTGGACCACGGGAGGCTGCTCACCCTTCTCCAGTGGCGGATCTAGGGGGCAGGGGGGGGCAAGAGCCCTGGGAGCCATCTTGGGGCCATCTAGGGGGGCGCCAGTGGCCCCTGCAACATTGTGCGGGTAGACCTGGGCTCCGGAGCCCAGGTCTACCCATTGGGACCAGCCACGAGTAGACCTGGGCTCCCTTCAAGTCTGCTTCTGGTGGGTAGACCTGGGCTCCCATGGGGGCGCACTTCTATTGGGTGCCCCGGGCGCCATTTTGACTAGGTCCGCCCCTGCCCTTCTCTGACTTGTTTCCAGCTCCAAGTTCCCAAAGTGTTTTTTCTCCCAGCAGGGCCCCTGTTTCTTGGAAAATATATTCCTGGGGGTGGGGGGAAAGCAGGCTGGAGAGGAGAATTTTGAGCCAGAAACCCCTCTCCCTGTCCACCTTTTTTCACTCAGATGCTGCAACCTGCTTGGGGAGGAAAGGATCGCACAACTGCTCCGAAGATGCCTTTTGAGCTTGGCTCGGATCGTGGAATTCTGAACGGCTCCAGGAGCAGGACCTGGCTGTCAGTCTTGCCCCCCACCTCTGCCGAACTCTCTTCCCTCTAGGACATCTCGAAATGGCCCTTCCGATGGGAGGGGTCTCCGTGGAAGAGTGTTGGCACTTATGAGGCAGCTCAAACCTCTCCGCTGCCAAGTCTGAGCGTGAGGACAAACAAGGCGGCCGCAAACACTCTGCTGGAAAGTGCTTTGTGAGTGATAAATAATTATGCGAGCGGGAGCCGAGAATGTCCTGCTGCTGCCCGCGGTATTTGCTTAATGGGGCATTGAGAGACTCTCTCCTTAAGTGCCACTTCTGCCCGGGAACGGGGATCCACGCACTTGAAAGCCCGGCTCATTCCAGGAGGCGGCTGCTTCCACCCCACAGGTCACAGTGTGGGGGTCTAACTAAACACCCCCCAGTGGCCCACAGTGAACTGAGAACCTGCTAGCGGTGCATTTCCACAATTAGTGACCGAAGCATCCCAGCCTCCTGGCAGCCGTGATGAATGCCAGGCGAGTATTTGCTTGCTGAACGGAGCGCAAACAGCTTCCAGATCAGTCAATAATTACTTTGGAGGAGCCGGCCTGTCGGAGGGGCCATAAAAATGAACTTATCTGCGTGGTGGCCGTGCTGGGGGCCGAGCCCTGTCCTCGCTGCTTGCCTTAATGGCTTGATTAGGCCGAGATCATTAGTGGGGTTCTCCTCAGAGTTCATGCTAATGGGCCAGTATCTAATGGACGCCTGCAGAGTGAGTCACGCTCCGTCCCCCGGATTCAGCCAGAGCCGCTCTCAAAAGATTGTTTTTTTTAAAATCTGCGCTAATAAAATATCGTGTTTGGTTTTCAATTAGGGCACCGGAGATTACGCTTCTCATGCGGAGTGACAATGCAAAGACCTGGCGCTCTGAGGTGGCGCCACTGGCTGTTCGCTGGAATCCTGCCACCGCGTTTGCCCCAGCCGTAGGCAGGCACAGCAGTCCGTGGACATGGGCAGACCAGCCCCAGTCAGAGCAGCAGCATCACACCCTTGAAGAGGGATGAACAGGGATTGGGGCAGTGATGTCATGCAGGGGGAACACGGGGGAACTCAGTTCCACTAGTTAAAATTAGGGCTGCATCCACCCACTTCACTCTCCACCCTCCACCCTCCCAATTCCTCTGCAAAGAGCTTTTCTTCTTGGTTAGCCGGCATTCAGAGGGTTAAAGGGAGCGACTCCAGATTCCTAGGGGGGTGAAGGCAGTGATGTCATTCAGGGGGAACGGACCAGAACGGGCGTTCTGGATCCTAACGGGCTCCGTGGCTGGTTCCGGGTTCCCGACAAGTGCCAATCAAAAGTGAGTTCCTGTTCCTAAATCATTTGAATGACATCACTGGATTGGGGTAACCTACACACACACACACACACACACACACACACACACACACACACACACACACGAAGGTCTAGGGAGGGGAGGAGGGGAAAGAGAACTCCAAGCCACCACTGTTGTTACCATAGCCCCGGGGTCAGAGGGTTTGCTCCTATGATGGGGGCCTGCAATGTTGAGCACGTTTAGATGAGCTACACTGGCTGCTGGTTCATTTCGGTCCCAATCTGAGGTGCTGGCTTTGACCCTTACAGCCTTTTATGGCTTGGGACCGGCGTATTTGAGAGACTGACTTTTTCTGTACAGTCTGGTCCGTTTTCTTCAGGCCAGTGACGTTCCTACCGGGGGGAGGGGGGACACCACTAAGTGTTGCAGGAGCCTGAGCTCTTGTGTAACGCCATCCTTCCCCTGCACATCCAGAGCTACTCACAGCTCAGAGAGCTGGCTTGGAAGCTTTGTTCTCCAAGCAGAGAACGGCTCTGGAGGTGAGGGGAGGGGACCATGTAACACAGGAGTTCAGGCTCCTGCAACACCTTGCCCCCTGTAGGAATGCTACTACGTAGGCCTTCTGAGGGGGCCCTTTTGGTTGTGCTGCCATAAGGAGAGGTTGGGGGGTGGCAGCCAGAAATAGGGCCTTCTCTGTGGTGGCTCCTGTATTGTGGAATTCCCTCTCCTTTGAGCTGGAAACAGCTCCTGCATTGTTAACCTTCCAGCGAAGCCTGATTCATTTTTATTCTGGAAAGCCTTTGATGCCTCATGAGAGGATATGATGGCTGCTTCTTCAGTAATTTATTTAATATGTTAATTGATTTTTTTTTATTTTTTTGCTGCTGCTGCTTGGCTTTTATTGTCTATTTTATCATTTTATTTGTATATTATCTTTAATGAATTTTTAAGTGTTGTGAAAGCCCCTAGGTGCCTTTTGGGGAGAAAGGTGGGGCACATCTTGAATGAATGAACAAACCCTTAGTTTAAAAAAGCGTTTCCGATTGCTCCCCAAAGATGCTCTAAATGGCTGGCCCTGATCCAGAGGGAGCCTGTGAGAGTTCACAGAGCGTGCGCAACAGAAGGGAGTGCAAGGGAGTGGCAACAGGATGCAAGCATCTTGTTGTCTCGTGCCTCCCTGGGGCACCCGGTGGGCCGCTGTGAGATACAGGAAGCTGGACTAGATGGGCCTTTGGCCAGATCCAGCAGGGCTCTTCTGATGTTTAAGGAAATGCACGGAAGCGCATCTCGCTGCTCCGCAGAGCAAAGCATCAGGGCTGACCCTCCAACAGCCCTGCTTTCAAAGCAGACCCTCCTTGCGGTCAGTGCACCTGTAGGCAACTGGGCTCTAAATGTCTCTACGGAAAAGTGGATTTCCCGTTTTACTGTGGCCTGTACCGATTCCATTCCCCAACCACACTGTGGTGTCGCTGTGGTGGCCCTGGTTGCCACAAGGAAATTGTAGAGCTGGAAAAGGTGTCAAAGAGGGCAACCAAAATGACCTTTCGGGGCAGAAACACTTTCCTTATGAGGAACAGCTGCACCATGCGGGGCTTTTGAGCCTGGTAAAAAGGCGATTAAGGGGGGGACATGACTGAGACTTAAGCACGGGGCCAGCCTTAAGCCAGCGTGACCAATGTCCTCACACTGGGCCCTGCACTTTGGGGGTCCGCACCAGCACAGTGAGCTTATCGCCTGCAGCCGCCACTGGGATCTCTCGCCGGAGGGGGGGGGCGAGCAGAACAGCTTTCCCTTGGCCCCCCCACCTGCCCCTTCCTTCAATGGGCCTGCCCAAAATGGGCCTCCTGGAAGCAGTGGGTGGTGATGGCATCCTGTCACCACTAACTATTCCCAAGTGCTGCGCATGGCACTATAACTGCTTTTCCTTGTGAGCAGGGGCCACACAGGGAGGATGGGGGCCCTGTGGGATTGCCCCATGTTGGGCCTTGCCACTGCTGAAGCCAGCCCCAGTTAAGCAGTGTGGAGAGGGGAGAGAGAAAGGGGGCAAGTGGGGTGGTGCTGATGGCATCATTATTCTGAAGTGCCTAGGGTCTGCCACGTATGGTCATTAATCTTTGACCTAGTTGTTCGTGTAACCGATTGGGGGGACTAAGGGCACAATCCTAACCTGGAGAGAGGCCGGCACAGTTAGGCCAGCAAAGTTTGGCTGGCACAAGGGACACCGTGAAGTATGTTTGGACCACTCTCGGAGTCAGATAAGCCAGCACACAAGTGCTGTGACAAGCCATCCTCCCTGACTCCAAGAGTGGTCCAAACATGCTTTACAGTGTCCCTTGTGTTATGGAAAGCGCGGAAGATCCCCTCGAGGAGGCAGTAGGTGGTGCCGATCCTCACCTGGAGTTATGCAGGATTAACACCAGGGAGGTAGCAGAGGCTGGGCTGCACAGCTGCAGCCACTTAGGAGCTGGGTATCTGGGATGGGACCTGGGAAGGTCCTAGGAAGGCACCTGGGTTGGTGCTGGAAGGGAGAAGCTGTATAGGTACTGGAGGATGGTAACTGGGATGGAGTGCTGGATGGACTGACTGCCTGCCTGCCTGGACTGACTGTTGGAAGGACTGAAGGAAGGATAGTTGGACTGGCTAAGGTAAGCTCATTGTGGGGAACGACTGTGGGGAACAGTTGTTTGGCTGCCACGCCCCTGGAGCCACCAGTGGAGGTTGTAGCTGGGACAAGCTGACTGCCTATTGTTTGGTGGTGGGTTTTGTTGGTGCTAGACTTACTTTGGAGCTCAGCCAGTGATGAGGGCAGAGACTTCCAGTAGTCTCAAGCTCATGACCTTTGGATCTTCAGCTGTTATCTTTGGGCAAACGGAGGCATTAACCCTCTTGGCTAAATCTTCTTATATTTCAAGTATAAGTGAAATACTTGCGATAAAGTCAGTGTCAGACCTGATCCTCCTGGGATGGCGACGCAGTGCTGGGAAAAGAAAATCGGAAGGTTTTCTGTCTGTTGTGTGGCTGTTGACAAACAGGAATCCTCTCTGGTGCGAGATACTGTATGCGCCCTTGTATTGGAAAAGACGGGAGATACCCAGAGGACAGGGAGTGGCATCAGCAATGGCCCCTTGTCCCAGATAAACCAGGGATTATAGGGTCAATCCCAGAAGGTTTTGCCAGCTATGAAGGGAGGCCAGCACAGGTGCAGATGGGCGTGGCTGATGTTAGAGTCTGCCCAGCAACAGGCATGGATTGGCTGGCCTCAGTATAAAGCTGGAGGCAGCAGAGGGAGAAAGGAATCTGGGATGGGACCTGGGAAGGTCCTAGGAAGGCACCCAGGTGGCTTGGTGCTGGAAGGGAGAAGCTGTATAGGTACTGGAGGATGGTACCTGGTATTTTGAGCGAAGCCAGTGATGAGGGCAGTCTGGAGGAGGCTGGCCAGCCAGTGATCCCAAAACAAAGCTGCTGAAAGAGAGGAGGCCCAGTGGGTGACTGAACCCCCTCCCTCTGGCCTATCTCTGAGGCTGCTCTGTGGGGAAACAAGTTAGCCTAGTGTGGGCATTGAGATCCTTGGGGAGGTGCGGCAGGGAATTTGGCGGAACACTTGTCTTCTCTAACTTTAAGTTCTCAGTTGCAGGACGGGATTTGGCGGAACACCTTGTGAGGGCCAAGCTTTGCTGGCCTAACTCTAGGTGAGGATTGCGCCCTTAGTCCCCCCCCCCAATCGATTAAATTAACAACTAGGTCAAAGATTAATGACCATGTGCTAAATGCTAAGATGGTATGCTAAAATACATCCCATTTGCCTGCGAAGGTCCTTTTACTGAGCAGTAGCCCTAGAAATCACGGTGGAGTCAAAGTGCCCCTTGCGCAGCCTGCGGTTCCCAAGTGGCTCCTGACATGTGCCAAGCTGGGCAGCTATCCAGGCTTCTGGTCATTCGGCAAGGCAAAGACTGTTTCTGAGGGCACCAAAGGGGTCTTCTGGATGTCAGCAAGGACCGCCAGAGAGCTGCGATAGCAGCCGCCTATCAAATGCCAACAAAACACACGAGCACGCCGAGTGGCATCCTGCTGATTAGCTGTTTGGCTGCCAGAGCTGAGGCCTCCCACACAGGCAGCTGCGTCTGGTGCCGTCTTTTCTCCGCACGCAGCAGCATCACACTCGGGCAGCTGTAATCGCGATCCGCTCCCCAGCCCTGCAGACCTGTTTGTGTGCGATTGCCTCCCACCTCCAGGCTACACCCACTCAAGGCACACTTTGCCTTTGAAGGAAAAAACCACAACGGAAGAACAATCAGTAGAACGGACGGACCCTCGTTTGTACGTAGTTTGGAAGACATGACTCTAGCTGGGCCTGGTGTGAACAAACAGGGAGCACTTCGTGTCTGCACTGAAGGAGTGTGGGGTTAGGGTTGCGCCTCTCGACCTGGGCACCTTCCGAGCAATCCTGGTGGTGAGCCTTTGGCTACGTTCCCATGTCCAGTGTGATTGATTCCTTTGCAGTGGTGCAATGGATCAGGAAATTGCTCCGCGGTTTATCTCCCAAGGCATACTTTCAATTGCTCTTAATAAGGAACAGTGACTCCCCTACTTAAAGTAAGGAGGCAGAAATGGTGCCATAGGAGCACCCCTCCTGTGGTTGCTAAATCCAGGTTTCTTGGCACCTCTGGGGTCCTGAGCAACCTCCTTCCCCCACTTCCCCCTTACTGTCGTTGGCGCTGTTCCAGCAAAACAGCTGGCGTGGATCCAAGAAGACCCACTGGGGTAGCAGAGGCTTACTCCAAGGCCAAGGAGCAAAAGTGGCCTTCCCTTGAGATGGTCTCCAGACTGCCTCCCCCGCTGGATTCAGCATGTGCTCTGTTGGCATGGAGCAGGGGAGGATTTGGTCAGGACTGGGCCCTTGGTGAATCTTCAGTTAGGTTTCTCTTAATAGCTGGTTGTATTGAATCTGCTGTTCTGTTGCATCCATGAGTTTTACACACTCTGTTACTCAACAGAAATCCAAGTTACGAACCCCGCCGTGACTGACCTTGGAAGGGGAGGTTGACCAGGGCTGTGGATCAGATCGCTCCCGGGGGTGCTGTGCCCAGGTTTATTGAGGAGCTGCAGACAATGAAGCAGCAGGACAGAGGCTTAGAGCAGCAGCGGCAGAAAAAATGTGCTGAGTGAGAGCATGTTTTAGAGCCTATTATTCTGTGATGGGTCTGCGAAGCACGTCACAGATAAAGTCAATCAAATTCGGCATGACTTGGACACCACCTTTGGAGCATCCAATGACGTCCCTTTGGCACCTGTCTTTCCGTTTTTTTCAGGTTGCAGACCCTGAGGAGGTGGGCAGGGTTCTTTGGAGTGCGAGATGTCATCCACCATGGCTGACTGGATCTGCCTAGGAAGGGCAGGCTGTGGACAAGGGATGAGAACACATCTCAAGGGAGGGCTGTGCCACCGGCATGGAAGCAGGCGGTGGTTTGCGCCCTCTGAAGAAATCTATCCCTACTCTCTAGAATTGACCACTTTGGAAAACTGCAACCAACTTCTCAAATATCCCTTTGGGGGGCAGGTTGAGGCATTCCAGCTCCAGGGGATCTTGGGGGAAGCTGATTACTTGGATCCATTCCAGTCTTCAACACCTGCCCCCCTAGCGGGACCCTAAATACGCCTCTGCTGATAAGACGGAGGTTCTCCTGCTTTGGAAGTCCACAATGCAGGCATTAGACTGCTGTGAGAGGGGCAGCACTCCCACTGAAGGAGCAGCCCCGCAGCCTAGGGGTTCTTCTAGACATGCAGCTGCTCCCAGGTGCCCGCTCTGGTGCAGGGAGCCTTTGCTCAACTTCAGCTGAGTCTCCAGCTGCAACCGTATCTGGGTTGCTCAGACCTGGCCACGGTGACCCATGTCCTAGTGACATCTAGATTAGGGGCCCAGTCCTATCCAGCGTTCCAGTGCCAATGGAGCATGCATGCATCCTATGAGGGGGGACAGTCACGGAGATCTCCTTGAGACTGCACTGCTGCTGCATCAGAGCTGGGAATTTGGATAGGATTGGGCCCTAGATTACGGCAGCACATTCTGCATGGAACTGCTTTTGAAAACTGTGCAGAAACTGCAATTAGTGCAGAATGCAACTACCCATGTGGTTGTTGCAGGCTGTTATTTCTATTTTTTCACTTTTCAATGTAGTAGCCATTAGAGATGCAGCTCTTTTCTGTGGGGTGACTCCAAAGTACGGTGCACTGAATTTGGTAGCACTTAAAAGGAAGTCAGCCTGAAGGTCTTTAAAAGGAACCATTATTTTTATTTTTAATTCCACTCCTAAAATCTTATTCCTACCTGATACCTGAGTCGAGCTGAATTTTCTGCCTCTGAGCACTGCTTGGTGTCTACAAATTGGCTGAAGAGCAGCAACCAAGCACTTAAAACCACATCAGACAATGCAATTACATTCTGCTACATTTCATGTACATGTTTCTCAACACAAGTGAAACAGCAATAAAATTGATCGTTTCTACTCCTCTGAAGCCAAAACCGTCCTGTAGTTCTTAGGGCAGGCAAGTGGCAAATTGCACGAGTGGAATAATCTGGCAACCTGAGTGCATTGCTGCAGTTGGCTTGTCAAATACCTGAAATGTATAATTATAAATATGAAGCTCTCTCTTCCTGCTCCAATTACCCTCAATTTCTTATTATTTTTCAAATGTAGGTACTGGTTGGAAACAGCAAAGCTCTTTCAAGGTGATCCCTTCAGGAGAGGAAGAAATTTTTTTTTTCAATTTCTGTTTTAAAGAGTGCAATAACTTAGAGTCCACAGGACTGGGTTTGTTCATGCACAAAGTGAGTCAAAGTAACACATTTCTATAATCTCCTGAGATTATAACAGCACACTGGACATTATTAAGACTGGCACTAAGGAGCATCTTTGCCTGACATTTGTGATACTATGGAGAGAGGGCTTTGCTGGTGTTTGCCAGGATGCATCCTTCACTCCCTCCTGATTTGAAGGCACCAGTAGCATAGCTGGGGGGAACAGTAAGTACTGCAGGTGCCACAATGCGCCATGAAAACAGCCCCTCCCACTCACCATCAGAGCCATTCTGTGCAGTGACAGCAATGCACAAGTGCGTGGGAGAGGCTGCTTACATGGCACATTGCAAGCACCTGCAGTGCTTACAGTTTTGCCCCCCCTCTAGCTATGCGACTGGAAGGCACTGAAATATTCAATCAGGCTAATTTATGCATGCACTAAAGCTCATCACCTGCATGCCAGGCTAGAGTGTAAGTGAGTGTAAGTGACAGTTTGTCCAGTAGAAAGAGAGGTGGGGAAAAGGGATCAACTAAGAGTCCCTCCTTAGGGAACCCCGTTTATAGGTGTTACTATGCAAATGCCCGAAGTCTCCGAGCAAAGATGGGGGAACTGGAATGTTTGGTGGCTAGGGAAAACATTGATATAGTAGGCATAATGGAAACCTGGTGGAATGCAGAGAACCAGTGGGATACTGCCATCCCAGGCTATAAACTCTATAGGAGGGACAGGGAAGGGCGTGTTGGCGGAGGGGTGGCCATCTATATCAAAGAAGGGATAGAATCCAGCAGAGTAGAGACTGAAGGTGGGCCGGACTCCACCATAGAGTCACTGTGGGTTAAACTACCAGAGCATAAGAGTGATGTAATAGTGGGGGTGTGCTCCGGATCAAAAAATTGAAGATGACCTTGAAACGAGGAAACAAATCAGGGCGGTGACCAAGAGAGACAGGATTGTAATCATGGGGGACTTCAATTATCCTCATATCGACTGGGTCAACTGCTGCTCTGGTCAAGAAAGAGAGACCGGATTCCTTGACGTGCTGAATGACTTTGCCTTAGAGCAGCTAGTCATGGAGCCGACCAGAGGACAGGTGACTCTGGATTTAATATTGTGTGGTACTCGGGACCTAGTTAGGGATGTTAGTGTTATTGAGCCATTGGGGAACAGTGACCATGCTGCGATTGGTTTTGCCATGCATGTCCAGGAAAGAGTGCGGGGCAAATCTGACACAAGAACCCTTGACTTTCGAAGGGCAGATTTCCCTCAGATGAGGAGGCTAGTTAGAAAGAAATTGAAAGGGAAGGTAAAAAGAGTCCAATCCCTCCAGGCTGCATGGAGGCTGTTTAAAATAACAGTAGTAGAGGCCCAGCGGAAGTGTATACCGCAAAGAAAGAAGGGCTCGACAAGGTCCAGGAGGGTGCCTGCATGGTTGACAAACAAAGTTAGAGAAGCTGTAAAGAGCAAGGAAGCTTCTTTCCATAAATTGCCCCAGTGAGGAGAATAAAAAACAACATAAACCCTGGCAAAAGACAAGTAAGAAGGTGATATGGGAGGCCAAGAAAGAGTTTGAGGAACGCATAGCGAGCAACATAAAGGGGAATAATAAAAGCTTCTTCAAGTATGTTAGAAGCAGGAAACCTACCAGAGAGGTGGTCGGCCCGCTGGATGGTGAGGGAGGGAAAGAGGCGATAAAAGGGGACTTGGAGATTGCAGAGAAATTAAATGAATTCTTTGCGTCCATCTTCACGACAGAAGAACTTGGGCAGATACTGCAGCCCGAACAGCCCTTCCTAACTAAGGAATTAAATCAGATAATGGTAAATAGAGAAGATGTTTTAGATCAAATTGATAAATTACATATAAATAAATCACCAGGCCCAGATGGTATACACCCAAGAGTTATTAACCCATTTACCACCATGGCATTTCTGTGCAGCACTTTTTATTTTGCCTTTTGAAGCATGTACAGCCCCCCCTCTCTCTGGGAAATATGTTTTTGGAACCATGTCAAAGTATTCCCATATACCTGAACTGAAATTGGTGTTTTTGCCCGCCAGTGGTACTGGAAATTTAATGTTTACTGTGCAAATATGGTGTGCTATCCATGGTGCTGTGTATCAATTTCTATGGACGTGTTGAAAAAAAGCTACCTTTATCCCTGAAAATCTTAAAAAAAAATTCATTTTTCACTTGCATACAGCTTGCTTACTTCAGGAATTTCCAGAAGGGGGCCCTAGAGTACCAATCCTGGAGTAAGAAGTTCATTCTTGCAAAACTGAATTTTTTGCAGAGGTTTGAGTGCTACAATTTGGCTAATTAGGTCTTTTGCAGGCTTGTGGTATTTGTTTTGCATCCCCCTAATGAGATGGAGACAGAAGTCTTCTAAACTTTCCTTGACCCTTCTCTGCTTTATAAACATGTTGGGAAAAAGGCTATTTTTTTCAGAGCTGGCTTCTGCAGCTTGCAGCTTCAGAACTGATATACTGATATAAGATAAACCTTTAACCTTTAGAGGTTGCCTCCCACCCCAGCCCTAGAACAAGCTGTGGAGAAAAAAATATCTTTCTCATTGATTTGCAGCTACAGAGGCAAGAAATAACCTTTCAAGAAATATAACCCTTTAGTTGCTGCAAGGGTGATTCCTATGTGAAACAAAGCAAAATCATCAATCCCATCTCCCAGCACTTGGACTGTGTCCAGGTGCTGATTTGGAGGAAGCTTGTGCCCAATCCTGTTCAATTTGTCAGTGCTGAGGCAGCCACAATGAAACCCCAAGGTAAGAGAATAGTTGTAACCTTACTTTGGGGAGACTTCTGTGACTGTCCTCACACTGCAGGATGCAGCACTGGTTCAGCACTGGATCACCACTGGAAAGTTGGATAGGATTGGGCCCTAGGTACTCATGCCAGTGCCCTAGGTACTCATGCACCTGGGTCATGGGTGCATAGAAGCACCATCATGGTTTTTTTTCCCCCTCAGCCCGTAGGTAAATGGTAAAGCTTGTGTACATTACATATGCTAGTATTTCTCTGCAGTGGGGAAGGAAGCCCTGAGTGCATGGCACAGTACTATGGCACAGTAAAGTTTGCTGCCATAGTGCAAGAACAGGATGACCCTCACAGCATGAATCAGCTTTGTGAGAAAAGTAATGTGTAATTTGTAAAAAATAAAATAAAAGT
>JAJKFI010000110.1:1651340-1677757 GCA_029204185.1 Lerista edwardsae | reverse complement strand
TGTGTGTGTGTGTGTGTGTGTGTGTGTGTGTGTGTGTGTGTGTGTGTAGGGGGAGGCTAGGTGTAATGTTGTTCAGTTGGTGCTGAGCATCTCGTCCTGCTCAACTCCCGGGGACTCGTAAGCTGGACAGCTCCTCTGCTATCTTGGTGACCTTCCGGACTTGTTGATGACACCCTGGGCTTCCTTGTAAGGTGGGACCAGTGATGTCATTCAGGGGGAACGGACCAGTACGGGCGTTCCGGATCCTAATGGGCTTTGTGGCTGGTTCAGGGTTCCCGACAAGTGCCAATCAAAAGTGAGTTCCTGTTCCTAAATCATTTGAATGACACCACTGCGTGGGACACATGACTGTGGCAGAAGAAATAAGCCGTGCTGCGACCTTTTAACACTGACTCAACCTGCAAAGCAACTCTCTGGACACCTCTGAGAGCTGGGGGAGGGAGAGCAAGATTATGGTGGAAGGTCTGACCTCCGTTCCATGTCCATGCAGTGGAATGTCTGCAGAGCGCATCTCTGTGTGAAGATGAATGTTCAGTGTGCTGGTGGTTTAGGCTGCAATCCTATTCACAGTTACCCGGGAGTAAGCCCAGTTGTCTACAATGAGAAGTACTTCTAAGTAGATATGCATGGGATTGAGTTTTTAGGGCGCAATCCTATACTGCGCTGGATTAGCTAGGCCGGCTGGCCAGCACCAAATCCAACGCAGTACAGGTGAGGCTGGAGCCTCCCCACAGCAAGGGAGCATTTGACTCCCCTATGTGCTCCTCGGATCTGCGCCCGCTAAATAGCGGGCGCAGATCCGAGGAGACTGTGAGGCCCGAATCGGGACTGCGCAGCCTCCCAGACAGGATGTGGCCATATGGCCACCTCCTGAGCCCGCCCATGTCCCGCCCCCAACCTCCCTCCCTCCCACCAATCCCCATGCCGTCTCAGCACTGAGCCTCCCTCGCGCCGACAGGCTTCAGTCGGCGCAAGGGAGGCTTCCCATTGGCGCTCGCAAGTCAACGTGGGAGCGGCGATTGGCACTCCTGCCTCGGTGCTTCGCCCCCTGTGTCAACACTATAATGTAACGTCGACGCAAGGACCAAGGTAGGATTGCGTTGTCAGATTCAAACAGTGGGCATTTTGTTGTCCTTTTTGTTTTATTGATTACTAGCCTGGGCATCCTAGGCCGGATCCAAACCCTTGGCCCCGGGCCAGTTGGCCTTACCCAGCCGCTTGAATTTGTGTCAGCAATTTTTCCCTGGCGCACATCTGAGTACCCCTATTGGGGTGGCTGCTGTGTGACACAGGATGAAATAATTCCCCTTTGTGCTGCGAAGGTTTGCACTGCAGCCATCTCCAGCCCTGTGCTGGATACAGCACAGGCCAGGATTGGGCTGCCCAACGTTTTTTTTCTGTAAATAGTGCGAGAGGAGACCTGATCTGAATAGGCACCCCGTCCCCAGCAAGGCTAAGTGGTGAAGGTCTCTAAACCCTCCGCTGTAGTTTCACAGCATTTTACACAGTCCTGTGCTACTCTAAAAAGAAAAGCAAGAGAATCAAATGAACACACATTATGTGAAACATGCAGTTTGACCAAAGGGTTGCAATACTTTAAACACACATGTTGGTCTAATATTGTTTTTTTAAATAGTACTAGCTTTTTGGTACCCGGTGTTGCCCGGGTAACAAATGTCATTGGGACTGTCACCAATCAGCTTAGCGACCCCGAAAACTGTGGATTTGAGAGTAATGTCGGTCATTTCCGACATTTTGTTTTGCACCCCTTCTTACCCCCCATACCGAGGGAGGCCGAACCCGGACTCCAACGGTGTTGGGAGCGTCGCCGCTTGGCAACTCTGAAAGCTATGGATTTGATGCTGATATTGGCTGTTTTTGACGATTTTCACGTGGGGCCACCTGCACACCCCCACCCCTGGGGTCGCCAGGGGTGTCGTGCCCCTGCAGTGTTTGTCGCCCGGCCGTAATGCGTATGCGTGCCGAGTTTGCTGGCAATCACTCCAGGTGTTCCAGCAGGTCAGTGTGGACGGTTTGTTTCGCACCCCTTCTCACCCCCCCCCCCACGGCGAGGTGGGCCGAACTGGGACTGAAACAGTGTCGGGAGAGTCGCCACTAGTCCCAACAACCCCGGAAACTACGGATTCGACGCCGATTCCAGCCATTTTCATGCGGGGCCCCCTGCGCACCCCCACCCCCGGGGGGCGCTAGGGGGGGCTGACCCCCGCAGTGTTTGTCACCAGGCCGCAAGGCATGTGCGTGCCAAGTTTGGTGTGCGTTGCTCCAGGTGTTCCAGCAGGGCATGGCGGATGTTTTGTTTCGCACCCCTTCTGGCCCCCCACGCCGAGAGGGGGCCAAACCCGGACTCCAACAGCGTCGGGAGTGTCGCTGCTCATCCCAGCGACCCCGGAAACTACAGATTTGACGCCGATTTCTGCCATTCTCGACGGTTTTCATGCAGGGCCCCCCGCGTACCCCCACCCTCAGGGGCGCTAGGGGGGCCTGACCCCCGCAGCATTTGTTGCCAGGCCGCAAGGAATGGCGTGCCAAGTTTGGTGTGTGTCGCTCCAGGCATTGCGGAGCCTATGCAGAATATATGTACACACACACACACACACACACACACACACACACACGTTCTTCTTTATATATATAGATACTGGAATCCCAATGAAATGGACAGGATGAATGGCGACAACAAGCATCTCCAGACTAAATTATCCCTGGCTTCCTCTGGGCTCTTATCAGCCAGTACCTTTTAGGCACTTTTTTCCAACTAGAAGTAAAACTGGGATAGCATCCCAATCATTCCACTTTGTTTAATTGTGGGGGAGGGTAAGAAACATCCATAGATCTCTCTCCTTTTCTCAAAAAATTTACGCTACAAGTTTTGCCTGTAAATAAGTTTGCCATCAGGAAGACATGACCAACATGGCATAATTGCTTTCCATATTTATTCCCCTTCACTGAACCTCAATCAAATGTTGCTCCATTTCTGAGCTAAAAAGATGATTGTTTCTTTTTTTTCTAATTACCAGCCTGACGAAAACCATCTTTGGTGCGCCAAACCCAGCTGCGTCCTTTGTTTCCATCTGACACCAGCATTGACGTTTAAGACTTTGCAATCAGATTTGACAGAGCCGGTATTTTGTTTTTGACAATACAGAAGAAATACAGATCACCCGGCTGTCTAACACAAAGGTTCTTAGGTCTGCAGGAAACAGTCTCTGCTAGCAAAAGAACAGAATGGCCACAATTCAATGCATAGGTGCGTTTTAGGTCTGTTGAAATCAATGGTCTTAAGGATGCCATCCTAACCCACTTTCCAGCACTGGGGTAAGGGAAGAAACATTCCCTTACCTTGAGAAAGCCTCTGGGATTACGACTCCACTGCTGGATCAGACCGAGGGGCCACGTAATCATCCCATTATGACCAACCAGATGACTCCAGGAAGGCCAGGAACAGGGGCAATTAATTCAACAGCCCCCTCCTGTTGTTGCCCCCTCCTCAATAACTAGTATTCAATGGTATGCTGCTCTTGAACGTGGAGGTTCCATCTTGCCATCATGTCTAATAGGCATTCAGGGTGCTCTCCTCCTCTTCTGAGGCCCGACTGTCATTACTGTGTTGTCAAAACGACACTACAATTTTTCTGGGTTGGGTTCTGGTATTTTGAGGGACAGGCCCAGCAAATCAGTAGCTGACAAAAAACCAGCGGTGGATGAAATTGAAATTTCATCAGAGCAGAAGCTCGACAGGCACCTGCTGGAGATGCTCTAGGAGAATTTCCTTCTACAGGCAGGTGGTTGGACTAGATGTCCTTGTAGGTCCAATTCTAGGATTCTGTGAAATATCCCTGTCAGCTTCTCTAAGTATAGGTGTAAATAGGGGTAGAATGGGAAGGTACTGCTGTGGGGCCTGATCCTATGTCTGCTTGCTTAAAAGCTGCAATGAGTAGCTGGCAGCTTGCACCCACACAGGTAGGAACTACCTGCTTTTTCTGTGGGTCTTTTGGAAGATTTCCCTGCATATTCATCTTGAATGTCACACTGTATATTTATTTCTCTCCTATCGAGGCTGTGAATAATGCAATGCTGAAGTTAAATTCTGCAAGTATATTTAGTCCTACAAAATGGGGATGTTATACTTCTTTAAAAAGACATAAAAGAGATGATTGTATTATATAAGAGAGAGGATTGTGGAATATTCTCCTGGCTGCCTGGAGAAAAGCTTCTTTTTTTGTGGAGCAAATTTGCATTTACCATCCCTTGCACGAACGTTACCCATTTCCTCGCTCGCATTTGCATGCCTCGCCTTTTGTTCCCAGGCTGAAAGCGCAAAGATTTACCATCTGTGGGACGCATGGACTTCCGCCCCGCCACTTCTGACACTGCCTGCTGACTTGGCTTCCCCCAAAGTCTTCTCAGAGGCTCACTCCAGTGAAGAAGAGAACGGCAGTGGTGCACAGCCAGGGGAGAGGACGTCTTCCAGTGCAGCAGCTCGTTTCTCCTTATAAGTATATGTATATACCTGCAGCATATTTCCCAGAATCCCACTAACCCCCCATCTAGTCCAGCCTTCTGCTTTCAAGGACGGGAACTCAAGTCATGATTCTCAGGCTCAAGTTGCAAAAATGCCAGAGTTTTAACAAAGCATGTTGACTAGAGTCACGGATGTAACTGACTCTGGTCAGACTCAAGACTCATGTCAATGACTCGGAAAAGAGTAATGACTCAAATTTGACTTGAGTCCTGCCTCTCTTTAGTGTTTGTATGCTTGCTTGCTTACTTTTTTCTTCTTCCATCACTTCTGCTTTGCCCCAGAGTTCCTCGCGGGAGACGGAAGCTCTTTCGGACTGACTGCAGCAGCCGATGTGGTAGAAGGAGGGTAGGTGGTTCCAAGAGGTGGGCCTGGGGGACTTGAGGGGAGAAGGAAGGCCTAAGGTTTTTTTCTCAATATAATTTGGGTCTCGAGTAATAATGACTCAAAACTTTTTCCGTGAGTCAAGTCACGACGATGTGTGCTATGACTCAAGACACATCTCGACTCATCTTGCAAAATCTGACTTGTGCACATCCCTGCCTGCTTCTCACAATGGCCAGCCACATTCTCACATTGGCCAGCCATCTGCCTTGGAGAAGCCCACAAGTAGGGTGTGAATGCAACAGCCTTCTTTGGTAGGTAGGCCTCCAACGGATGGGAGAGGGCTCCATTTAGCCATCATGACCAAAAGCCACCAATGGGCCTGTTCTGGACGCATGCAATCTCCTTCCAAAACCAACTAAAGCAGTGTCTAGATTTAGTATATCTTGGCTTATCTCTGTTTGATATATCTCAATTTTTTTTCCAAACTTAAAAAGAGTCCTGCTGGATCAGGCCAAAGGCCCATCCAGTCCAGATTCCTGAATCTCACAGCAGCCCACCAGATTCCTCAGGGAGCACACGAGACAACAAGATGTCTGCCTCCTGTGGCCAGTGGCGGATCTAGGGGGGCAAGGGGGCACGAGCCCTGGGCACCATCTTGGGAGAGGGCGCCATAACCATGGCGCGCCCCGCCCCCAAAATGGCACCCGCGACCCGCCCAGGCCCTGCACCACGTTCTCCTCACTCCGGCTGGCCTTAAAGAGCCAGCTGGAGCGAGGAGAACGCGCTGCCGCCCGGTGCCCCCTCCCGCTACTCAAGGCGGGGGGCAGGGGGCTGGGCGCTGGGCAGTGCCGGGGTCTGTTCGCTCCCGCCGGCCTTAAAGAGCCAGCGGGAGCGAACAGAACGCATTCTGTTTGCTCTCACCGGCCCTTTAAGGCCAACGGGAGCGAACAGAACGCAGCGCCACCTGGCGCCCCCTCCCGCTTCTCAAGGCGGCACCCCAGCCGCGTTCTTTCTGTTCGCTCCCACCAGCCTTAAAGGGCCGGCGGGGGCGAACAGAACGCAGTGGCGCCCGGCACCCTCTCCCGCTTCTCAAGGCAGGGGGGCAGGGTGCTGGGCGGTGCTGCATTCTGTTCGCTCCTGCCGGCCCTTTAAAGCCCGCGGGAGCGAACAGAACACACTTCTTAGAGGGGGCGGGGCGCGATGTCATGATGTCACGATGTCGTGACATCATGACGTGCATGCCCCTGGGGCGCATTTCCATTGGGCGCCATGGGTGCCATTTCAAGCAGATCCGCCCCGCCTGTGGCCACTCCCTTGCATCTGGCATTCACTCCATAGCCTACTTCTAATGTAAGCAGGTTGTACAACCCATTATGGCCTATAGCCCACAATGAACTTTTCCTCCATAAATCTGCCCAGTCCCCTTTTATAGGCACCCAGGCCAGATGCCATCACCACCTTGTTCTTGTTCTTTAGATACCATCACCCCACAATTATTGCCAGAAAAATAAGATTGCAGGTCAGTGGTTCATATGCCTTCAAATCTCTGGTCAGAAACAAATCATAGCACTGATTTAACTTCTCTGTAACATCCTTATCTGCTTTGACAACTTCTTTTGACAACAGCAAAGCCATCAAAGTCCACAATTCATCCCTCGGTATCTCAAATATGTCCTCCTGTTACCTAGTTGTTTGTCTGCAGAATCCCATTCTGACTTCTAATTGCCTTTTCTTCATTCAGACGTCATAAGTTCCTGATGTCTGTAACATTCTTGCTTTGGAAACACTCTTGTGAAAGGATTTCATTTGAATACAATCTGGGGCATGTGCTTCCCTATCAATCCTGAGCATCAGCAGGCCTCTCTCTTCTGAGAACACAGGCATCCTTTGAGGGCACAGATTGCTTATTTATCAAGCCGTGGATCAGAATGATTGTTAGCACTGAAATGGTTAGAATTTAATTCTCCTCCTGTCATCAAAGCAGAGGAGGTCAAGCCGAGCTTCGAGACACCTTCCCGTCTCCCAGGAGGACCTGTTGCTGATAAACCTCATGGATTTCATGCTCTGAGTAGAATGCTTGGAGTGAGTAATTAGAAATTAAAGATACTTGGGATGAGGCACAGACACACAAGAGGGTTCTGGGGACAGAGGAGCAAAGATAAAAATGGCTTTGTCATTTCGGCCCCTGATAAATCTCCCAGCCGCTCCACAGCAGGGATGCTGGTGTTCCCTGAAGAGGTTGGCATTGTAGGTTGATTTCCTGCCAGAGACTGCTTGGACATTAGGCCAAGTAAAGGCATCAGGGCAAGGGGAAAGGGAAACAGCCAGCCTAGAAGAACTCTGCTAAGAATCCCAAACTCCAGAAGAATGGCCAAGCTAGTTTGCTGACTAAGAATGACAAAGGAATGAAGAGCTGCTGTCAGCTCTTGAAAAACCTACTATTCTCTGTTTCCAGTTTCACTGAAGTTTCATGCTTTATCCTGGCTTTAAAGTGTACCTTATGATGCCTTTTCCCAAGCAAACAGAGCTTCCTCATATTGAACCAAACTACTGGTCCATCTAGCTCTTCAAGACCTCAGGTGAAGGTCCTTCCCAGCCCTCCTACCTGAGATATTTTTAACCTGAGTTTAAAAGTTGGTGTGGGGAGGCTGAACCTGGAACATTCTGTATGTGAAAAACAGGTGTACAACCTCTGAGCTGTGCTTCCCTACCTGATCTGCACTTGGTTAGAAGCTGGGGAAAGAACCAGGGATGGTCATGTGAGTCATTGAGACTTGAGTTGTGAAAATGCTGGGTTTTCATGACTCATGTTAACTCGAGTCACAGACATCACTGACTCAGACCTGACTTGACTCTTGGGGTTAGTGACTCAAAAAAGAGTTATGACTCTAATTTGACTTGAGTCCTGACTGTCTTTAGTGTGTGTACGTGTGTGTGTGCACGTGTGTGCGTGCGTGCTTGCTTGCTTTTTTTTCCACCTTACACATCACCTGTAAAGACCCTATGGGTGATCCAAAAGCTGGTAGCAGCAGGCATGGTGGGAGGAGGGTAGGTGGTTCTAGGGAACTGAGCTGGGGGTGTTGAAGGAAGCAGAAAGGCAGAAAGATGTTTTTTAATTTTTGTTTTGTTTTGCTCAAGGACTTGACTCGTTTCTCGAAGTGACTCGGGACTCGAGTCAAAATGACTCAAAATTTCCACAAGTTCGAGTTGCAACGGGCACACACTATGACTTGGAGGTTTAGTCATGGGGTCACTGACTTGTGATTCAACTTGGGACTCAATCTTAGTGGCTTTGGCACATCCCTGGAAAGAACTGCTGGGGCAATACATTTGTAAAGGAAAGATGTCATTGAACTGGAAACAATCTGTGTGACAGTAGAAACCTCACCAAAGATTGTGTGTGTGTGCACGCGCATGTGTGTGTGCATGTTGTTTTTGCAGCAACACACTGTTCTGCCAGAAACTCCTTGCTGGGCCTCCCTGAGGGCCCCAATGCCCACACTAGGCTAACTAGTTTCCCCACAGAGCGGCCTCAGAGATAGGCAAGAGGGAGAGGGTTCCTTCACCCACTGGTTCTCCTCTCTTCCAGCAGCCTTGCTTGGATTCACTGGCTGGCCAGCCTCCTCCAGACTGCCCCCATCACTGGCTTAGCTCAAGATACCCTAACTTGGCACCATAAAACCCCACCACCAAATAATAGGCAGTCAGCTTGCCTAAGCCACACTTGCCTCCTCCACTAGGTGGCTCCAGGGGCGTGGCAGCCATACAACAATTCTCCAACCAAGGCACCACAGGAACCCACTCACAGTTGCAATATCCAAGTTTCCAGTCAGTCCATCCAACAGTCCTTCAGTCAGTCAATCCGTAGCCACTTTCCTGCACCCACCCGGTGCTAATCACCCTTCCTTTATCCAGTCCTTTAACTATCTGTCCATCCAGCATCTACCCAGATCTACACCTACCTGGTGCTAACACTGCAGCTCCTGCCTCCAACTGAGGCAGGCCAATCACTGTCTGTTGCTGGGCAGGCTCTAGCTCATCAGCCACATCCTTTTCCACCTGTGCTAACTTCCCTTCATAGCCAGAACCTTCATCAGCCTGCAGCTGTGTTCTTGCTGCAGGAGTTCTGGGATGAATCCTGTAATCCCTGGCTGATACGGACAAGAGGCCACTGCTGATACCATTCCCTAACTCCTGTGGGGTATCTTCCGCCTTTTCCAATACACACACTTACCCATTGGAATATGTTGGAATTCCAGATAAAGGATGCAGAGCACGTAGACTTATCCAGGGGTTTCTTCTGGTTCTCTGCTTTCAAGGCCATAGTCTCCGAAAGTCCTAGCAGAAGAGTAGAGCTCTCCTTCCACCAGGCTACAATGGAATATTGTGAGAAACACCACTGGATCCTCATGGCAGCTCTCAGTTCTGGAAATGACGGATGCTGCCAGATTGTGCGTTTCCATGGATGTCATGCCAAGTGGCTTGGAAGCCATCCTGATGGGACAATTACCGTCCATTGTAATGCAAATTGTCTTTAACCTCTCTGAAGGAAGCTCAAAGCCAGATAATTGACAAAAATAATAATTACAAGGTACAAAGTACTTTAAAAAATAATGATGCACCAACGAGGCACTCATTGGACCCTGTTCTCAAACTCACAATTGAACAAGGCTGTGTGAAGACGTTTCGGTGGAGAGAACCCAACTGAGTTTCAAGTGAGTTCTGTACAAGGATTGTTTCTGAAATAGACCCCCATCCATACTTGCTCAGTCTGTGTTCTCGAAGTGTCAAACAAAATTTTATCCTCCTATTTCGTTTGCCCCAATCCAATAACATAGCTACGGAGTGGGGGCAGTAAGTATTGTAGGTGCTGCAATGCATTGTATCCGTGGCCCACTTGCTGTCAGAGCCATTCCAGGCAGCAATGGCTCAGACGGTGAGTGAGAGTGAGAGTAGCCACTTAAGCATAAGAACGTAAGAAGAGCCCTGCTGGATCAGGCCAAAGGCCCATCTAGTCCAGCTTCCTGGATCTCACAGTGGCCCACCAGGTGCCTCAGGAAACACATGACAACAAGATGCTTGCATCCTGTTGCTACTCCCTTGCACCTGGCATTCTGAAATAGCCTACTGCTACTGCTAAGGAGGTTGCCCAACCCATCATGGCCTATAGCCCACGATGGACTTTTCCTCCAGAAATCCGTCCAATCCGCTTTTAAAGGCACCTAGGCCAGATGCCATCACCACCTCCTGTGGCAAGGAGTTCCACAGCTTAACTACCTGCTGGGTAAAAAGCATTTCCTTTTATCTGTTCTAACTCTCCCAAAACTCAATTTTAGTGGATGTGCCTTGGTGTTTTTTTTTTTTAAAGTTTTATTGATTTTAATGTAAAGACATTAAAGTGATGTTCCCTGGTTCTGGTATTGTGAGAGAGGGAAAAGAACATCCCTCTATCGCCTCTGTCCCTCCCATGCATTATTTTGTGTGTCTCAATCATGTCCCCCCTCAGGCGCCTTTTTTCCAGACTGAAGAGCCCCAATGGCTGCAGTCTTTCTTCATAAGGGAGGTGCCCCAGCCCCCGTAATCATTTTCGTTGCTCTCTTCTGCACCTTTTCCAGCTCCACTATGTCCTTTTTGAGGTGCGGTGACCAGAACTGTACACAATACTCCAGGTTTGGCTTTACCATCGATTTGTATAATAGCATAATAATATTGGCTGTTTTATTCTCAACCCCCTTTTTAATTACCCCAAGCATGGAATTGGCCTTCTTCACTGCTGACGCACACTGGGCTGACATCTTCATCGAGTTGTCCACCAACACCCCACTTACACTTACACGATGCGTTGTGGTACCTATAATATTTACCACGCCACCTCCCTGTAGCTATAGTATTGCCCAAGTCCTTAGGACTTTCATCTTTAGAGTCCAGAAGCCAAGGTTTTACCAGTGCCTCAAAGCTACCTGCCCCAGGCTTGCTCCTTACACTTGTTCCACCTCACTGTGGATACCTGAAACCGTGGATACTGAGATACATGGATACTAGGGATGCCTTCTTAAAGATAAGGGAACATCAATGGTTTTGCTGAAACAAGGCAAAAAGAAGAAGAAGAAGAAGCGTTTAATGTTCCCCTGTTTTTTACTAGGCATCCCAGTATCCACGACATAACTTGAAACCATGGACATCAAATTTCAGGCTACAGAGATGCGTGGGAGGAATCAGAGAGGTGATCCAGCAATCTCCAGGCCTTCCAGCATCCTGCTTTCCGCACCCTGGTGCTGCTGGGATGCTCAAAAACAGCATCAAAGGTAACATCCCACTTCCTTCCTTCTTCCTTCCAACAGCAGCGAGCCAGAGACCTCAGGGAAGCCCATGAGCATGTAAGAGATGACAGATGCTAAGTAGGGCAGGTTGCAATTAAGGTGTAAATTGGCATTGCCATTAATCAAAGAGTATATTAATTGATGTATTTGTGACTGCTCAGCCCTCCCTGGCAGCCATTTTTGATGGTTTCCAACACCCCTTCTCAACATTTAGCAGGGCTGAGGAATTAAGCAATGGTGTACACAGCAAACTGACTTTTGTTAGGAACTTTGCTGGGGTGAAGAAAGAACACAGCCATGCAACACGTAAGAAGAGCCCCACTGGATTGTGCCAAAGGCCCTGCATCTAGTCCAGCTTCCTGGATCTCACAGTGGCCCACCAAATGCCTCAGGGAGCACACGAGACAACAAGATGCCTGCATCCTGTGGCCACTCCCTTGCACCTGGCATTCTGAAGTAGCCTACAACTGATGTAAGGAGGTTGCACAACCCATCATGGCCTGTAGCTTGAGATGGTCCAATCCCTTTTTAAAGCCGCCTAGGCCAGACGCCATCACCACCTCCTGTGGCAAGGAGTTCCACAGCTTAATTACCCACTGGGTAAAAACTATATCCTTTTATCTGTTCTAAGTCTCCTGACACTCATTTTTAGTGGATGTCCCCTGATTCTGATGTTGTGTGAGAGGGAAAAGAACATCCCTCTATCCGCTCTGTCCCTCCCATGCATAATTTTGTATGTCTCAATCTTGTCCCTCCCCCCGAAGTGCCTTTTTCCTAGACTGAAGAGCCCCAAATCCTCCCTCATACAGGAGGGGCCCCAGCCCGGCAATACAGGCAGAAACAGCAAGAGAGGAAACAGCAAGTGGCAAATTGCAGCAGGAGCTACAGCCTTTACACTAGCAACATGCTCCCCCTACTGGTGGAGGCCAATATTGGCACACTTGTTGTCAGGGTGGCTCAACCCACCTACTGTTGTTATTCCAATATTCACAAGATGGAAGATCCTCACTCTGGGGTTTTTTTTGGGGGGGGGGAAGGGGGCAGGGAATATGTAGTTCTTCAAGATTTCCATTTATCACACCCAACCACATTGTGAGGCAGATTAGACGGAGACAGTGATGGGCACAAAGTTTCCTGTAAGCTTTAGGGATAAATCAAGGTTTGAAACTGGATCTTTGTGGTTCTGGTTTGATGTTCTAAGTTCAACATATTTTAGACTTGAGCCTGGGGTTTCCCTTAGCAGTCCTGGGTCAGGATGTCCACTGGGAAGTTTGGACACCCACCCAGGTTAGGGTGCCCCTTGAGAAGTGCACTTGGGAATGCACTTTTTTCCCCTAGGGGATGTAAAGTGAACACAAATCCATGCAAAAGAAGTTACTAATGGAAGCACATGAAACTCCCCCCCCCCCCCAATAAAAGGAATCATTAAGGGAACTCAAAATCTATGCAAAGCTGATTTTGCAAAGCTATTCAAACATCCGAGCATAGCCACAACACAGTGAGCAAAACCAGGACAAACAACCCCAAAAAGAGATTGCATGCACCACTCCCCCACACTGAGATATTCTGAAGGACTTCCTGCATCTCGGGACTCAAATAAGATTTTAAACCTCATTTTGCAGTGGAGTGACACCCATTTGCAATGGAGCAGCAGCCCTGCAGGACCAGCTGTAAAAAGCGTCTGTTGGATCCAGCCTTCTGTTTCCAGCAGTGACCAAGCAGATGCCTCCAAGAAGCCCATTCATAGGACTGAGAAGAATGCAAGCCTCCGAACCGTGTATCTGTCCCTAACAACTAGGGACTCAGATCCACTGCCTCTGAACCTGGAGGCTCCATCTAGCCATGGTGACTGACACCCTTGATCAACCTCTCCTCTTCCATAAATTGGTCTAATCCATGGAGGTATAATTTACATGGAGAAGCCATGACGTCACATTCTTGAAGCCATGGGTATAAACTGAGATCATCGCCGCGAAGGAGGATTGCCGCCACGGAGTCACGAATCAAAATCTCCCTGCCCGTGTGTAAAAGTTAATCTCAACGTCTTTAATCATGCCTGCGTGTTCTGCATACGGGTGCACGAATCGCTGGACGAAAAATGGGATTACTTTGCACAGGTACTTAAAATCATTGTGATTCGTTGCTACAGAAAAATATTACTTCATAAAGTATGCAGCCCTTCACAAACTGAAGTAGATATGAAGAAATAAAATAAAAATAAAAATAATAATATTTAATATTTTTGAAATTCTGAACATTAACAGAATTTGTTTTATGGGGGGGGTGAGTGTAGAAGTTTAAAAAAATACTCTTAATAGCCTAGAAGTAAAAAATAATTACTCTCATATTGACAACTACTTGTGTTATACATTGAGAGATTTTAACGTAATTTTCCTACATATTTATCTAATTTTTGCCCACCCTCCCCTTTTTTTCTTTCCTTCCCATTCACACTTTATTCCTGCTTGTGTAGATTTCAAAAAATGAGTCTGTCAAAACAGTGCAATCCGAGTTTGAATAGACAGCAAGTGGCATTTCGTCCGGTACGTTCAGTAATATAATTATGCGGAATTAAACCTTGGAATTGCATGTTAACTCATAATATGGTTACCACTGATGTTTCTCCGCGATCACACGTTGTTATTTTGGTAAGTTTTTACTTCAGAAGTAAACTATTAAGTCCTAAAGATCACGCGAAAACCAATCTGAAATGCTTGGAATCAGCATTGTTTTGAGTATAATTACGTCACCGCTAAGCCCGCCCCGTAGCTTCACTTCTTCCCTATCTAACTGCATAGGCACGGCCACCGCCTGGTCTAATCCCCTTGTAAAGCTTTTGGAGACAACGGGCAGTGGCACATCATGTGATAGCAACTTTTACAAAGGCTGCGCATGTTGGGTGAAAATTACTTTTCTTTGTCCGGTAGCACAGGTATGGGGGAGTGGCAGGATAAGTGTTGCAGGTGCAGCAATACACAGTGTAAGTGGTTCTCCCACTTGCCAGCAGCACCAACGGCTCCAGTGACAAGTGGGAGGGTTTGCTTACATGGTGCCTTGTGGTGCCTACAACATTTAACTCTCATCCCCCCCTGTGGCTATGCTACTGACCACCACATTGCTCATTTTTGAAGTTAAGAAGCATCTGTCCCAGTGTGCAATTGCAGCCTGGAGTTAGGCTGGCACAGTTAAGCCAGCAACGTTTGGCCGGCACAAGGGCCACTATCAAGCACGTTTGGACCACTCTCTGAATCAGGGAGGATGGCGCACATCTGTGTGCTGGCCTCTCTGACTCCGAGAGTGGTCCAAACATACTTAACGGTGCCCCTTGTGCTGGCCAAACTTTGCTGGCCTAACTGTGCCGGGCTCAGTCCAGGTTAGGATTGTGCCCCCAGTATGGGTTCTTGGCAGGTCTCATTTCTCACTTCCATTTTCACCTTGGCCAGTCTTGTCCGTCTTATTTTTGCGATTCCTGTTTACCAAAGAAGCGTACTGTCAAGTTGGAGACGGTAAGCTCCTTGGGGCAGAGACAAGCCTTTTTGCTTCTGCTCTAAAGTGGCATGTCCATGGAGGAAGCTGCATCAATAATAAATGTGAACACTAACCTTTAAATGTCATGTTCCGGATTGTGAGAGACGCTTTGTGTTCTGTGTCTCTAACACAGCAGCGTCCAGCCGTGTCTGATGTTTCCATGTTGTTAACAACAATCGCTGTGAACACATATACACTTGTTCCCGGAGAGGCAGCAAAAGCATGTTTGTTTGTCTATGATTTACATCCTGCCCACCTTGTCTGTGCTTTCAAGATGCATAATTGTCCTATTTTTCCCTCTCCTCCCCCACTTCATCTCATAAGTAGATTACACACCAGGAAAAGTAAATGCATTCTTTGAAGGATTTTTTTTTTTCAAGCATTGAGATAATATTGAACCAATTTCTGTCAAAGGGAGATACAGTTTTCCGGCACATCCTCATAGCTCAGTGTGAGCAGATAGCAGCCTCTTTTCGAAGCATAATGACACCTTACCATTTTGGGTGTTTTGTCGCTTTCTTGATTATTTTAATTTCAACAACAAGCTCAGGGTTGTTAAATGCTGGCTAAAAGCCAGCATTGAAATGTGGAATAATCTTGGCAGGGGGTGGCGGGGGAAGGCTGATAGATGTGAAGTTGAATGGCAGCGTATTGCCAATCAGTCTTCGCCTGCATGCAAGGGTGGGCTGGGGCTGAAAGTGGGTCACGTTTGCTGAATGAGCAAGGCACGGGCACCGCAAGCCCTGCAGCAGGTCCGGTCTCCAGATTCCGCCCCCCCCCGCTTCGTGCAGGCATCTACCCTGGAGGGGGCAGAACGTGATTGCCCAGTCCCTCTACAAGGACCCCCACCCTGAGTCAAAGCTGCAGGTCATCGCTGGTGACCCCAGCTTCTGTACCCCAACTCCTGGGGTGACGGTGGTTGAGGAGACTGAGTAGCACCACCTCCCCCAAGCTTGGTAGCCATCAAGATCAACTTCTTATGTTCTTATCGTGGGCTCTAGGCCATGATGGATTGTGCAACCTCCGTACAAAGGTGGTGAGCTACGTCAGAGTACCGGGTACAAGGGAGTGGCAACAGGATGCAAGCATCTTGTTGTCTCATGCCTCCCTGGGGCAAACTGGTGGGCCGCTGTGAGATACAGGAAGCTGGACTAGATGGGCCTTTCGCCTGATCCAGCAGGGCTCTTCTTATGTTCTTATGTTCTTAACTTGTGATCCAAGCCCTGGGGGTCGCCAGAGAGCCTCTTTTGAGATTCTGGTCCCTCGGTGACTCTTGCTTGCCTCAGGGTGCACACCAAGCCCCTGTTCCTACTCCCAGTCCTGCAGCTTACCTGTCACATTGTGTGTGTGTGTGTGTGTGTAGGGGGGCTGTCCTAGAGCTTAGCACCCCCCCCTCCCACGAGCCACCAAAAGGCCCCACTTCCTTAAGACCAAACTTTGAGATGCCAAGAACTGGGCTGGGACCTTCTGCATGCCAAGCATGGCTCTAACCTCTCCCCGAAGGAACAGCCTCCCACCCTCCCTTGGTAGCTGGAAGCCCCAGACATTCTGTTTTGAACCCTTGCCATTGAACACACTGCATCGAGGCCTGCACTGGCAGCTGGAGGCCACAGTTTTGGAAGGAGGAGGGCGACCTTCTGGAAGATCTGTCTGCTGCAGGGCTGGCTGTAGAACTCCCCCCCCCTCCCGGGACCGCCCCCCCCCCCCCCCCCCATTGGTTCAGCATGGAGCTGCATGTCTGTATTGGTTCTTGATCTGCATTGATATTGATTGTTCCCTTCCTGGAGCTTTTGGGGCATGTGAATATTTGCAATGCCCAGCCTTCCCCAAGCCCAGAGCTCCTGGGTTCCTCAATCCACCCTGGACTCTTTCATGGTGATGTGGGACTCAGGACAACAAGCCAGGAGGGCCATGCTTTACTTTCACAGGAGGTTTCCACATCAATCAATCAATCAATCAATCAATCAATCAATCAATCAATCAATCAATCAGTATTCATATTCTGCTTTTCAACATGAAGTCCCCAAAGCGGTTTACAGGCAAATAATAATAAAGTTAAATGGCTCCCTGTCCCAAAAGGGCTCACAATCTAAAAAATGCAGGACACCACCAGCAACAGCCTCTAGACAAGACCCTGCGCAGGGGTGAAGAGGGACGGTTACTCTCCCCCAGCTAAATATAAGGGGAACACCACTTGGAGAAAGTGCCTCTTGCCCAGTTAGCTGGGGGTACCTATCGGACACCTATGTTTAAACACAGGTAGCATTCCATTTTGTCAGAGAGTTGTGGGCACAGTCAGAGGACGTGGTTCTACTGATCATAGGTCTGGGCGCATTGATCCAGGATTCAGCCTAGGAGCAACCCCCAGCTCTTGCTAAAGGGAGGAACTTGGGGAGATCAGTCCAGAAAAGCTCCTTCTTGCACTGAGAGAGCAGGGGGACTGAGGCTTGTCCGCATAGGACGGGGCTGTGCAAATGTCGCTTAGGATGCAATCCTAAACTGAGTTAGGCTGGCATAAACTAAGCCAGCAAAGTTTGGCCAGCACAAGAGACACCGTAAAGTACGTTTGGACCACTCTTGGAGTCAGAGAGGGCAGCACATAGACGAGAGCCATCACCCCTGACTCCAAGTGTAGTCCAAACACACTTTATGGTGGCCCTTGGGCTGGCCAAACTTTGCTGGCTCAGCTTATGCCAGCCTAACTCCAGTTTAGGATGGCGCTTTCAGTAAGTGCACCCTGAAGGGTGATTTGTGAGAGACCACTATGTGAGAGACAACCAGGACTTCCTCCTGGGCTGATGCCTGAAGCCTGAAGAAGACCAGAGGCAGCTCCCTAAACAGACCTGAGTGCAAGGAACAGATTCCAGCCTTCAGCTCCAGCTCCCTTCGCTGCGAATGGGGGCAGAAACACTCCCCAACGGTTCCCCAAATGCAAGCACTTGCCCGAAGCATTCCAGGAGATGAGAGCTGAGGGACCTGCTCTGGCCGCAGCTCCTCCTAGCGGAGCTGCACATTTGAATGCCTCCAGGTTTTGAAGGGCTGGTGATTCCTGTGCGGTGCGGACTGGACTGCCTTCTGCCTGTGCTAGGTGAGGCACGCGGGGGCTGAAGCAAGCGACCAAAGGACGGAGGTCTCCTTTGTGCCTTCACCACATCTGCGGAAGTGGCAGCGCAGGGGGACTCGCGCCCTGTCTGCTGCCTGGCTCCTGGCTCGCTTTCCTGAAGAACCCGAACCATGGGGCTCACCAGGACTCGCGGAGCACAGGCAAGACAAAGCAGAACGCCACGAGAACAGAATCAACGCCTTCAAATAACAGCTCCCAGTGGAGCGCCAGGCCCACGTATCAGGTCAATGCTCGGCGACCCCCAGAGTCTGCTCCCTTCCCCTTCACCGCCCACTGACATGCAGCCACCGCCATGCCAGGCTGCACTTCAGAGCCATACGGGGGCGAAGGCAGGCAGGGGGGGGCCAACAATATCCGCCTCTTGGAGAGGTGATCCAGCAGGTGGCCGCTCGCCTCCCAATCCAGCAGCGCATTTGCCCGCCTTCCAAGTGGTAGGACTGCAGGCACCCCGATGACCCCTGCATTTGCTAAGCTGCTGCATGTTAGGCAGGTTGTTCTAGGCAGGAGAGGCGGATCCAAGGGGGGGGCAAACCGGTAAGTTTTGCAAGAAGCCTTACCTTGCAGTGGAAATCACTCCTCTCCTGCACCGTTCTAGCCAATCCTCACAGGGAACAGCAACATCTTGGTGTTGCTCACTGGCTGCAGCAGCAAGGGAGAAGAGGGATTTACACGACAGGGTAAGGCTCCTTGCAACACTTAGAGCTTTGCCCTCCCTGTAGATCCGCCTCTGCTCGGCAGTCTCCTGGCAGGGCCTGTTGCTTTCTTCATGTGACCCGGACTGTCCACATGGCCTGTCCCTGTTGAAGGCACCACCTTCTGCCTCAGGACCCTGTGTGTGTGTGTGTGTGTGTGTGTGTGTGTGTGTGTGTGTGTGTGTTGCTTCGGAGTGCGAATAAAACTCACCCTTGTCGCGTGTGCTGCTGGCAGTGCTGGGATGGGCATTGTTATCTGAGCTGCGCACTCGGTGGTGATTAGCATCCTGCGGCCCCGGATAGTGCTTCATTGTGTCGACTGTGGGGCTCTGGCTTTTTTGTGCGCTCACCTTTCTTCTTGCCATTGGCTGGCTCTTATCTGCCGGGCCCGGAGCCTCGAATCCCACAAGTGCTTGCGGGAGACAAGGGCAGGACGTGTGGGTTCCTCCTCTCTGCCACGGCCACCCTCAGCCTCTCGGCCCCGAAGGCAGATCATGCTGTGGGGAAGAGAAGAGGAAGGCCAGAGGGATGGAGAGGAGGTGCCGGTGGAGAGGGAAGGAACAGAGAAATTCAGAACCATAAATAACAACGGAAGAACCAATAAAGCTCACATGGAACGGCACCAGGAAGAGCAACTAAAAGTACTTATAATTAACAATTGAAGCACAGATAAAGCCAGCTTTTAAATGCCAATATGCTAATGCAGCACATTCGACTGCAGACAATAGAACGGTCCCTCCTTTGTTTCAGATCAGTGACAACCTGCCTCTCCTTGGTCTTCCAGATATTGTCCCCACGCCCCCAACAAATATGAGAAAATCCTGTCAACATCTCCTGGTAAACAGCAAAGACCTTTTCAAGCCCCAGGCTACTCACCGGATGCGGGCCAGCTCCTCCCAGACTACACAGAGTGTTTGGTACAGACAGTTGGTGCATCTCTGCCATTCCATAATCTAACAGAGACACAACAGTCCTCCTCCCATAGAACCTGGCTGCTCAACTGAGCCTGGCGTTAGCCGCTGTGTTCTGGAAAGCCTTGCTAAACTCCTTGGAGGTTTCTCGGGGCTCCTCCAACAAGGAAGTCCTTTCTCTCTTCATCCAACAGTACTTTGTACATTAACTGCCACAGGATGTGATGACAGCTTAGATCAATGGTTCACAAACTGTGCACCACAACACTCAAAGGCACTGCGGCAAACTCACGGGTGCCTTGGCACATTCCTGGTGGTCTTGCTGGCTCTCCTGAGCGCCGCCATCTCAAATTGTGCAAGATCACATGTGATTAATCACAATTTCCTGAGATCTCCTGCAACTCAGGATGGCGGCACTTGGGAGAGCCAGCGGATGGCCAGAGGCGGATCTACAGGGAGGGCAAAGCTCTAAGTGTTGCAAGAAGCCTTACCCTGTCATGTAAATCCCGCCTCTCCCTTGCTGCTGTAGCCAGTAAGCAAAGCCAAGATCTTGCTGTTCCCTGTGAGGATTGGCTAAAACGGTGCAGGAGAGGAGTGGTTTCCACTGCAAGGTAAGGCTTCTTGCAAAACTTAGGGCTTTGCCCTCCCTTAGATCTGCCTCTGGCGATGGCGCTGCCATGACAGGGCTCTGTGAACTGCTGGCTCACAGTAGATGCTTGAAAATAAGCTTACAGTGCAATCCTTTGCATGTCCACAACGGCTGCATGGAGAATGCCGGCTGGTCAACCAGTAAGGCTAGACAGATCCCTCCAGGGACGTGGCTAATGAAACTGTAGCAGGGAGCAAAATGTTGCCCCGGAAGTGACATCACAATAGGAAGTGATGTCACCCTGGGCCCCAAGTAGGCTTGCCACCTGGCCTTTGGCAGTGTCTGGGCATGGACGTAGCCCGTGGGAGCTCAGCAGGGACAACCTGCATAGCCCCCCCCCCCAGACGCCCTGAAGCACATCCCGTTGCCAAGGCAACTGGGATGCTTCCTCCAGGATCAGAGAGAATGGTGGAGGATCAAGTGTGCAGGCACCAAAAGGCCCCTCTGAAGAATCTCCCGTGGGCCCTGCCTAATCTCTCTGCAGCCCTGAGCACAGGTATAAACAAGCCTGGCTGGGCCATCTTTCTTCCAGCTTAAAAACGTCTTCCGAAAGCATTGCGTGCAGAATTTTTCCTGCTCTACATTAGCCACATTTAAATAAAGCCATTTTCCTCCAGGCGGCAGCAGGCAAGCATTGCTGATGTTACTTGCCAAAGTACCAGCTTGAGGCAACAATTCTGCCTGATCTAAAAGGGGCTTGTGATCAACCAGAGAGGAGAAAAGTGGCCCCAAAGTGGAGATTACAGCAGAATGAGCCAATCAGACATCCCATTCCCCTTCAGGAAGTCAGGCTTTTATTATGATCATTTGAGCCATTCTTTCATCTCTGCCATGAAGCAGAGACGGCATTTTTGAAATGAAAAAGAACCACATGGGAGAAACAGATGTCCGGCTCATTCATGTTCCACTTAGTCATCTCTCCTGTGAAGGGAATAGTTGGCTGTAAGACGATCTGGATGAGTGCTTCCCAAACTTTTTAGCTCTGTGACCCACTTTGAAAAACAGCCATCTACCAGAAGGGTGCGCTTGTGTCTGGTTCGGCGTTGATGTCCACATTAATGTTCATTATTTTCAGGTGCACAGAGTTCAACAATTGCTTATTCTGAAATGTGGTTTTGATTCCTAACATTCCTACCAAGCTAGGCTTGGCCCGGGGGCACGTGCAGGAGGTTCTGTTCTTGTTCTCCAACAAAATTAAGCTGATCTAAATTTATTTTGAAAATAAAACTCTTCACTTACTACAAAGACATCCTTCCCCTCTCCAGCCCTCCCTCTTCTTAGTATCACAAGTGCTGCCAGCTGGGATTGACATACAACCACTGATGGGGGGGGGGGAGAAGCACCTGGCCTAAGCAGATTGTGGAACCTTTGCTTTTTACTGTGTTGCTGCAGACCTGCAAAGGTGACATATCTTACAAGACTCACCTTAACTTGCTATCTGGCATAGATAAGCTGCAGATACAGGGGAAACCTGTTCTTTATATAGGCAGCCCAGTCCTATTGGACCTCTCCACGCATATGCCAAATTTCACCCCTAAAATAGCCGTTGATTTTGAGCTAGAAGTTATCCACTTATAGCGCCCACATCTCATCTGGCTCAGCTCCTTCAACCAGTGCTTTGGTACTGAAGCGCAGTACCAGAGAGCGCAATCCTAACCAGAGTTAGATCAGCACAGTTAGGCCAGCACAGTTTGGCTGGCACCAGGGCCACCATAAAGCATGTTTGGACCACTCTCAGAGTCAGGGAGGATGGCGCACGTCTGTGTGCTGGCCTCCCTGACTCTGACAGTGGTCCAAACGTACTTTACAGCATCCCTTGTGCCAGCCAAATTTTGCTGGCCTAACTGTGCCAGCCTAACTCCAGGTTAGGATTGCTCCCTGAGTCTCTGCTCAATGGTCTTGTTTCGGTCTTGCTGATAGGCATGTTTCCAGTGCTCGCCAGCAAGAAGGAGCCCCAACGAGGCCCGCAGTAGGCTGAAGACCACCAAGCAGGGGCATGAGCATCAGCTTTATGTGACCCACCAAAAATTGGGACATGACCCACTGGTGGTCACAACCCACAGTTTGGGATCTGCTAGTCTGGATTGTTGCTGGAGTGTGTGTGCATTGTGTATGTGTCACCCCGGGGGTCCCCGGGCTGGCCGAGGTGCCGGGGCTAAGCTAGTGAGGGTCCCTGGACAAGGCCCCTCCCTGGGTTACCTGGATAGAGACCGGAGCAACCTGGACCAGGGAAGAGCAGGTCGAGCTAAAGCCTCTCAAGGCCTCAACAAGCTGGCCCAGGTGAGGGTAATGAAGCAGTCCATTAGGTCAGCCCGGGAGGCAGTCCCAGGGAAAGCCCCGCCCTCACAGGAAGGGGTGGGGCCTGGCTGGCTGGCTGAGCAGCTCATAATATAAGGAGCCCAGCCACGCTGGGGAGAGGTCGCTCTTTCCTTAGCTGGAAGGCCGAGGAGGGGTTGGCCCAGGGAGGTTGTGGACCTCCCTCCCCTGACGGGCTACCAGACCCAACTCTGGAAAGGGGCGGTTGGATACCCTCCAGCTCCACAGGGGTACACACCCGGGACCCAGCACCGACCGAGGCCGAGATCAGAGAGTGCCTGCCCCTGGGAGGAACCCGGGACCAACCTGGAGCACGGTAGGGCGGACTCCAGCCCCCCAAACAACCACCCTGCCGTGGGTGACCCCACCCCCGTGGCGATGCCACAATCCAACAGGGGAAGCCCCCCCCAGGCCGCATAGGCACAGGGTCCATCCACCGGGCTGCCTTAGAGAGGACGACAACCCCTGGGACCACCCCGTGGGCCAAGGAGACGGCCAGAAAAGACAGGGGTTCGGGGGGCTTGGGACGCCGACGCCAAACATTGTAAACTGTACCGGGACCCTGTGAGGTAACAGGGCCCAATGAATGTGAAGGCGTTAACTAGAATAAAGACAGCTGTGAAGAGACCCCCAAGGGCTGCGAAGGATTATTTGCGCCAATTCAGACCATCTCAGGACCCCCAGGCTGCCCCCCAGGCCTTCCCCGTCCCGGGCATCAGTCAGGCCCCCGAGACGGACGTGACAGTATGCTTCTGGGAAAAAGAAGAGGAAGTCCATTTGATCAGCATAGCCGGTCATCCAAAAGCCAAGCAATCCAATCACAGGCAAAAACATCCACCTACAGCGCGTCTTGTCTGGACTGTCTGTGGGCAGTGGTTGCCCTCCAGCAGAGCATCTTTCCCAGCCCTGCTGCTGGAGCTGCGGCTGGTGACATGCGACACCTGCACTCTGCACGGAGCTCTCAAAAGCATCTTTCAATCACCCCTTCCCCTCTTAAAGTGCTGATTGTCATCGGAACTGATGGGAGACGCTTTGTTCAGGAAGAGTGGAGCATCCTCACGTGGCCGCGTGAAATGATCATGGAAGTGAAGGGCAAAAGGGGCCCACACCAGATGCTTTGCTTGATTCTGCTCTCATCAATGCCAGCTTGGCAGCAGTGGGGGCCGTCCTCCCCATCAGGAGCTGGAAGCCCCCATTTCCTCTCTGAGTGATGCTCTCTCATCAGGAAGCATCTTTCCGAGAAGTGTTCTGGGAAAAACATCAAGCTCCCGCTAGCACCTACCAAGAGGAGCATTGCAGAAGAAAATGAGGCAAGGGATGCATTGGGAGATGACAGGGGTCCATCAAAGGGGCCATGGCCTCATTTTGCCTCATTTTGGTCACACTGGCTTCATTTTTGCCACACTAGACCAGACAAAAGAAAATATTTCTTTACTTAGAATGCAATTAATCTGTGGAACTCCTTGCCACAGGGCGTGGTGATGGCGTCTGGCCTCGGTGCCTTTAAAAGGGGACTGGGCAGATCTTTGGAAGAAACGTCCATCACAGATCATAAGTCATGATGGGTATATGTACAACCTCCTGGTTTTAGAACTAGGCTCCCCCTTAATGCCAGGGGCAAGGGAGGGGCAGCAGGATGCGGGCATCTCATCTGGTATGCTCCCTGAGGCATGTGGTGGACTGCTCTGGATCCAGGAAGCTGGATCAGATGGACCAGCAGGGCTCTTCTCATGTTCTTACGCATAAAACAGGGCAGCAAATATTGTAAACCTTTTCAGCATAGGCCTTTGAAGAAGCCGCCCCAACTCAGGTAGACTCTTGGGTGGGTAGAGTTTTGGGGTGGGGGAACCCGTTCATTTTTTAAACCCCACTCTGGCTACAGCTTTGAATGTTGGCACATCAAAAGGAAAGGAGTAACTCTCCTTCCTCCCCATTGCCCGCCCCCCCCCCGGAGGGATGTCAATCCCATCCCACCGACATCAAGTTTTCTCGCTGCTAACTGGGAGGCAGAAATCCAGAGGCAGAATTACGAGCAGTGAGCACATTTTGCGTTGATGAGAAAATTACAGTCATTGAGCTTTGGGTTGTGTGACAAGTAATTTCTTTGCATACTCCCCTCTCCCCCCTCCCCCCTCCCCAAACATCATGTAGATCAACTGTGGGAGGGAAGTGTCAGGCGCAATTTCATAAGTTAATGAAATAAATCAGTCAGATGGAACAAAGAGATGGGGAAGAGCCTCCCCTCGCTGGGGGGAACGCGGCAAGCTGGGCTGAGGCGTCTTCTCCCCAGGACGGCAAGAGCCCCGATCACGAGAGGGCCGGGGAGGGCAGGGCCCGGGCGGCAGCTCCCGCAAGGCTGGACGTTCAAGCAGGCAGCGGTGGTGCCCGGCCTGCCCCCCCCCTGCCAGTGCCCTGCTGCCTGCACCAGGAAGCCAGGCTGCAGGGGCCCCGTTCCTTCCCTCGCTTCTCTCCCCTTCCCCCTGCCCATCCCACCCTTCCCCTGAATCGCATGTGGAGCCTCACCAATGCACGGAGGAAGCAATGCTCGTTGCAGTGCACTGGCCTGTGCTTGGGCACAGTGTGTTTCAGGGCGGCAAAACCATGCCTATGTTCTCCCCCATCATTTGCAAGTTGACCGGCAACATGCAGCAGACGCAGGGGTGCCTTGTGGGTGGGGCTTGGTGGCCTGCATGGGTACAGCAGTGCCTGGCGAGGAGCAGCACCTGTGGGCACAGATCAGGCCGCCTGCCCACTCTGGTCCGTTGGTTCTCCATCCACCTGACCAAGGCTGAAGGGAGGTCCTGACATGTCATGTAGCAGGTACGCGGGGGTACGTGTGTACCCGTTCCTAGGATTAGGGCTGGCCCCGCCCATTCGCTCGCCCACTCGTCGATGCTCCGCCCCGCCCCCTGCAACGTTTTAATTGCCTGCACGTTTGAGTTGCTTGCACGTTCTCAGAGCCAGGCAGGCAGGCAGGCAGGCAGCGGAGTGAGGGAGACCGACGGTGGCAGCAGCGTGAGCAGGTAGGCTGCCTGGGGCTCCCTCCTGAGGAGGCGCGGCGGTTCTTGGGGGGGGGAATTGGTAGCCCGTGCGGCGGCCCTGGGGAAGGCCCAGGACTCCCGGGCCTTCTCCTGGGCTGCCACACAGCCTACCGAGGAGGCGCAGCGGTTCCTGGGGATGGTTCCTGCGCTCCAGCTATGACCTCACTTCCGGTGGGCAGGCCCCGACACAAGTGCCAATCAAAAGTGAGTACCTGTTGCTAAATCATTTAGATGCCATTACTGGGGAGGTCCCAGAGGATGGGGGAACATTCCTGCCATTGGAGGGGCTAGTTGGAAGAAGGAAATCTAGAGCCCCCTGAACCCTGAAAAGGGGGAGGGCAGGACTGAGAGGCACTCTTTGTCCTGGCATGTGCAGAGTTTTCTGTGCATTGCTGTCAGGCCCCTCCAGACCAAGGGAATGGCAGCCAAGTTCTACGCCGACTGACCAGCCCTTGATGGGATGATCTGATGATGACCAGGATGATCTGACTGGGGAAATGCTCGTAGTTGCAGACACACCGCCCAGAAGAACAAGTAAAGAAAAATCCTTGCTGGAAAAGTCCATTGTGGGCTATAGGCCATGATGGATTGTGCAACCTCCTTACATTGGTGGTGGGCTACTGGTACCGGGTGCAAGGGAGTGGCAACAGGATCCAAGCGCCTTGTGTCTCGTGCCTCCCTGGGGCACCTGGTGGGCCGCTGTGAGATACAGGAAGCTGGACTAGATGGGCCTTTGGCCTGATCCAGCAGGGCTCTTCTTATGACCAGAAAGCTGTCTAATCCAACACCTGCCTCCTAGAGAAGCCAACCCGCCAGGAAGTTCTCAAGCAGGCCTTGAGGACAATGGCACTTTTTAATACTCCGCTGGTGATAGACACCTGCCCCCATGAATCTGTCTGAATTTCTCTGAGAGAGAGAGAGAGAGAGAGAGAGAGAGAGAGAGAGAGAGAGAGAGAGAGAGAGAGAGAG
>JAJKFI010000110.1:1616255-1642859 GCA_029204185.1 Lerista edwardsae | reverse complement strand
AAATAAATAAATAAATAAATAAATAAATAAATAAATAAATAAATAAAATACTGCTTTGGATTTGGCACAGGCCTTGCCAATCCAGAGCAGTACAGGATTACGCTCTCAGTTCAGATGCTGGCCTGCAACGGACTTGGTCTCCAGCTTAAAGTTGCTGTGCATCTCCCAGAGGATTCTGCCCCACATTGCTGCATTCTGCTTGGACTTGCACTATAGCTCCCTTGGCTGGCCTGGAAAGTTCCAGAATGCGCCAAAATACTGCTGGGCCTCAGCATGTGCGGCTTTATCTATTGCTACTTCAGTTCAACCTTCTTCGATTGTTGCAGTAAACCTTTCCTGGAATCTCTTTCCAGCTCGGCACTGGTATCTGGCAGCAAAGCAGAAGGTGAACTCAATCGACTGCGTAAGTTGATTGAGGGCCTTACGCAGGTCCCAGGAAGCGTTTTGGTGGTGCGTTCGTCCCGATCGACAGCTCCTTGGCGGACAGGTGCAATTACCCACAGAGTCAGTGTGATGCTGGCAGCATCAGGGAAATCTTCCCCCCCCCATGATAAGCTTCATCGACTGGAGGGGGGTGAGCTGCAGTGGTCAATTTGCATCTCGTTTTCTCGGCTGGGGCTGTCAAGCAGCCCAATCATAGGAGAGCAGACGAACTGAATCAGAGGGTTAACTGACACTCCATCGACTGCAGGACTCTCTCATTCCAGCTGTCAGGGGCTCAGATCCAAAGGTTGAAAAAACCTGGGACAAACAAGCAGGCAGGCAGGCAGGAGGTAGGCAGGGAGCCAACAGCAGGCAAGGAATGCCTCGTTCAGGAGGCCTGCAGTACAGAGAGGAGGAGAGCAAGTCATCTGCCTCTGACAGTAGAACTTGGTCCAATGGGTACAAACGGCAAGAGAGGAGATTCCAGTTGGACAGCAGGAAGAATTTCTAGACGATAAGGGCAGTATGACAGTGGAACAGATTGCCACTGGAGGGAGGTGGTGGATTATCCCTCACTGGAGACCTTCAAGCAGAGGCTTGACGGGCAGCCGCTGGAGATGCTCTAGGAGGATTTCCTGCTACAGGCAGGGGGTTGGACTCAAGAAACTTAGATGGCTGGAGAAGCCATGATGTCACATTCTTGAAGCCATGGACCTGGACTGAACAATATGGCTGACTCAGATAATCGCCACAAACCTCCTTGGCCGCGAACAATGAGGATTGCCGCAGGAGGGGCTCGCTCGCTCGCACGGCGCGCGTGTGAAAGTTAATTTTATGGGGGGGGGTGAGTGTAGAAGTTTAAAAAAATACTCTTAATAGCCTAGAAGTAAAAAAGAATTCCTCTCATATTGACAACTACTTGTGTCATGAAGAGATTTTAATGTAATTTTCCTACATATTTATCTAATTTTTGCCCATCCTCCCCCTTTTTTTCTTTCCTTCCCGTTCATACTTTATTTCTGCTTGTGTAGATTTCAAAAAAAAAGTCTGTCAAAACAGTGCGATCCGAGTTTAAATAGACAGCAAGTGGCATTTCGTCCGGTGTGTTCAGTAATATAATTCTGCGGAATTAAACCTTGGAATTGCATATTGAATCATAATTAGGTTACCAATGATGTTTCTCCATGATCACACGTTGTTATTTTGGTAAGTTTTTACTTCAGGAGTAAACTATTAAGTCCTAAAGATCATGCGAAAACCCATTTGAAATGCTTGGAATGAGCAATGTTTTGTACTTAACAACATGGCCGCTAAGCCCGCCCCCTGGGCTTCAATTCTTTCCTATTGATTGTTAGGGGAGGGCCGGGGGTTGGTTGGACTAGATGACCTGCTAGGTCCCTTCCAACTCTATGATTCTATGACGTAGAGTTTTCTGAAAGAGGTGTTCAGAGGTCAGCTGATCCCCAGGTGCGCAAGGAATGTTCTGGAATGCAGTTGTGTAGCTATGGAGGGTGGCATGGTAAGTCCTGCAGGCACCACAATGTGCTGTGTAAACATCCCCTCCCATTAATTGTTGGAGCCATTCTGGGCCATGTTGCTGCCACTGCCCAGAATGGCTCTGATGACAAGTAGGAGGGGCCACTTACCCAGCCCACTGCAGCACCTCCATACTTACTGTGCCACCCTCCTGTAGCTATGTTGCTCCTGGGAGGGTGGCAATCAACTCCCTGTAGTTTCCAGTTGCGTCAGACCCACAATGTTCCTAATTGTGTTGAGCCCAACAACACCTGACGCTTAATGATGCTTGGAAAATCCACATGTGGTCATTCTTTTGATCCAGATCCAGGAGGTCCCTGTGGCAGTTTTGCTCTTCTAAGGCAGACGTTTTTCTGGCTCATCTACCCAAATGGTGTTAAGATGCGGAGGCATTTTGATGCGCTTGACGTAGTGATCAAATTGAGCCGAACGTTAAAGCAAAAAAGATTAGCTGGATGCGGGAGACGATTCCAATCAATTGAACAGCATAATAAACACAGAGGCCTAAAGGGCACCAGTCAAATGCTCTCCACATCCTTGGTCAGCAGCTCTTTGCAAGAGGCCTCTGCGGATTTCTTGGAGACAGAGATGATTAATTCAAACACGAATGCGATTAGCGTCAGTTAAGCGAACCGTGCGCCTTTGAAATAATGGTCTGTCAAGACGTTTTTTTGGCTCCGAATACTTGGGGTTCAACAGAGCAATCCAGACACCAGTTGCTTCAAATTAATGAGCCCACAGCTTTGTTTTTTGCTAAGGGGGGAAAGGCTGCAAGAGAATGACACAAACGCTTTGGTGAGCTGGACATCCTGTCTCTAGCAGAATGTCCCCAGTCGGTCAGCTGATCTCTAAATCTGACTGGGTCCACCTTTCAGCACCCTCCGTGCATCAAGCGAGGGTCCCAAGGCCGGTCCGGCTGGGTCTTCTCCACCTGAGACCCCTGAGGACTGCTGAGGCCCTTTGGCTGTGCCCTGTGGCAGCAGCAGGGTTGCCCTGGCAGTCCCAAGGATGCTTCGTGCAGCCCTGCTTGCTCCATCCCCGGGTGGCCAGAATCGTTGGCGTGCAGGTGCAAAAGCAGAATGGCCCCCTTTGACCCGGCCCCTCCGCCAGCCTTGCAAGGCTGACCTGCGCCCTGCAGCCCACTGAGTTCGGGGGGAGTGAAAAGGATGTGGGGGTCCCAAAAGGCACTGTTCCTTCTATGGGGCTCAGAGCGCAATCCTCACCTGGAGCGAGGCCAGCACAGTTTGGCTGGCACGAGGGACACCGTAACGCACATCTGGACCGCTCTCGGAGTCAGAGAGGCCAGCACGCAGACGTGCGCCATCGTTCCTGACTCCGAGAGTGGTCCAAAGGTGCTTCACGGTGGTCCCTTGTGCCGGCCAAACTTTGCTGGCCTAACTGTGCCGGCCCAACTCCAGGTTAAGGTTGTGAACTCAGTCAGGGCTGGATGGATCCCTAGGTGGGGGGGGGGGTCATGGGATGTGGCGTCTTGGCAGACATTCTGGGAGTCGGTGGGGAGCAAAATGTCCTCTCCTTCCTCTGTGCCGTTTCCCAAGTCCTTCTGACTATTGGAATTATTTCTTATTGGTGATGGGGGAAAGCAGAGTAATGCAAGCAGCGGATTCCCCTTTTGGATCACCCACGGGAACCTCCCTCACCCAGGCTGACTGCTAATAAACAAAAGACACAGGCAGAGGCTTGGTAAAGATGCAAAAAGAATAGTTTGCTCACAGTTTTATTGGTTGCATATTTACAGCGTCTGATTAGGATCAGAGGTACATCTAATACTTCGAGAGGCAATGCCCTAACAGCTGCATTGCCATGCGTGGAAGTGTGCTCAAGATGGCGGAGGGCATCAGAGCCCCTGGTACACACACCTTATCAGCTTGATGGTCAGGAGGCAAAAGGGATGTGCTCAGAGCAGAAGGGAAGTAAGGTCAAAGCCACACCCCCGCAGGTATCACAGAAAGGACAGGTAAAAAAGGTCACAGGACGTCACATTTCCCATTTTGGACATTAGACTGCCCCCTCTAGACAGCAGGTGGAGATGCGCCAACTCCAACACTGACAGATAGAGCAGCCAGGAGCCCAGAGCCAGTGGGGAGATGGAGGGAGAGGTCAGCTGGCCTGTCCTGCTTCACCCACAACTACAGCAGCAGTGGGGAGGGGGGAAGTTGTCATGTGTCCACTGCCTGATTCTCAGGGACTGTGGGGAGGGGAGGGAGGTGGCGCTCATAAGGCAATCAGATTGCACCACTGGGGGTCTCTTTCCCAGGTTTCCCAAAAGCTGGAGAGCCCCTGATCTGGATTCTGTTTCGATGCATGTTTGTTGCACTTCCATGGAAAGCTGGTCTTGCTCCGCTTCCTTCAAGTCGGAGCAGAAACTGCCCGGAATCTCTCCTGGGCAAGCACTGCCCCGAACCTCCACCCAGCAGCCCAGCAGCCCCCTGACCCCGCTGCTCCAGACAGGCGTGCTTTGCAGATGCAGCCCCCCCCACACACACACACGTGGGGGTCTTGTTTTGAGACAGTGCCTGGATGAGGAACAAGAGAGGGAGGGAGGTTCTGGAGCTGCAGAGTTAGCCAGCAGCATCACACTGTCAGGAGGAGGAGGAGGAGGAGGAGGAGGGAAGGGTGGGTGGCAGGTCTCACCCCCCCCCATCACCCTGCCTCCCCCAGATTGAAAATCCCTTGGCCAGCAGCAGGAGGTTGAGCGATGGTGACCTTTCTGAGGTTTCCCTGGAACAACAAGAGTTGTTCGCAACCATCTAGAATTTCATGCTTGGGTGACTTTGAGTCAAGCGCCATCCCGGAGCTGAGCCTACCTCACAGGGTTGGTGTGAGGATAAAATGGGGTGACCCCCATGTACACACATTGCCCTTGTTCCTTGGGAGACGGGCAGGACACGCAGGTCATCAAAGCTTATTGAGAACTATTTCTGGCATGTCGACAGCATCCAAACTGCCCAGGTTATCACCAGCCCATCTGCTGCCGGGGGTGGTCGTGCTCTGCCCAGGGAGGTGGTACAGTACAACCGGGCAGCAAAAAGCACCTCCGCAGATCTTCACCTAGCAGCAAATAATGCAGCAGCATTAATTTTTATTTCTGCAATCCTGCCTCACAGACTCAGAGCAGGAAAATGAGAATCGATGGGAGATGTTTATCCCTGGAAATAAAATCTGAGGGTGGTGGGAGGGAAGATCTGATCTTCAAAGTGGGCAAGGAGTCAACAAACCAGGAACCTGCAAGAAGAGGGACAAAACCTTCTACTCCATTTGCATTGTGAGCCTGTTGGGGACAGGGAACCACTTTATTTAGTCTTCTCATCTTATGATACCTTTACTGGCATACAATTATTTATTCTGACCCTGGGCCTGAGGTGGACATGAGCCACGTTGCTCTGTTTTTTGCCCACTAAAGCAAGCAAAAAGCAGGCCACTCCCCTCCTTGCCTTCCTCCTGGTGTGGTTTCTTCAGCAGTGGGACTCCAGGTTTAAGAACATAAGAAGAGCCCTGCTGGATCAGGCCAAAGGCCCATCTAGTCCAGCTTCCCGTATCTCACAGCGGCCCCACCAGGTGCTGCAGGGAGGCACAAGACAACAAGATGCTTGGATCCTGTTGCCACTCCCTTGCACCCGGTACTCTGAAGTAGCCTACCACTAATGTAAGGAGGTTGCACCATCCATATGGCCAATAGCCCACGATGGACCTTTCCTCCAGAAATCCGTCCAATCCCCTCTTAAAGGCATCTAGGCCAGATGCCATCACCACCTCCTGTGGCAAAGAGTTCCACAGATTAACTACCCGCTGGGTAAAAAAGTACTTCCTTTTATCTGTTTTAACTCTCCCAACCCTCAGTTTTAGCGGATGTCCCCTGGTTCTGGTGTTTTGAGAGAGGGGAAAAGAACATCCCTCTATCGACTCTATCCCTTCCGTGCATAATTTTGTATGTCTCAATCATGTCCCCCCTCTGGCGCCTTTTTTCTAGGTTTGATTTGCACAGGTCACGTGCGCAAAGGACCCCCTTCCCTCACTCGGCCCTTTTGAATCAAGCCAGAAATGCTGCGTGTGGAAAAACTGCCCCAGGAGCAAGGGAAGGGCTTGCTTATTTTGTGTGCGGAGGAGGCGCAGGGAGGCGCTCCAGGCCAGGCTGCCCCTGCTCAAGACCTGCTGGGGGCAGATCTGCTGTGGGGGTCCAGGGCACAAAATTCTGCATTCTTGCAGGTGGCACAATGCGCCATGTAAGTGGCCTCTCCCACTTGCCATTGGTGCCATGCTGGGCTCTAATGCCTTCACCCTGTTGCAGCTATGCTACGAGCTCGGGGTTTGTGCCCCATCTTGGCTGTGCTCTTCTTCCACTCCATGCCGGAGGGCGGCTGGCTGGGCAGGGAGAGGAGGTTGACTTCTACCATGCAAGGTTTGGCCCTCTCCAGTCCTGCCTTTTTTGGCCCTCCAAAGGCTGGTGTTCAAACTGCACTGGACTGGCTGCAAAAGGGTTAAGTGCTGCATGAAGGAAGGAGCACGTACCTGCCCACCCACTGAGGTGTCTTCATCCTTTATGAATGTGCCAACATCTTTCCCTGACACGAGGGCTGTGAATTTTTCATTGAGGTCTGGGTCTCCGTTGCCCACAACGGTTGAATGTTTAATGGTTTCTCTTACGCGCAGGTAGGCAGTAAGGCCAGCAGAGGGGAATAATGAATTAATGCAGGTCAGATAATTTCTCAAAGTGAAGAAAGGAAGAGAAGATTTATTTTAAAAAACCACCAAAACAGAAGCAGGCAGGCGATTGGGGTCCCACGGCAGGGGAAACCCAGCAATATGGATGAGAAAATGAAAAATTGGGAGAGTCACGGAACTCAGTGGAAGTTCTGCTCAGTCCTAAATTTGGGCAATTCTGGGCCAGCACTGATGAATCTGCAGGCATGATTCGTATGTCTTGGAAACATATTCATACTGGAGGAACCGAAACGTGGGGAAGTCCCTTTGAAACCTATGTTTTGTCAATAGCATTTGATCATCCCATTCAAGCACCCCAGAATGTCACAGCTTGGAATCCGAGTTTTGCATTTCAAACCTAAACTTTTTTAATTTTCTAATTCAACATTCAGATCATGGAAGTTTTGTTGTGTTTTGGCATTTGTGGATTTCCTGGGATAAATCATAGGGGGCTGACCAGTGGCGTCTCTATAGGGAGGGCAGAGCTCTAAGTTTTGCAAGAAGCCTTACCTTGCAGTGGAAATCACTCCTCTCCTGCACCGTTTTAGCCAATCCTCACAGGGAAAAAGCAACATCTTGGCGTTGCTTACTGGCTACAGCAGCAAGGGAGAGGCGGGATTTACGTGACAGGGTAAGGCTTCTTGCAACACTTAGAGCTCTGCCCTCCCTGTAGAGACGCTACTGGGGCTGACATTGTCCTGCAATGGCGATCCCTTGGTCAACGCAGTGCCCTGATGAAGACCAGGAAGACCAGGAAGGAGAGCACTGCGGGATCAGGGCAGAGACCCATCTAGTCCGTTCTCCTGTTCACTGCCATCAGCATCGAGATCCTTTACCTTTCAGGAAGCACAAGGGCGGGTATTAACAGCAGTCCTGGCTGTTCCTCCTCAGAACCCGGAATTCAGAGACAGGCTGAAGGAGCCTGTTATTTTAGCTAGGGGCAGACCACCTGCTGGCCTCCGCCACAAATAGGCCTCTAAGAACATAATAAGAACATAAGAACATAAGAAGAGCCCTGCTGGATCAGGCCAAAGGCCCATCTAGTCCAGCTTCCTGTATCTCACAGCGGCCCACCAGGTGCCCCAGGAAGGCATGAGACTACAAGATGCTTGCATCCTGTTGCCACTCCCTTGCACCCGGTACCAGTAGCCCATCACCTTTGTAAGGAGGTTGCACAATCCATCATTGCCTATAGCCCACGATGGACCTTTCCTCCAGATATCTGTCCAATCCCCTCTTGAAGGCATCAAGACCAGATGCCATCACCACCTCCTGTGGCAAGGAGTTCCACAGATTAACTACCCGCTGGGTAAAAAAGTACTTCCTTTTATCTGTTTTAACTCTCCCAACCCTCAGTTTGAGCGGATGCCCCCTGGTTCTGGTGTTTTGAGAGAGGGAAAAGAACGTCCCTCTATCGACTCTATCCCTTCCGTGCATAATTTTGTATGTCTCAATCATGTCCCCCCTCAGGCGCCTTTTTTCTAGACTGAAGAGCCCCAAACGCTGCAGTCTTTCTTCATAAGGGAGGTGCCCCAGCCCCGTAATCATTTTTGTCGCTCTCTTCTGCACCTTTTCCAACTCCACTATGTCCTTTTTAAGATGCGGCGACCAGAACTGGACACAATATTCCAGGTGTGGCCTTACCATCGATTTGTACAATGGCATGATAATATTGGCTGTTTTATTCTCAACCCCTTTTTTAATGACCCCAAGCATGGAATTGGCCTTCTTAATTGCTGACGCACACTGGGTCGATACCTTCATTGAATTGTCCACCAGCACCCCAAGATCTCTCTCCTGAGCTGTCACAGACAGCTCAGAACCCATTAGCCTATAGGTAAAGTTTTGGTTTTTGGCCCCAACGTGCATCACTTTACACTTGTCTACGTTAAAACGCATCTGCCATTTGGCTGCCCATTCTTCCAACTTGGAGAGATCATTCTGGAGCTCTTCACAATCCTTTCTGGTTTTTACCACCCGGAAAAGTTTTGTGTCATCCGCAAACTTAGCCACCTCGCTGCTTATCCCTGTCTCCAGGTCATTTATGAATAAGTTGAAAAGCACGGGCCCCAAGACAGATCCCTGGGGCACTCCGCTTTTCACCTCTCTCCATTGTGAAAATTGCCCATTGACCCCCACTCTCTGTTTCCTGGCCCTCAACCAATTCTGGATCCATAAGAGGACCTGCCCTCTTACTCCCTGACTGTGAAGTTTCTTCAGCAGTCTTTGGTGGGGGACCTTGTCAAATGCCTTCTGAAAATCTAGGTATATGATATCCACAGGTTCACCCACATCCACGTGCCTGTTGACCTTTTCAAAGAATTCCAAACCCGCTCTAGAGCCATCCCCACACCCTGGCAGCAAACAACTGATTTCCATCCTGCTAATTCATTCAGAGTACCATATATACTCATGTATAAGTAAAAATAAATAAATCACCATAGTTCAAAGATCCAAAACCGTCCCTGGCGCAAACAGCCCTTTGTGTTCCATCAGGAAGGGTATGAAAGCCCTCTTGGCTGCTCCCAGGGGTCTTCGCAGCCAGCAGCACACCCACAGAACACCAGGCATGCCGCTTGCGGGGGCAGCAGACCCTGGAAGTGCTTGGCTGCAAAGACCCCTCCGAGCCATAGTAGGGGTCTTCTGCATCTTCCCCAGTGGAACGCAAGTCTCTGCTCACGCCGGAGAAGGAAAAGGCAGGTGCCGGATCCGCCCCGCAGGCTGGCGTTTGGAGCCCCCTGCTTTAAAAGACTGCAGGGCCACCTCGGCCAGCAGCAGCCAGTTAAGTGCCACTGGGAAGTCCGTCCGTGCACAGATTGGGAAGGGTGCGGTTTCTGTGCGCAGCACTTGCTCTTCTGGGGTGTGTGTCCATTTTGTGAGTTAGAGGATGCACACGTTGTATAGAGTGGGGCTCCCCAGGCCCATGTGCGGGGGGGGGGCTCTCTCCCTGCTGTGCTCCCGCCTTGCTGGGTCTCAGAGTCCCCCCTCTCCACCCACCTGGGAAGGATCCTGCTGCCCAGCCTGGAGAGGGTCCCCCTGTTGCCTCGGTTGGCTTGGCTAGGGGAGCGGGTTATACAGCTGGCATCCTGCTGCTATTGCACTTTTTCTGCTGGGGCCTGCCCACTTTCTAACCCAGAATCCACCTGCTTTGGGAGAGACACTAGTAGTCTCAGGGTCTGCCTGTGTCCTCCTCCGAGCAGCAGTGCTAGCTGGGGGGCGAGCGGGGTGTCAGCCCCTAGGTGCATGACTCGATGGCCCGCGAGACCCAGGCTCCCTGGCCGTAGGGGGGTGGCAGCCTCTACAAAGGGCTTGATGGGCTCAAGGGTGGGGGAGCGGTGCTGCTCCCAGACTGCCTGCAGCCTGGCTCCCTTCGAAATTGGTCGGAGGCAGGCACATGGACTGCCTGGGTTGCAGCCGTCAAGGAGAGCTGTGGGTAAAATTATTCACTCCTCACTTCCAGCCCTTCTGTGCCCTGGCCAAAGCATCACGTTCAGTTCTGCAACTAAACTTCTGAGTTTAGCACGGACCTGGTGGATTGGGGCCCTTCAGGAACAAGGCTTGCTCCTAACATTCAGAACAGCGTGGAGGGGGGGGGAGCTATTTGTGTGCTGCATTTCTGGTCCTTTTGTGTGCAGAAGTTAAGAAACGGAGCACAACGCTGCCCTCAGCTGGACATTTGGCCTCATAGCAGGTGTCCAACATTTCTCAAATTGAGGGCCTGAGGCAAAGTTTTGGGGAACTTGAGAGCCTGCTCGCTCGTGAGGTTGTGATGGATTCCTTGGCATCAGGAGAGCGATCAAATGCTGCTGTGGCTCACACCGTTACTTGCAATTTTGCTGTGCTCTGGAGAATACCAAACTTAGCCGTCCAGGAAAGGGGATCAGAGAACAGGAGGAAGACGACTTGTTGCTCTCTAACCCAGGGAATTTGTCTCCAGCGGAAACTGCTGGAAACTGGCCCTCCTGGAACTTGGGCTTCTGCTGACCTGACGCACCACCTAAAATTAGTCTCCAGCTTTACTGACATAAGGAGAACCTTGGGGGTTTTTTCCCTCCTTCTGCTGTCTACCTTACAAGGGAAGGGGCCCATCTATTCTGAATCCACCTCAGGCTGATCACAGATCCAGATAACTGCTGGCTTTTTCTTTTGAAATGGGGAGCCTCCCATTTCCCACCCACCCTGGAAAGAACACACATTCATAAAAGAAGCACGAGAAATAGCCCAATAGCCAATATTGCTGAAAGCTGCAAAAAGAATGGGAAGAAGGACTACTTCATTCTTGCACACAGTTTTCTAAAATTGGGCCCTTTTGGCTCCTGTTGGCTGGCTCTTGTAAGGCAAGGGTTCTTGATCTGGGGTCCATGGATGGGTCTCACGTGTCTGTGAACTGGTGCAAAATGGTGTGTGTGTGTGTGTGTGTGTGTGTCTGTGTGTGTCTGTGTCTGTGTGCGTGCGTTTTTCTAAGGAGGGGGCCCACAGCTTTCATTCTCAAGGGGGTTAAGAACTGCTGCTTTGAGGTCTTCCAAACAGTGGCTTTGCGACAGGGGGGTGACACAGTAAGGACTGCAGGTGCCAAAGCACACCTTGTGAGTGGCCCCTCCCACTCACTATCTGAGCTGTTCTTTGCACAATGTTGCCATTGCAGCCCAGAATGGCTCTGATGGTGTGTGGGAGGAGCCACTCACACAGTGCATTGCGGCACCTGCAGTACTTTTAATGTGCCACCCCTTCTGTAGTCACACTATTGCTGTCAAGCACTGATGTGCCCTCCTCATGTATCATGTACCCAAGCGCATGATTCAGGATGCTTTGTACCTCATCCATACAAATTGTGTCCCATAGCATAAGGATCAGAGGGCACACAAGCCTCCTTACTGAACTAGCCTCAATCTTCTGCTGGGGCCAGAGAAATCAATAAAAGGATTCCAAGACCTTTTTGTGGTTCATTGGTCTTTGGAGACTCAAATCTTGCCCTAAATCACCACCTTGTGGTCATATTAGAAATTACAGTTAACTCTATCAACAGATTATACCGGTGGTTCCCAGTCGTTTTTGCACCGACCCCCTTTTTAGGTACAACAACCTGTCAGGACCCCTGTAAGACCCACAGCCAGAAGTGATGTCACTAAGCAGCAAGTTGAGTCATTGTTTTTAATAGCTCACACTCTTTGAAAGTCAAAAGACCTCCACATCCTTTTTAGAATGTTCTGAATGTGTGACATTCAGACATTTGAGTTTTGAGTTCAGTGATTGATTTAGCACGGAGAACAACGTTGCACAGAACACACTGTGGCTTCTCTAGGCCATTTTTGATCAAGGTGGTAAATCCAAATTTTGGATAGCCTTTGGAGTGTTTACGTTCCTCCTCCCCATGTGCTGAGACTCCCCTAGGGATGCACATGGGAGGCATGACATGCCCGCTTGGAAAAGGACCTGGGAGGGACTTCATCGCATGCATATGTACACTCCAAGATGAGCCCATCGCAAGGCTAATTTCCCGCGGAGCCACAAGCATTAAGAAAGTGGCAGTTGAATAAGGAAGCCTCTTCCCCAGCCAAAATGGAGTTTTTGATGGTGGTTTGATTTGTCATAAGAACATAAGAAGAGCCCTGCTGGGTCAGGCCAAAGGCCCATCTAGTCCAGCTTCCTGTATCTCACAGCGGCCCACCAGGTGCCCCAGGGAGGAATGAGACACAAGATGCTTGCATCCTGTTGCCACTCCCTGGCACCCGGTACTCTGAAGTAGCCTACTACTAATGTAAGGAGGTTACAACCCATCATGGCCTATAGCCCACGATGGACTTTTCTTCCAGAAATCTGTCCAATCCCCTCTTAAAGGCATCAAGACCAGATAAGATGCCATCACCACCTCCTGTGGCAAAGAGTTCCACAGATTGAGTGTCCAAAGAGTGTCCAAAGATGCTGGTGCCAGACTCACCATCTAAGCTGGCTGCCCCAACCTCTTTGCGACCCCTGAAAATCAGTTCGCAACTCCTTGGGGGTCCCGACCCCCAGGTTGGGGGGTTATATAACGCACTGGGTTTTGTAGTCGGTTGGTTTTTAAGATACACATTTATTTTATAGAACAAGATTACACTGGAAACATGTATATTTTCTGCCAGGGGCATACAAAGATGGTGGCCGGGGTGGGGTGGGGTGGGGTGGTGGCACTGGCAGCCAGGCCTCAAGCGGGGTCCAAGAGGCTGCCCCACGGTGACAGCAGCAGTGGGGGTGACCCTGGCTATAGCCGCAATTTGGCCAGCGCTCTCTGCAGTCATAGGCAAGAGTAGCTTGTTTATTGGAACAGTTTTACATATAACGTTCTACAGTAATTTAGCGAAAACCCGGAAGTGCCTCTCAGAAGCCTCTGGAAGGCCTTCTGAGACACGCAGAGGCCACGCACGGCCCTCCCCGCACCTAAGAAAACCCCTAAACGTGACCAGAAGGCACTTCCACTTGTATTCAGAGGTCTTCTGGGTCATCATAGTCATCCCCCCATGGTGCATCTCAATACAGAAAAGTTTGGTATCCACAACGGTCTGGGAACCCGGCTAACTGGGCAAGAGGCACTTTTTCAAGTGGTGCTCCTCTTACATTTAGCAGACGGGGAGTAATTGTCCCTCTTCATCCCAGCACAGTGTCTTTTCCAGTGGCTGTTGCTGGTGGGGTTCTGCATTTTATTTTAGATTGTGAGCCCTTTGGGGACAGGGAGCCAATTAAATTTATTAGCCTGTAAACCGCTTTGTGAAGAAGTGATATTGATTGGGAATGTATCCCCTGAGGAAATGTACATTTTGAGTACCTTTTCTGGATTTTGTCACTTCCTTGGAAGATGCTGTCCTCAATGGTGAGGTATTGTTGTTGTTCAGTTGCTAAGTCATGTCCGACTCTTCGCGACCCCATGGACCACAGCACGCCAGGCCTCCCTGTCCTCCACTAGCTTCCGGAGTTCGCCCAATTTCATATTCATTGCTTCGGTGACACTGTCTAACCATCTCATCCTCTGCCGCCCCCTCCTCCTTTTGCTTTCAATCATTCCCAGCATGAGGGTCTTTTCTAAAGAGTACTCCCTTCTCATGAGGGGGCCAAAGGATTTGAGCTTCAGCTGCAGTATTTGTCCTTCCAGGGAGCAATCAGGCTTGACTTCCTGTAGGATTGCCCGATTGGATCTCTGATTGGATTGGGGACTCTTAAGAGTCTTCTCCAACACCAAAAGCATCTATTCTTTGGCGCTCTGCCTTCCTTATGGTCCAGCTCTCACAGCCATACATGACTACTGGGAAAACCATAGCTTTGACTATGTGAAGCTTTGTTGGCAGGGTGATGTCTTGGCTTTTTATTAAGTTGTCTAGTTTGCCATAGCTTTCCTCCCAAGAAGTAAACGTCTTTTAATTTCATGGCTGCAGTCACCTTCTGCGGTGATCTTGGAGCCTAGGAAAATAAAGTCTGTCACTGCTTCCATTTCTTCCCCTTCTATTTGCCTGGAAGTGATGAGAGTGATTGTCATGATCTTAGTTTTTTTAATGTTGAGCTTCAAGCCAATTTTGGCACTTTCCTCTTTCACCCTCATCGGAAGGTTCTTTAGGTCTTCCTCACTTTCTGCCATTAGAGTGGTATCGTCTGCATATCTGACGTTGTTGATATTTCTCCCAGCAATCTTGATTCCAGCTTGTGAATCTTCCAGCCCTGCCTTCCTCATGCTGTACTCTGCATATAAGTTAAATAAGCAGGGTGACAGTATACAGCCTTGTCGTACTCCTTTCCCAATTTGAAACCAATCAGTTGTTCCATGTCCGGTTCTAACTGTTGCTTCCTGACCCGCATACAGGTTTCTCAGAAGGCAGATCAGGTGGTCTGGTACTCCCATCTCTTCAAGAACTTGCCACAGTTTGTTGTGATCCACAGAATCAAAGGCTTTAGCATAGTCAATGAAGCAGAGGTAGATGTTTTTCTGGAACTCTCTGGCTTTCTCCATGATCCAGCAGATGTTGGCAATTTGGTCTCTAGTTCCTCTGCCTCTTCGGAAACCAGCTTGTACATCTGGTAGTTCTCGATTCACATACTGCTGAAGCCTAGCTTGTAGGATTTTGAGCATCACCTTGCTAGCATGTGAAACGAATGCAATGGTGCGGTAGTTCGAGCGATCTTTGGCATTGCCCTGCTTTGGGATTGGAATGTAAACTGATCTTTTCCAGTCTTGTGGCCGCTGTTGGGTTTTCCAAATTTGCTGGCATATGGCGTGCAGCACTTTGACAGCATCATCTTTTAAGGTTTTGAGTAACTCAGCTGGAATGCTGTCACCTCCGCTAGCTTTGTTGTTAGTGATGCTTTCTAAAGCCCACTTGACTTCACACTCCAGGATGTCAGGTTCGAGCTCCATGACCGCACCATTGTGGTTATCAGGGACATTTAGATCGGCCTTATATAGTTCCTCTGTGTATTCTTGTCACCTCTTCTCATCTGCTTCTGTTAGGTCCTAACAGAAGGTGGGGTATACACCTATACAAAATAAATAACCAGATTGACCAACCAGCTCTGAGGGTGGGGAGGAAGCCAGGTGGGGACACGTCTGCTTGAGACCTACTTTGACATATGCTGACATGGTGGCAGCACAGCCTGGACAGAGGGAGGTTCCCCACCTCCATGAGAATCAGGCTTGAGTTCCTGCTGCAAGACACAGGTGCCCTTCCTAGTCCCCAGGCCCGTCTGCCTTTCCAGAAACCACGTTTGCCTGACGGTGGCTAGAAGCCCTCCCAAGGCAAGCCAGCCACGCAGACAGCCGTGCTTCGAGCCTGCTCAGCATATGGAACTCGGTCCTTGCAGTGGTGCTGACAGCCCCTGGCTTAGAAGCCCTCAGAATGGGCTTGGGCACAGCCCTGGAGGACAGATGTGTCTGTGTCTTCAGTGGCTGTGATCTGCGACAGCTTAACGGAACCTTCCGCTTCAGGGCCATCTGCGGCTGAGCACCAGCTGCTCTCGCCCTCGTCCCTGGCTTGTGGCTACTCTGGGGGGCAGGAGGCTGGGCGGGATGGGCCAGCAGTCGGCTCCAGAAGGTAGTTCTTCACGTTGCTTCAAACTAAAGACAAGCCTTTAACGGGAAGTAAAGCAGATAACTGCAGGAAACAGTGGGATTCCAAGGTCACTTGGCACCCGAGGACTGTAGATTTTTGGCACTCTCCATGGCAAAATTATTTTCAGAAATAGTCATGACATGAAATGAATAATTATAATGGCCAGAGAAGAACTGCAGAAAGTGAATGTTTTGTTTTATTGAACTGTGTATGTGTGTGTGTGTGTGTGTGAGCATGGGCCCATGTGAACGTGCGTGTACTAACTTAGTAACTTGTGTGTATTTATACAGGCGTGCCCTGGCAGCCACTGATTTGGCATCCACAGTTTCAGTTATCCACAGATACCATGGATGCTGGGATGCACGTCAAAAAGATAAGGGAGCAATAAACAAATCTCTTGTTCTTACCTTGTTGCAGCAAAACCACTGACGTTCCCCCATCTTTAAAAAGGCCCCCCCGGTGACCACGGTTTCAGGGATCCCCAGAGCAGAGCCCCAGCGGATGTCGGGGCAGGCCTGTGTTTGTTGCCCCCCACAGGCAGTGGTGCAGCTCCGGTCTCAGGGGCAGCCCACAGCTTGCTTGCCAGCACGGCCCCAGGTGCTGCCCTCCTCCTGCCAGGCCTCCCTGGCCCCTGGCGCATCACCCGCCGTGGAGCGGGGCGTGGGCAGCCACGCAGGGGTGTTGCTTTCACAGACGCTGCTCCCTCTCGGAGACTGTGCAGGCGAGACTTGGGCCGGCTTACACTGGGCCTCACTTGCTTGCTAACGGCCAGGGATCCCGTCTCCCTGCCCTAGCTGTTTCTCAGCTCAGGCAGTGGGGTGGGGAGGCCTCTCAACCTCCAGGGCTTGGGGGCTCCAGTGCGTGTGCATGCGTGCGTGCGTGCGTTCGTTCTCATTGATCCTGGACTCCACTTCCATGGAGTAGGAAGCAGAGGGAGGGCCGCATAAGAACAGCCAGGCTGCAAAGGGTGGGGTGGGGTGGGCTAAAAGGGCAGGCTGCTGCAATGGGGGGGGTGATGGCTGTGTCACGCACAAGCCCAGTGACTGGCCCAGGCAGTGCTCCTTTGGATGCTGCAGCCTCCCGGGCAGGTGGCTCTGCTTGTGGTGCTGCTCAGTGCTCCAGGGGGCGACCTCTCCTCGTCTCCTGCTGTGGCAGAGGAGGGAAAGGGCGGCTTTGCTGACTGGCAAGTGGGGCTGGAGTCGGACCTTCCCCCCACTCCCCACTGAGCCCTGCCCCGAGCATTTCTGGCCAGCCACACAAAGGGCAAGAGCTCTGCTGGTCCGGGCAAGCCTCTGTGGCTGGCCTCGAGCCTCTCACACCAGGCTCCTCACCTGCATCTCTGTGTTGGGGGCCACCAGCAGCCCCCTCTCATTGGAGTACCACTGAGGCTCCCCGGGTCTTTTCCTGGCCCCTCCCCTGGCAAAAGGGCTCCTGGCTGCTTGGGGGCTAAAGCCCTTGCCCCAGAGCAGCTATTTTCAACTTTTTTCATCCCCTGGCACACTGAGGAGTGCAGAAAGTATTGCAGGCGCTGCAATGCACGCTGTGCAAGCGTCCCCTTACTCACTGCCAGAGGCATTCTGTTGCCGTTGCTGCCCAGAATGATAGCAACAGGGAGGGGCATTAACATCAGAACAGCCCTGCTAGATAAGACCAAAGGCCCATCCAGTCCCGCTTCCTGTATCTCACTGTGGCCCATCAGATGCCTCAGGGGGAACACAAGACAACAAGATGCCTGCAGCCTATTGCCACTCCCTTGCACCCGGCACGCTGAAGTAGCCTGCTATTAATGTAAGGAGGTTGCTCAACCCATCATGGCTCAACCCATCACGAAGGACTTTTCCTCCAGAAATCTGTCCAGTCCCCTTTTAAAGGCATTGCAGCACCTGCAACACTTATCCGCCTGTAGCTGCACTACACTACTGAACTGGACACAACCTGTGATCTGCCCCATTTGTGCAATGTGTGATATCAAACATTGAACGAGTGTTGGGCTGCTTTCTAGGGGAGGCAGTGTCGGCTGTTGGCAGGAGGGGGTCTCTGGGGGAGCAAGCCCAGTACCCTGAGATGGACGAGGCACCCCTGTGGCAAGCGAGGCGGCGGCCCCAGGAATAAAAGGAGACGGACTGCCCGCAGAAGGGGAGGCGGCTTGGGGAGAGGAGAACGTGGTGTTCCCGCGGAGGTTGCGAGCCGGGACAAGGAGATCTTCGATCCCTCTCCGGGAGCGAGAGGACTAGAACCCCCGAGGCGGCTGAGATCCCAACAAGGACGATGGGCATCCGCCCTGCCCAAGATTGCCGTCGTTCCACTCCCTGGCTGTGACCTGATACCCAGCGACTGCCCTGCCCGAGAGTGCCCATGTTCGGTGGACGCGCGAAGGAGTCGTGACTGGGCAGAAAGCCCCGGACTTACTTTTACTGGCCTGGACGGCCGGACTTTTGTGTTGTGGCCAAGGCGGCTGGACTCTTAAGTTGGACTTTGGGAGACTGTTGGGTTGTGGGGTCTGGAGGTGGCGCTTCTGTGCTGTCACAGGAGACGCCGCCAACGGGGCTCAGAACGGGGAAGGTTGTGGACCCAAATAAAAGGCGTTGTTTTAGCCGTTTGCCTCCGTTCCCTTGATTTCTTTGCAAGACGCCCCCCTTGTACCTGGTTGACCCCTTTGCCGCTGCCCCCTCCTCGATGACTTGGGGGGGGCGCCGACATGACAGGCAGCCATTTGAGGGTAGGGAGGGTGTGGGAGAGAAGAAAAACACAACCCTGTCCAGGCTCGGCCGTGGCTGCTTTCGGTCATTTTATTCTTGGATTTGTACAGCTATATTTTTACAGGACGCATGAATGCAGTTTGTCACAGCCCAAACCCTGTCACCCGAGATCGACTGATTGTAACACAAGTGTATAAAAGAAGAAGACCAAAAACAAACAAGAATTAAGGAAAGAAAAAAACCCTGACAGTCTCCATCAAGAGGCTTCAAAGACCCCTTTTTGCAAATGTCATTCCGTACCTCAAACTGGGCTTTCATTTTAGTCCGCACTTGAAAAGAAAGGCACTGCGAGAAAACAAAAATAAAACCCCAAACATTGTACATATATACAGACTGCTAAACAAAAAATACGCTTTATATTATTTTAAATTCCGCACCTTTGTTGGTTTAATACACACTTTTTTTTTTGTAAATTGTTAACCTTCACTTGCAAAAAAATACAAATACACACTCAAATGCTCTTAGACAAAATATTTTCTCACTAATACAGATGCAATACTTTAAAATATCTTGTTAAGTGCTCTGTAACAATAAAGGCTCTCAGACAAGCTGTCTGCCTGCAGACACTGACTTGAGACTTTAATGTATTATATATATATATTTAATATATCTTTTTTAAAGTTTATATTTTAATATAATTATATATATATATATATTCATATATTTACAACTCTGCCATAGATTCCTTCACCTTTGGTTAAAAAGTTAAAGCCCTCTCCACTTTTATAGCATCTACAATCTCTTTCTCTTTTGTTAAATGTACAATTTTGCATAAAAAGAAATATTTGTTCCCATAAAATAATATACATTCCTCATCTTCTGGTCGTGAAGGGTCACTCCATCGCACAGACCTTTTAAAGAAAGGTCTCTCTCTCTCTCTCTCTCTCTCTCTCTCTCTCACGCACGCACTTGTTTTTTTTTTAAAAAAAACAAAATTCACATAATTGGGAAACAAAGCATAATAAAATAAAACCCGTGTATTTTTTTTCCTCGCCACCTGCCTGCACTGTGGGCTTCTAGAGGCACTCCATTGTGTGGCCAAAAACAAACACAAAAATGCAGCCAGACATTTTCTCTGAAGTGTTAAGTCTCCTTTGGACATCACCCTCCCCCGCCCCAAATCGTCCTTCCTTGGCCGGCCCGCCTTGTCCGCAGAGGCACAGAGTCCACCGTCTTCAGCAGGCCTTGGGGAGCTCTGGGGCGGGCTCTGCTTGCGAAACGCGGTACTGCACCTTGGTGTTGGTGATGGCGCCGTGCTTCTGGCGAAGGTGGAGGCGCAGTTGGCTTTTATGGCGGAAGTGCAGGTTGCACTTTTCACACTGAAAAGGAAGTATTGGGGGGGGGAGAAGAGAAAACAAAAACAATGAAGGAGTTAGCACCGCAGTGCTTCATCACTTGCTTAACTTGAAAGGGTAGAAGAAGCCGATGAAAACGTGTGCCCCAGGCAGCAGATTTTTTTACAAGATTTTAGTCCTAGTCGTTGGCAGGCACCATCTGAGAAGAGCCATCCCCCTTTCACCATCACAGAAGAGAGAGAGAGGGGCGGGGGAAGCCTCTTCCAAGTGCAGCCTGCATCAGGAAAAAAGAGAAAGGAAATTCCATCTATTTGGACTCCTCTGCAAGTTGAGCAGCGGCCTTGAATTCACATGCAGGGCAGTCAGATGCGCTTGGAAGCTCCGCCATGTTCAACTGAGCCTCCTCCCTAGGAAGGGCAGTTACAGCCCATGATGCTTTGCTGCCTGGAGTGGTGCACCCCCTCCTTTTCCGCTCCGCTGTAAGTCCCGCCTCCAAGTTCTCCCCTCTTTCCCGTCTCTTCCGTCCCTTTCCATGTGGAAGGGAAGAGCAAATGCAGGGAACGCAGGGCCAGCCTGAGCGCTCTTCCTGCCCAGCCAGCGGCAAGGGGTGGCACTGCCCCCCTCTGGTCCTGTGTGTGCCCACTTAAGCCACAACACCACGGCCCTCCCTTCCCACAACTAAGCAGAAAGAACTCCCAGCCCAGAGCAGCTCCTGGGAAAGGCACAAACCACATTTTTGGCAAGAATGGCTTCATCCGTCTCTACTTGGAAGTGCCTGCACAGTTAAGTCCCAGGGCGCAAAACCCAGCCAGTCACGGAATCGAATCCGTAGACCACACAGGGAGTCCCGTGTTCAGCAGTAGGAAAAAGAGTGACGAGCGCAAGAGCTGCCCCGACGGGTCAGGCCAGAGCACAGCCAGCCAAGGCCCTCGGGGGTGTGGGCAGCTCCTGCCCCAAGCAGCCGACAGTCCACAGGACGGCCAGCAGAATGCCGAGCGCCAACTTACATGGTAGGGCTTCTCTCCGGTGTGGATCCGCAGGTGACTCTTGAGTGTCTGCAGGTGCCTGAAGCGCGTCCCGCAGATCTCACAGGGGTAGGGCTTCTCGCCGGTGTGGATGAGCACGTGAGCTCTGAGATGCGCTACCTGGCAAACGAAGGGTGGAGTCAGGGATGGGGATCCCCTGAAAGCAAGGCTTTTGGGGGGTCAATCATACGGCTGAAGGCAAGGAAGGTGGTGCTCCAAGGTCTTGCCTTGAAAGGTAACCCGCAGGTGGGCAAACCCTCCTCCACCACACCCGGGAACGCAGGTCTGTCCTCACCCCCTCCTCCCGGCTGGGCTTGCAGACCAAAGACAGTGCCTGCTCACCCCGCAGAGCTCTTGCTTGATAGGGAGAGGGGTTTGTTTCTGGTGAGGAAGTTGGGAGTACAGCCCAAGTCTTGCTGAACACAATGGGCTTCTTCCAGTGGTGTTATGCTGCCGGAACGCTGGGCGGGACATCCGGGTGATCGACAGCCCGCTCGCCGCGTTCCGGAGCGTTACGCCATTTGCGTAACCAATTACGCCGCTTGCATACGTTACGCAAATGGCATAATGCTGTGGAACGCGACGGGTGGGCTGTCGATCACCCGGATGTCCTGCCCAGCGTTCCGGCAGCATAACACCGCTGGCTTCTTCTGAGTAAAGTAACTAGCGTTTTCGAACACCTCCATTGATAGGGCTGCATCGGTCTGATCAGGCCCAAGACGGCCCCCAGAGCGAACCCTTCCAGTGGAAGCCCGACCCAGATCAGGTCCCCACAGAGCGGTCCCAGCCCCCTGCCCAAGCACAAAACTCCCCAGAAGAGGCCGGCGAAGGAGTTGCCCCAGCAGGTGCCCTCAAGCACACGAACCTGCACGAATCTGGCCCCGCAGGTCTCACATTTGTAGGGCTTCTCTCCGGAGTGGATCCGAGTGTGGGTCTTCAGGTTCGCCGGCCGGTTGAACTGCGCCCCACAAATACTGCAGCGATAAGGCTTCTCGCCTGTCTCAGCAAACAAAGCAACAAACCAACCTGTCAGCCACATTAAAATCCCGCAAGAAGGGCCATATTTTGACCTCTATTCAATCCGTTTTCCCGGGCATTTGCTTTCCCTGTCTTAACGCAGGTGAGTCCTCCCACCTCCAGGACTCAAGATCCTGTACACTTCCACTACATTCAGAAATCCTTCCCGACAACCTTGTTAGGTAGGCCAGCCCTGTCCCCCTATCGCAGATCTATATGAAGCAGAGGCCCAACAGCCATTATTTGCCTACGTCCTTGGACAAATTATTTGAACCGGAGACTTCCCAGCGTACGGCTCATTCCCTTAACCAATTCCTGTCTCTTTCACTGCCATCGATCACAGAGTGCTTTACAAACACTAATGCTAATGTGCAAGACAGAGAAGCCTTTGGCCTCTCCCCAGGCTAAGCTAAGCTCCTTGGGCAAAGTCACCCCACCGTTGCCAGAGCTCCACAACTCTGTCACAACGGCCACACAAGGGGTCTGGGGCTACTTCCACCTCTGCTCCGACCAAAGGGCCGCCCAAGGCTAATGGCAGCCAGCCATGCAGGGAAAGGTGGACATCCCTTCTCGGCCACTGCCAGCTCTCCATGGGCTGGATTCAAAGTGGCTGCTGGTGGCTATGGCAGCTCAAAGTCACAGAGCTGGGTGCTGCGGACCAGTCCCTCAGCATGTGGTTGTCCTGCCAGGCCTAGGTGGGCATGTAGGCCACAGGCCTCCCTCACACAGTAGCGGGGAGGGGGGGACGTAGGCCAGGCCTAAGCCCTACTGCCAGGCCTCAGTTCCACTGCAGCCTGAAAGAAGGGGTCCCCACTGTTTCCGACTGCAGGTGAGGGAAAGCTAGGCAAGGCAGGCCCCCCAGCCGAGGCGCCGGAGGTGGGCCACCCAGTCTGGGCCAGGTCCTCGGGTCCGCTTGAAGCACGTGTGGTGAGGCCGTACCTGTGTGAACAGTTTTATGGCTGGCTAGGTTCCCCTTGTAGCGGAAGGAGGCCTGGCAACGGTCACACTTGTAGGGCTTGTCGCTGTGCATTTGGAGGGAGTGTCGCTTGAGAGAAGCCTCTTCCGAGAACCGGCAGTGGCACTCGTTGCAGAAAAAGGTCCCGTTTTCTGTCAAAGACCGAGAGAGGAAGAGGGGGCGGCACATGAGAGAGGAGCGCAGCAGAGGCACACAGCGGGGAGGGGCACAAAGCCACAAGCCAGCTCAGGGGGGCGGTCGCCGTGCCCAGGGAACTCGGGGGCCAGCCCTTTTCTCTATCCTGGCCGGGGCAAGTGCAGAGACAGACCTGCCCTGGCAAGAGGTTTGTACAGCACCCTGTGATCTGGCAGGATTACAGAGGGTTCTGCTCCTCCCCAAAGGAGGTGCTGAGCCTGTTTGCTCCTGGACTGAGGGCAAAACTCACCTTCTAAAGCCCTCCAGAAAGAGACGTTTAAAGAAGCCAAGAAATGTTTGGCTTCTTTAAACTGGACTGAACTTGGGCCCGTGTCGCTGTAACTCACACATTCAGTAGAATGGCTTCCTGCAACGTTCGCTTTGCATTCAAAAGAGTCCAGACCTCAGAAGCAATATTTGGAATGTGCAAGATGCAGGCGAGGGAAGATCACATTCCAGCAGCAAACCTCTAAGGCTTTGCTTTGCCCAGGCCATGGCACAGAAGAGCAATGTCAACATTTCCTCTCAATCCACAGACTCTGTGATCCTCAACAGCAGTGTTATTCAAACTGTGGGTCGAGACCCACTTGGTGAGTTGTGACTTGATGTCAGGGGGGTTGCGGAAAGCTGAGAGCAGCCATCTTTGAAATGGCAGACCTTACTCTTAGTTATATTCCTTTTGTGAGTGTTAACAGTTTGAATTTTCAAGTGAGGTTTTTTCCAAGAAATTTTGTTTTTAGTTCAATGCTTTTACATAACATTTTGCCCTAATCTTGCTTTCTGTCATGGATGTTGTGCAATTGGCTGTGCAATTGCTATAGTAAGAATGCCAGTTGCATTCCAGGAGTATCATTTGATTATGTCAAAATGATGGCACTTCCTGCTTCATGATGTCACTTCCAGCCATGACATCACTTCTAGGGTAATGACATCACTTCCATTAGGTCTTGATACAAGTGCCATTCTAAAAAGTGGGTCCCAGTCTAAAAAGTTTGAGTACCACTGCTCAACAGAATTGAGTGCAGGAGAAGGGTCCAATTCTGGGCACAATTCTGTTCAAGGCATGGGCTTGTAGGTGCTGCTCATGTGCTTGGGGACAGGTGAGGAGAGGAGGAGGGTGAGGTCAGGGCAGGCTTGCTCCGTAGAGAAGCCACTCTCAACAGAACGGGTGGGAACAGTTCCTGGACTTACCACAACTGGAATCCGAGTACTCGGACTGGGTTTCCCCCATCTCCTCGCCGAAGTTTGAGCCGGGGGTATGAAGGCACATCTCAGAATGCTGGGGGGATTGTGAAGCGCACGAACTGCACTTGGATGAATGTAGGTACAAGGGGAACTGACCGTCACTGCTCCGAGGGGATCCACTGAGGGACCTGTGCAGGAAACAAAGTCATCATCGTGCTATTAGTGCCTGGAGGTATAAGAACATAAGAAGAGCCCTGCTGGATCAGGCCAAAGGCCCATCTAGTCCAGCTTCCTGTATCCCATAGCGGCCCACCAGGTGCCTCAGGGCGCACACAAGACAACAAGATGCTTGCATCCTTCCTTGCACCCGGTACTCTGAAGTAGCCTACTACTAATGTAAGGAGGTTGCACAATCCATCATGGCTGATAGCCCACAATGGACTTGTCCTCCAGAAATCTGTCCAATCCCCGCTTAAAGGCATCTAGGCCAGATGCCATCACCACCTCCTGTGGCAAGGAGTTCCACAGCACCTGCGAGCACCTTCAGGAGACAGGGAGGCATAGATGGAAAGGCTGCTCCCAGTTAAGAAATCCTTGGGCTCTAATGCTACGCCCACCCAACAAGTCCTACAGGAGTCAATAGAACTTACTTCTAAAAATGCACAAATCTGGGCTTTTAAAACTCCGTTTGATTTAAGATCAAAGCTGCAAAAGTGTGCATAGGACCAGAACATGTACCCTCTCTTAGATGCTGCCTGCATCTCCCCTGGTGAGCAGGTGAAGGGCTTTGCTTCTTCTCTCATGAGGTATTTCTCATTGGTTGACACTGTATTACAAAATGCAGCCCTAGGATGGGATTTGAATTCTGTGCTACATGAACACACTGCTCTCCTTAAATCCACCTGCTGCATAGGGAAGGCATTAGGTTTTCCTCCATCAGAGTGCACCTGAAGCCTGTGTTGTGGAGAACACAGGGGTTTAGACTAGCTCAAGATCCACTGGGCAAACCCAAACCATGAGCAGCCGTTCTCACCTGTTCACGATGTGGTTCAGCCTGCTTGCTTGGGGGACGGTGGAGTCTTCCCCCCCAACACTCATCTTGGTTGGCGACTGCACGTCCAGGTTCTCCGGCTCGGTGGGCTGCTGGCAAGTCAGGGAGGGCATGTAGGGGGAGAGCGTCCCCGCCTCGTTCTGCTCCGGACTGTCCTGCTTGGCACTCTGGTTGAGCGAGTTGAGGACAATGAACTTGTACTTCTTCCAGTTGCAGGCCTTGGGGTCCGTGGGGCTCTTGGCGGACTGAGAGCTGGCGCTCTGGCCGATGCGGGCGTTCTTGCTGCTGCTGGACTCGGTTGGCGAGTTGGGTTGGCAGTCGGACTTCTGGGGGCTCTGGGGGCTGATGAGGACCTTGCGGTTCACGGGGGCGTTGGTGGGTTCAAAGTGCTGGCCCATCTCCTCCTCCACCGAGGGCCTCTCCTCTTCCTTCCCAGCTTTCTCACAGACAAAGTAGACGTTGTTCCGGGCCAGAGGGACGGCGGGCTTTGGGGCAGCCGAGGCGCTGTAGCGCAGCTCACTCTTGACCTCTTCTGCAGCAGCTTCCTTGGGAGAGTAGACAACGGTGTGGCACATGCTGGGCGAGACGTCGGCGACAGCCCTGGTGTACTCGGCAACGCTCGCCCGGGAGCCCGGGCAGGGCAGGGCCCGCTCCCGGGGGAAAGGGTTGGCTCTCGAAAGGTCCGACGGGGGCATCCTGGCCTCGCGGAGCTCTTCGTCAGAGAAGAGGTAGCCGCCGACAGGCAGGGGGCCGTATCCAGTGTAGGAGATGGGGGAGCCACTGTACAGGCCCGGGGCAAAGGTCTGCCCGTTGCAAAGGGGCCCGTTCCGCAGAGGCAGGCTGTTCTCCGACAGCTCCCGGGTCCTGTAGGCCATCACGTCGGGGTGGCTCAGCAGCCGGCCAGCCAGGAATTCCTCCCGGGGAGCCTTCACCGCAGAGACCATCTCAGCCTCACTAAGCCCACCGGGAAAAGAGAGACGGGAGCAACGGGTTAACAACCGCCCTTCCGCAGACCAGAACGTGCATTTTTGTCTTCCTGCTCTGGGGAAGGAATGGTGGGAGAGGCCCCTTAAACTAGCTCAGACTGAAACCGATGCAGCAGACCAGAGCCCTGCACTACAAGGAGCACAAAACGGTCTCTGAAGAGGTTCCTCAACGCAATGTTGGCAACTGAGCCAGGGAACATTGTCAAATTCGCCAGATTAGTCAGTGTCGACCCCCAAATTTGGCCCATACTAGAAGGGCCAGGGAAATTCTAGAAGGAGAAGAACAGTCTGTTTGCTACTGTGTGCACTGAACAGCCTGAACATTAATAATAATAATATTTATTAATATTAATATTAATATTAATATTAATATTAATATTAATATTA
>JAJKFI010000110.1:1586793-1615875 GCA_029204185.1 Lerista edwardsae | reverse complement strand
ATAATAATAATAATAATAATAATAATAATAATAATAATAATAATAATAATAATAATAATAATAATAATAATAATACCAGTATTTATATACCACCTTTCTGGTCATTGGATTTCTCTTCTGACTTTAATAAACAAGGCGGTTCACATGGACAGGCTTTTCTCAACCCCATATAGGGGTTGTTACAATCACAAGTTCTATCTTCCAAGAACCCTACAGTCCAGGTGGTCTCCTTCATAGTCCAGCATCTCTCTGGCCGCTCACACTGCCACGCATGGCTTGACAGGCACTCCTCCGCTCTCACTGGAGGGGTCGTCATCCCCACTCCTCTCGCCAGCTGGAGAGACTCAGCTCTGTCAGCAGCGTTTGTCAGCAGTTCACGGTGACTTCCGGTTGGCGGCGGCAACTCTTCCACTCTGCCAGACCTTCCTGCCCTGTATAGAGGTTCAGGCTACTCTGCACCTCACGTCTCCTGCCTAAGAGCTCCACACCCCCAAACTGCTACCCTCCCCATGGGCAAGGAATGATCCCAGATCTGAGTCGCTGGGCAGTATTTAGCGATGAACACTTAGAACAGAGATCTCGCCATAGCATTGCATGCTTTCCCAGGCCTTAACCACAATCCCCACTGGAGGCCTGTGTGCCAAGCACACGATTATCCCAAGGCGCCCATGCCGGAGGAGCAGCCAAGTCCTGAATCACTTTCTGCAGGCCTTCAGAAGCAGCCTTGAACTCTCGCAGCCACCCTGGGGCGAGGCATTCCCCGAAACCGGGACAGCCTCCAGAAGGCACCATTCCGTGTGCCCGTCGTTGGTGCTTGAACTCAGTATAGCAGCAGTGCAGGAAGACAACCACAAAACCAGCCTTCTGGGGTCCCCAAGGACAAATAAGGCGGGAGCCATCCTAGGCCTAGTCTGCATTTGGGACTAAGCTGCATTCAAGTCCGGTCTGCCACTTCCTGCACCCAAACCACAACTCACCTGGAGTTGACCAGCCTCCGGCAAGTGTCCACCACATGCTCCATCTGCAGGTAGAGGGCAGTGGTCATGACGGCCATGATGTTGCTCCCCCTCAAGTTGAGGCGGGAGGTATACATGAACTCCAGGAGGATGCCAAACCCTTCAGGGTTGATCTCAGGGTCCAGGTTGACCACGCTCAAATTGCACTTCAGCTGATCCGTGAAGATGCTGTAGAAAAGGCCACTGGAAGGACAAAAAGACAATGGCCTCAGACCATTTGGACTGATAGAAGAAGCAGGACCCAAGGTTATTCCAAGTGCACATGATTCTGTCTGCACCGGAGGAATTAAGGTTGCACCCCTGTTTCCGCGAATGAGCACCACAATAAGGTCAAGTCAGGTTGGGTCCCACATCAGCTCTGCTCCGGGAGCAGCTGCACAGGTTTTCCCCCTTCCACTCCCCCACTCCCTACCCAAAAGGAACTTTGCTGGTACCATCACAGTCCTCACTAGAATGGATGGAAGCAGACCCTGACCAACCCTGTATTCCTTTCAGCTGCCGGGGCCAGACCATAAAGCGAGGCCCCCAACTGGCTGCCTTGGCCCACCTACTCAGCCCGCCATTTTGACTCCTCACCTGCAGGCCATCAGGACTGTTTTGTGGGCTCGGAACTGCTCCCGGTTGACGATGATGACCACGTCGGTCAGGATATCCCTGCTCCTCAGGCGGTTGAGGTTGAGGAGGACGTCGCTGGCATGTCGGGTGAACTGGATGCAACTGTCTGCTGGAGACGCCATCTTGTGTCTGTCCTGGGGGCCGGCGGCAAGGAGGGAAAGGGAAAGCTGTGAGCCGACAGGCAGTCCTATCTGCTGCTGGACGCAGGTGCGTATTGCCAGAGTGAACTGTTCCCTCTTGATCACCTCAGTGATCTCTCACACCTGCATATGCTCTGTGCATCCCCACCCACCCTCTGAATCACTGTAAGCGTCCAGAAGCATTGCCACACTCCAGGGAGCCCTGCATTGGCTGACCGTACAGCTTTCGGGCTCACAAAGGTGGCCACCATTGCTGTCCCTCGGCTCCCCGTTCGTCACAATCGATGGAGGACACACCTGTCAGTGGCCGTCAAAGACATCCAATGTGACCCACCCCCCTCCCCGTGCTCAGAAGCAGGCGATGCGCCAACGACCAGGCACTGAAGCAAGACGGGGGAGTGCCCCGCCCACACACTGCCAGGAGTGGCCTGCCCAGCTGGATAGACGGGTGTCCTCCTCCCAGAGGCCGTGCCCTGACGCTGGCGGTCGAGGAGTTGGGCTTTCCCAGGAGTGGGTCCTCCACTGGCTTCCAAGGACGCCCTTCTGAGGCTCCACCCCCTCTCCACCTACTCTGTGCATTCAGGGAGTCCGCCCCCCCCCTTTGGCCTCTGCAGCCCTGAACTGGATGTCGAGGGTGGCCACCTGGGCCGGCCGCTCTGCCCGGAGGCCTGCTGTCCCTCAGGGTTCCTGCTGCCTCCAGGCCTTCCACCTGCTTCTTATTAGCCACTTCTGGCTCTTCGACAGTTGGTCCAAGACGAGAACCGCGTGGGCGGACAGCGGCTTCCGAGGGCAACCTCACTGGGGAAGGGGCTGCCAAGCAGATTCCTCCAAGGAATAGCCTCCCGCAGTACAGCCCAGCGACCGGGTGCCTGGGAAGGAGCCCAGATGCCACGTCGCCCGGCAGCACCCGTCACGCCCGCGCACGTGGCTCCCATCAGACCAGCCGTGTCTTTTGCCCAACCAATGCCCTCCGCCATGCGGCTCCCAGCCAGGCCTAGCCCAGCGCTCCCTTCGGCACATTTTTTTTTTAGCGTTGACATACCTCGTGCTTCGATTCACAGGTCAAAGGTGACTTCCAGACCTACAGAGACAAAAAAGGGAGAGAGATGGGGGTGAGGAAGCGCACAGGATCCTCCACTCCGATCCACGAGCTGGGACACGAGTCTGAGGTTGCGGCACTGTCTGGACCTCAGCCGGGCCTTGTGACAGCTTCTCACAAGCAAGGTAGCCAATGCGGTGCTCCAGACGGGGCCCAGAGCGGGATGGGCTGTCAGAGCTGCTTAGCGACCAGTTCCTAGAAGTTCCAGCCACATCCTCTGTATCCCCCCAAAGGCATTGCAAAGCCCGGGTGTGTGTGTGTGTGTGTGTGTGTGTGTGTGTGTGTGTGTGTGTGTGGCAGAAATCAACACACCTATTTCCCTATGTTTGTCTTCCAATCCCCCACACCTCCAAAACAACACAAAGCACCAATAAACATGAAGCAATTCTAGAGAATTCCTTACAGTTGCAGGACCAATTTCCATCACAAAACCTGTACTCTGATCCCAGGTTAAAGGTGGGATCTTAAAAGTCTGGACAAGAGCCTGTTCCAGGAGCTGACCAATTCCAGGCGCCATGTGTAGGAAGCAACCAGACACAGGGGCCTGACCAGGCTACGGATCTGACCACAAACTTGCTCCAGCCTTGGGGAGTTCTTTGGTGCTGGGGTGGGGGGAAGAAGAACTTGAGGAAGACACCACAACCTGCTCCAGACTGCCAAGAGAGCGACAGCTCACGGTTCTTTAAAGCCTGCCTCAGGACAAACCCTCTCTCCCCAGCATCCACTTTTCAAATCTCAAAGCGCCCCCACTACTGGCAGAGTTTGCTCTTATGTGATCCGGCCCATGAAATAACCCCACATCGCCAGGAGAAGGTAAAGGGAGTGTCGCAGGGGAATAGCAACGAGATGCAAGTATCTTGCTGTCTTGTGTGCTCCCCGAGGCATCTGGTGGGCCACTGTGAGATACAGGAAGCTGCACTAGATGGGCCCTTGGCCTGATCCAGCGGGGCTCTTCTTATGTTCTTACAGGGAGGTGGGCTGAATTGTGATGCCACCTCCAATTGCCAACGTTAAGCACACGTCCCGTTAAATGCCATTTCAGGCACAAGGTTCTATCGAGCAAGTCTACGGAGTGCTCAGAGTCTCCCTTAACGTCACATTCGAACACAGGAGCTCCCTAGGACAGCCTCCTCCACACTAAACTGCCAGCTTTGACCAAGGATTAAAAAATGGAGAGAGAGGAACACCCCCACCCCAGCATTGGGACAACAGCCTGCTAGGGGCAAGTGGGATCCCCCCCCCAATCCTATGTGTGGATCATAAAATTGGTTGGACTCCATCAGCAGATAAGGTGGTCAATCAAGGTGGCTTCACCACCTGCACCACCACGACTGGTATTTCCCACACAGATGGCCTCAACTCCAAAAGCATCTCTCACTAAAGAAACAGGATCCTGCCCAGTCTGGCTTCAGGCTGGACTTTAGGGCAGAGGAGACCCTGGTCACCTTGCTGGGTGAGCTTTGCCAGGGCCTGGACGGGGGGATGCGTCCCTGTTGGTCCTACTGGACCTCTCAGTGGTTCTTGGCACCATCAACCTTGGTGACCTTCTGGGGCAGATGGCCACGTTGGGACTTGGAGGTTCTGCAGTGGTTCTGCTCATTCTTGGCTGGTTGGGCTCCAGGGGACTCCTGTCTGGCACTGTGGACATTGGCGTGTCTTGTCCCACCCCCAAAGCTGTTTAACACCCACAAATGAAACTGCTAGGAGAGGAGAACATGTGGGGATTTGGGGTGGGGCTTCACCGAAATGCTGACGGTGCTCATCTCTCAATCTCTCTCTCTCTCCTCTTTCCATCACATTCCAAGGGCCCTGGTACGCCACCTGGATAATTAAGCTGGAATCAAATCCAGACAAAACAGAGGTCCTTCTGGTCCAGAAGACCGCAATGAAGGTGTGGACTGTGTAGTGGGCTTGCTCTGTTTGCAGGGCTTCACTCGCTTTGCAGGATGCAGCACACAGCCTGGGGCCCCACTGGATCTACAGCTACTCCTGGATTGATGGGTGGGGCCTGCAGCCTTGGGGGGGGGGACTTCTGCCCAACCTCAGCTGGTGTGCCAGCTGCAGCTGTACCCAAGTCGGTTGGATCTGGCCATAGCGGCCAATGCTGGTGACATCTCAGTGGGATGCCCAGAATGTGCTAAGCATGGGGCTGCCACTGAAAACAGAAGCTGCAGTTAGTGCAGAATGTGGGCGCTGGGCGGGGGGCTGGTTTACTTCTGCTAGGCTGATTCTCCAGCCCATTTCTTTCTGGGCCCAATTTCTGGGTGTTAACTGTGAAGTTTTATATGGTGTCTTAGGGGTTGCCTACTTCCATGTAGTGCAGCCCATTCCCTTGGGTCTCGTGGGGCCCTGTGGAGAGCACTTCATCAGAGATGACAAGCCGGGCAGCAAGAAGCGGGGCCTTTTCCGTCGTAGCAGCGCACCTCTGGCCTTCTCTTCCGAAGAACTGAAAAGCAGCCCTTCAGGGGAACATTTCTGGCGTGGACGGACGACTCTCGTTTCAGTCAGCTTATGGGGTGGAAAAGAGGGTGGGCTTTTTATGGGTCTCATCACTTTCAGCTTAACATTTGGTTTGCCCGTCTGCCATGATGCTTTCGTTTTTAATCTGCTGTCTTTCCTCTTGGGGGGGGGGTGTCACTGACTGCCTAATGGGTTGTGCCGGGGTATGGGTTGAGCTGGAATTCAAATGGTGTTTGTTGCAACTGTTTTTAGATTGTCAGCTGCCTTGTGCAGTTTTTAAAAACGAGGAAAGGCAGAATATACATTCTGAAAAAAAGCGAAGGGTCGCCGTCAGGTAGCGGGGCTGGGAAGGGTTGCCGTGCTGGGCAGCCGGCCATACAAGGCAGCTTCTCAGTTGCCACAGAGTCAGCAGCTCAGTCTCTTAGAGAAACTGACCTCAGATGCCGCAGACTGAGAAATACCCTCCACTTCTATGGAGCTGGCAGGAACATTTTAGTGCTCTTTGTGCTAGTGTTCATTCCTCTTAGTGTTCATTCCTGCTGCCCAAGTGCAGCTTCTCCTTCGGTTTCATAGTGGGCTCAGTAAGTGGTGTAACTACAGGGAGGTGGTGGGGTGAGTACTGCAGGTGGTGCAATGCCCCGTGCAAGCAGTCCCTCCCACGTGCCGTCAGAGGCATTCTGGGCAATGACTGCAATGTCCCATTGCTGCCTGGAAGGGCTTCGATGGCGAGTGGGAGGGGCAGCTTACGGGACACGTTGGAGCGCCTGCAATACTAACTGCGCTGCTCCCCTGCAGCTACACCACTGTCTCCTGGCGCCATTGTGGGTGTGACTGTGTGGTCGGGGGGGGCACGAAGGATAAGCTCAGCACTGCACTGAGATAGAGCCTCTCTGCTCCAGAGCCATATTTGACTCTCTAGGCTCAATTCACAGAAAGAGGCTCAAATCATCCACTTCTCAGGAGAGTCGGGGGCCGGCTGATTTCTGACGTTCTCACTCGCAGCAACCCTCGCTGAGGGCTTTATGGGCAAGCGCAAGCGCTGTGGAGGTGGGCTGCTCACCCCCAGTTTGCAGAGAAGGAAAACAGGGACCAAGTTGAGCAACCTCCTTGCTCAACCAGCCCAATTGCAAGATACTTGTTCAGCAAGGAGGGGGTGATGGGGGTGTGTGACACTGCTGAGTCAGTGCGTGTAAAAATACACACAAGGAAAACGGCTTTCTGGAGACTTGTCTGGCATATGAATCCATCGCTGTCTGCCTCATTTTGCCCCCCCCTGCCAAGCCACTCTCCAAACTCCTTGAGCCTTCGGATGCGGGGGGTTCATGCCCCTTGATTTCTACTCCCCATTCACTGTCCACCTTCATTACACTGGTCAAAGAAGGGGACTCTGCCACCCCCACTGCAGATCAGCGCAGACACTCTGGAGCAGCTCCAGAGGCTTAAACGGACTGCAAGGTCTCCCGCATGTTCTCCAGACTCCAACAAGAGAAGCAAGCGGTGATGTGGGGGGGGGGAGACAGAGCCTCCCCGTTGGGGAATGCCTGCTCAGTCCAGACAAGCCAGGCAGGCACCTCCACCTGCATCATCAGTGTGGTCGAGCGGTGCTGTTTTTGCAGAGTTTTTGTTGCTGGCTTCTGTGGGTGGGCCCAGTGGTGTCATCTAAATGATTTAAGAACAGGTACTCACTTTTGATTGGCACGTGTCGGGACCCGCCCACCGGAAGTGACGTCATAAGCCGGAAGTGATGTTGTGGCAGGAAGTGACATGAAAAAGCCCTTTTTGAGGCCTCAGACAATTTTAAACTGACCCAACAGTTGCAACAGTATTCCACAGCACCCCCAGAACACGTTAAGGAGGCCTGGCATCATGTTAAAGTGTTCCAAAACCCCAGAGCAACAGTTCCAAACAGTTCCAAAACCCCAGAGCAGCTCATTTTTCAGTGGCAAGGCAAAGCAAGGCTCCGCTCACTGCCTGCCTGGCTCTGAGAACATGCAGGCAACTCAAACGTGCAGGAAATTCAAACGTTGCAGGGGCGGAGTTGACGAGTGGGCGGGCGAATGGGCGGGGCCAGCCATAATCCTAGAAACCGGTACTCGCGTACCCCCGCGTACCCCCTGCATGACATCATTGGGTGGGCCTGATGCACTTTGACAATTGTATGTGAGGCTGGATTGGGGCAGAGGCCCCGGGTTACTCGTACCGGGCCCCCAGTTACTCGTACAGTTTACAAGGTTTCTGTGAGATTAGAGGAACCAGATTGCTTTTATTGGTTGACTACACGCATAAACAACTGCAGATTTAAGCAGATCCACCGGAGCAAATGTATCGCCGTCTGTGATTTTAAAAAGCCTGCACGAAAGGTCTTCGGAGGCGGAACAATGGAGAGGTCAGCTGAGAAGCTCCTTGCTCGGGGAAGTGTTTGACCAGGGGCTGTCCACATTGTGCCATTAGTTTTCCAGCAGTTTGGGGTTTGGGAGCCTTGAAGACCCTGAAGCTGACAGGCAGCAAGCAAACAAGCACCATCACAAACTTTATTCTCTTTCGGATATTTAAATCAGGCCTCTTGTTAAAAGCCAAGGAGAATTATTCTGATGTGTCCCCTTTCACAACACCCCCCCCCCATTCTTCTATGGCAGCAGTGGCATTCCTATTCCATTTGCAGCTTGGAGAGCAGTGAAGACGAGAGGGAGGGGCCGCTTGACCCAGGAGCTCAGGCTCCTGCAAAACTTAGCATCCCCCCTCACCCGAACACCACTGGTCACACGTGCTGTCAATCTGTTTGAGCCAAAGACAGTTCCCAGATGTTCACACAGCAGGATGTTCCCAACCTGCTGCCATCAGCATTTTCTCCACCAGAGGGCACTCTTGCATTGGGAATGGGTCTTTGATTGCCAGCATTTCTAAATCATGTGGCAGTCTCACAATCATGTACAAGTTACCTACTTCGGTTGGCGCCGTAGTGGAAAGCTACCAGAGCCCCATCCAACTAGCTGCCCTTCTATTCTGCCCTTCTATTCTGTGTGTCATCACACAGCCCTGCCTAACCCGTATATTTTGGCACCAACAGACGCTGGTCCAATAAAGATCTTGGTACTCAAGGTAAATATATCCATTTAATTTATCACTGTGCACAAGGTCATCGAGATCTTGTGGGCCTAAGAAAGCCAAGTACATTTTTAACAAGGGCTGAGTTCATACTCGGTGACCTCCGGCAAATTGTTTTTCCTGTACGAACTATTCTGCTGGATCCATCCAGCCCAGCACTGTGGCAAATGGGATGAGCAGGCAAGTGCTGACGGGGAGGCCACAGGAAGTGTGTGAAGGCAACAGCCACCCCCTCCACCTGCATCTCAGCAGCCAGCATTTAGAAGCAGAGTGTCTCAGGACTTTGAGGGTCCAGGGAGCACAGACAAGCCTCCCCTCCAAGCCACACACTGTGAAATGGGGAGGCTTTCCTCTCCTTCACAGAGCGGCCAATTGCCTCCCACGTTCTTAGCCTTTCACAGAGCACCGACTGCCCTTCGGTTCCAGACAGATCTACCCTCACGCACCCCTTCCCTTGTGAAAGGGGGGGCCAGGAAGAGCTGCAGTCAGGGCAGACTCTCAGCCTTGCATATCCACCAGCCACACGGACTCCCACCGCCCAGCTGATGTACTAGAGGGTCTGTCACTGGAGGAGCAGGTCAGAGGGTGGGTCCGTGTTGGGCCAACGTTCTGCCGCTGGGGCCTCACAAAATGGAGCACTCACAGCCTTGCTTCTGCAACTCACCCCCACACACACACACATACACACACCCCTCGAATGCAGCCCAGTGCTTAGAGGTGGCACATTCTTGCTGTGTGTGCAGGCTGCCCTGGGATGCATGCGCCCAGGCCAGAGCAACGGTCTGCAGACCACCACATCTGCAAAAGTGACCAGGGTTAGTGACCCCAAGACAAAAGTGACCCCAAGACAGGAGGTCCATCAACAGCTGATTGTCTGCGCACGGCCCAGCACCCCCTGCAGCATCCAGTCATGCGCTCTGGTCACACACTTGGGCTGTGGATGAAACCTGCCCCCCTCGGCTAGCCACAAAAACCCAACACATTGCAATCTGACGAGGAAGGCGTTCTCTGAAAGCAGTCAGCTTGAAAGCCCCCGATCTAGGCCAGAGGCCTTCTGAAGGCGTTGCCTTCTCTGAGCAGGCCTTTATCCGCAGTTAGGTCTACTCAAATGCACAGGCAGTAACAAAGCCAAATGCACACAAAATAGGAAAATGTGGAGATGGGGTGGGAGGAGAAGCACGTAGCCGAACACTGTCAGCACAGATCAAAGCCACTTGGATTCTGCCAGCTCTCCCCCCCCCCACACTGCCGCCCCCACATGCGGCTTCTTGTGGCGAAGAAGTCTAAATAGAGCATTCTGTTCCAGCTTCCAGCACGATCCCATTTCCTGCCAAAGCAGCCAAGTGTTTCTAGGAAAGACAGTTGAGGGGAGAGTTGACCACCATCATCATCCTCAGTCTCTGAGACCAGGAAAAGTGGGTGGCTTCCCACCTAAAGGAGAGGTCTGAGTGGGGAGGACTGCGCATGCTCAGGGAAGGCGTTAAGGAGTGTGTGCGTGCGTGCAAGAGAACCTTGAGGAGTCCAAGTGTGACACTTTGGAATGGGGGGCGTCAAAGGGTGGGGGCCCGAGCTTTGCTTGCTCTCTAGCATTTCCTCTTCGGTGGGCCCGACAGCGGCTGGTGGGAACAATCCCGTGCAGAACGGCAGGCCAGCTGCCCAGGGGCGGACCTAGTCAAAATGGCGCCTGGGGCACCCAATAGAAGTGTGCCCCCATGGGAGCCCAGGTCTACCCGCAAAATGTTGCGGGGGCCACTGGCGCCCCCCTAGACAGCCCCAAGATGGCGCCCAAGGCTCTTGCCCCCCCTGCCCCCCTAGATCCGCCACTGCAGCTGCCAGGCAGAGCAGGCCCTGCTGCTGGTCTCCATAAACGAGCAGGATCCGGCTCTGGAGAAGGCGGAGGAACAGACGCTAAGCAGCTGGGCTTCACACAGACCCTCCACACAGTCCCACTGCAAGGGGAGCTCGGGGTCCTTCAGGTGTGCCAGCATCACCTGCCAGCAACCTCACTTGGCCAAGGAGCCTGCCCACCCCCGTGCCCCGTGAGGAGGAGGCTTCTGGAGGACGTCTTCACACGTCAGGACGGGGCGTTCTCCTTGCCACTGAATTTCCCGGGGCGGCTGCGTAATCAGGACCCCTCCCAGCATTTTTCACTTTGGGCCGACTCCATACGCCACGGCCCTACCTTGACTCTCCTCGCACAAGGCCACCAGCACCACTGACGGACTGAAAACATTTGCATGCCGCCTTTCTAGGCTCCAGCTCTTGCCTGGCAGCCCCATGCGCGGGCGCCTGCGTGGCACACGTGCGCGATGAGGAAGCAGGGTGGCAGGGAAATGTGCCAGATCTGAAGCAGGTGGCAAAAATGGCTCCCGTGCTGCAAGGGAGAATCCTGCACAGAGAAGAGCACGGACTGGGCAGCCGTCACCCCTCCACTTCGCTTGTGCGGCTGAACTAGGTCCTTGTGGGCTATAAGCCTGGGGGAAAAGGCCAGCAAGGCTGAGAGACGGTCCCTAGCAAGAGCTCTGGTCAGTTAAGACGCTCTTTGGTCCCCCTCCTCCCCTCTTCTTGCCGCTCACCTTTCTTGTTGCTCTGAAATAAATGCTAACTGGGCAAGAGGCACTTTTTCCAGTGGTGCTCCTCTTATATTTAGCAGGGGGAGAGTAACTGTCCCTCTTCACCCCTGCGCAGTCTTTCTAGTGGCTGTTGCTGGCGGTCTGCCTTTTTTTAGATTGTGAGCCCTTTTGGGACAGGGAGCCATTTAACTTTATTATTACTGTTTGCCTGTAAACCGCTTTGTGAACTTCGTGTTGAAAAGCGGTATATAAGTACCTGTTGATTGATTGATTGAAATAAATGCCATTTGGGAGGGGTGCTCCACCTGCTGTTGTCCTTGGCAAGCAGAACCAGGCCACAAGTTGCTTTACATCAGGGATGCCACTTTAAACAACTGAAAGGATCACCTCAGAAGAAAAGGGAAGTGGACCCCTAAAAGCACAGGGTGCAAACAAGGCACAAATAAGGGCACCAGAAAGCCCAAGGCTGGCTGTAGAATGTGCTACTGGGTGGATGTACCAGCCCAGCAAAGGATGTCCCAAATATATGGTTACCCTGTAGGTTTCACTGAGGGTCGATGGGGATTGGTCATGCTCCGTTTTCAGCCTTGTATCTTTAGCTGTCAGCTAGGCATGGAAACCCAAACAAGTGTTGCATTCACACACTCCAAAAACAAACAAACAAAAAGCCTGTACTGACAAATGGAGTCAATTTGGGACAGGGGTTTGAACATCAACTGGGTCACCAAGTCTCTGACTAGTGTGGTGGCAAGCAACCACCCAGTCTGAGAAATGGGCATACTGGCAGCCAATGTGGCAAAGATGAATGAAATCAAGATCAGGTGGGCCGAGGAGGAGGACGACAACAACAAGGTGCTGAGGACACGGTGCTGAGTGCGGGAGAATCTTGGTGGCCAGAATGAGCAGATGCCCCACACTCCATCTAGTTCCTGTTTCACAGCTGTGCCCCACACCTCGTTCCACCTGCTTTCCAATTCAGTGGGGAAGATTCCTACACTTTATTTTGGAATTGACACAGGCACAGCTCATCAGTCATGGCCCTTTGTGCTACAGTTTAATCCATGCACATGAACTCAAGTGCACTGGAAAGAAAGACTAGGTACACACAGTTGTCTCAACCAAATCCAGAAGAATGGTGGACTCCCAGCTCAACGGTGCAACTCTGCAAACAAGATCTGGTCATCAGGATTCCTGTGCTTGAAGAGGAGTTTGGAGGGGAGAACTGCATGTGCGTTCTTGCCCTGTAGCCTTTTAGGCCCTTAAGATTGCAAAAGGGGAAGATGGAATCCGCGAGCCCCTCATTTAGCGGATTAGGACAAACCCAGAACCGCCAAGGCACTCATGAGATGCAGGTCTAGAAACCCACACACTGAATAACAGGCTGAAGGGAAGACATTCGAAGGAGGAAATTAAGACGTTTGAGTAACACACAGAAGTTTATGCAACTTGGAGGAAAAAAATTAGAAATAAGAACAGGACTCCTGTGGCCGTGACCACTTCCTCAAAGCCAAGTACCCCCCCTCCTCCCCCCCAGCAACCACAAGTGAGACTGACCCCAAAAAGCACGGTGAAAGTTTGTGGGTGAGAAATGCAGAAGAAGTAAACATGCCGACCACTGAACAGAAGGGGCCATCACGGCATGTCACGGAGGCATCAGGAGCAGAGCCCAGCATCTGCTCCCAGGGCAAAGAAGACTTGGTATCCCCACCACGACAAAACCAAACGTATCAAGTGCATAAATGAAGGGAAGGGTTTTTGGTTAATTGGCCAAAACTTTTGATAGAATACAGCTATTTCAACACAGTTTGTTTCATTGCATTCAGCACTGAACTAGCTTTCCAGTCAGCGCTGCACCTAGAGGGGGAACACAGCAGGAAGCTTGGCAAGCACCCGCTCCCCCTCCTCTGCCGAGTCACTCCCAGCGGCCAGAGCAAAACAGAGGCCACGTTGGCTTCAAAGCGGAGGGGAAGTGGCTGCTTGCAAAACCTAGTGCTGTGGTCCCCCTCTAGATACGCCTCTGGTTTCCATAATACTATACTATGAGGGTATTATGCAGACACACCAAGGTTTTCACAATTTTGGCCAATACTGCCATAACGAGCTCAGCTTGTTGCCTGGTGCAATTGTTAGCTATGCCACTGCCAGGCATGGATTGGGAAGGATTTCTAAGGAGTCAGTTCAGAATTACCAGCTCTCTCAGCTAGTACTAAAAAAGAAAAGAAAACCTGCTTTCCAGTTCTCTATCAAGCGCATCATGCAGATCAGTCATAATTGAGCACTAGTGGAAGCTATAAACACACACACCACTTCCACTGAAAGCAGCAGAATGGAAATGAAGCTTATGCCACAGGGACAGTAACCATTAGGTCAGTTCTTTCCTGATTTAAAAACTAGACTGACCCCTCCAGGCAAAGCTTAACAATTCTTCACCAGAAAATAGTAAAAGGGCTACTAACAGGTCAGAACATTTTTTTCTGGCAAGAATCCTTTAAACATGTTTTTCTTGAGGACAGTTATAAAAGAATGTCACAGAGACAGAATCGTGGGCTGTACTGTAAACTTTAAAAGCTTCTGCTGTCAGTTTCTGTTTCTTTCCCCAACCCAATTGCCTAAAAAAATTATTTCTGAGCCACAGAATGAAGGTAGCACAGAGACATCTTTGAAAGGGGTTCAAAAAGCCAGAAAGATAATTTTTTTTACCAAAACAAAAGCTTATCTCAGGATGAGATTTGCGATTCATTTGCACGGGATGAAAAATTAGGTTGCCAAGTGCCAACCACCTTTGAATAGCACAGGTCTTGCACAAAATGGAAGGGAGTCTTGTCTTCCTTCCTCCCCTGTCACCAGCCAGACCCTGGAGGACGCGGAAGAAGATTCTTGTTAACAATAATAAGAATGAGGCTCTTCAAACCTCCTAATTTAAAGCTTCCTTCCAACCAACCTGATAAAGAAGCACCTTTGACTGTGGAAGCACTTTTATGGAGCAGGGCAGGAGCCCCGGTCCCCATTCAGCCCAGCACAGCAACTTTCCTGGCAGATGCTGCCAGCGTCTCCTTTGTGCCCTTCGTGGGTTTTTAGAGTGTAAGGCCCTCTGGGCTGGGAACAACTTCTCATCCCTTTTGCTACATAAACCACTGCAACAAAGCAAGAGGCTGGAAAAGCAGCACGCCTTCCTTCCTCATCACAATCAGATAGAGAACTTCTCAGAGGAGACCCAGGTTCAAAGTAAGGATCGGAAGCCTCAGTTGCCCTCCCCATCTGTACAATGGGCTTTAATGTTACTTGGTGGGCAGGCGAGATAAAGTTTTAAGCTGCTTTCAAAAGCAGTGCAGCCACAGGCATTTTTATGCCCAATTGCAGAAGCGCGTGCACACACACAATTTCCTGGTTCAGATTCGACAGCACACACCCCTTTCCCAGCATGTCAAAGCTATTTCATAATATTGAAATTTTTTTAAAAAAATCACAACGTTGCCAAAGAGGGAAAATTACGAACGAGGGCGAGGTGGAAGAGAACCAGGGGTGCTGTTCCGCATTTCGACACCAGAGGTCACTAACGACCCACAGGAATTTCAGCCACCAGAAGTTTTTGCGACGTTTTCTCGAGCCCCCCCCCCCGCCCCCATCTCTGGAGGAGGAGTGGGGAACAGGCGGCACAGCCAGGCACCTTCGATCATTGACAAGCACCAAGCCTGGGAAACCTTCGCTCGCCCGCACGCGCTGCCAGGGCTCCGTCCCAAGAGCGAGGCGTAGCGCGTTTCCCCCCGTCCCTAACCGAGCGCGTCCCTGACTTCGCTCTCGGAGACGCAGGCGGGGGGGCGGGGGTGGCGACTCGCAGGGTCGCCTCGCGTTGGCCTTTCTCCGCCTTGCCCTCTCCCCACAAACAAGATCGCTCCCTCCCCCCCCAATGCAGTCTTAATACAGGGGGAGGAAGTGAGAGGCAACAGAAACTTGATCCCATGGGAAGGAGGGCGAGGAGCTGGGTCGATCTGCGGGAGGGGAGAGGAAGCCCGTCTGCCTCCGTCGCTGTCCTGAGCTTGTCATTTTGCCCGGGGGGCGCGCGCGGAGGGGGGGGGGTCACATTACAGATGCGTTACATGTTCAACCGTTTTGCTCCGGTCAGCTGCTATTCACGCCTCTCACCCCCTTCCAGGAACCGTCAGCCCACATTTTCAGGGTCACGCCGCGTTAACACCTTGGAGAGACGACCCCGGCGGACGGCAGGGAGGGGATTCCTCACGCCCGTCGGGCAAGGTCTACGGCAGCGGTCCAGTATCGGGTCTCGTTCATCCGAAGTAACTTAATCCGGATGGACAAGAAAAAGGACTGCTGAGACCGTCGCCCCGGATTCCGCTGCCTGCCCCAGTTGTGCAACCAGACCGCTGCTGATGTGGCTTCCCCTACTCGGTTTTCTCCCGGGGCGGGGGGGGGGGCGAGAGACTCGCACGTTGCTGGCGGCCAATCCAAGGCCAGCTATGGAGTCCTCGATTCGGAGGGACTTACTCCCGAACAAGCGCCGTGCCGACCCACCCTCTTCGCTGTCCTCGGGCAGACGCTGCAGTTCACGTCCCCGAGCAAAGAGAGGGTTTTACGCGCCTTACATCCAAACTTTGGGAAGACGCCGCGGTCTTTGCGTGCTGCTTGAGCAGACAGCGGGGGGGGGGGGAGGCAGAAAGACGGGGAAACGTCAACCCCCCCACCACCTCCGGGCTCCCTGAGCCGCCCAGCCGCTGCCTTCGGGGACCTGGAGCATGTCACAAGGGCCCCGATCCCAAGAGCCCTCCCAGGTTTTCCCCACACCCTGCCTCGATCCCCGTTTCTCCTCCCCCCACTGTGTTACACTGCAGGCTCTTTGGGGACAGGGACCTGTTCCCTGATGGGGGAAGAGGGAGCCAGGCCGAGGCTCAACGCAGCGATCTCCTGCTTTCCGCAAATGTCAGCGTTTTTCCTAGTCGCCCCCCGCCCCGCTCCACTCCACGGAAAGGCACACAGCCGAAATGCCTCTGACTAAGCCCGATCGGGCAAAACAAACACAGCCACTTGACAGCGCCGATGCCGCGGCGCCCCCCCCCCCCCCCCGCGCAAAAAAACAGCACATCCTTGCACAGGCGCCAGGACGCGCCTGCAGGTCCCAATCGCCGACGATGCGCATTTTGGACGGAGCCGCCGCCCCCACCTCTGTCGATCCTCTTTCCTGCCCCCTCCGCCCCCGGCCCAGGTTGGTTGACAGGTCGCTGAGCGGCCAGGCATTTTCCTGCACCGTCATGCCTCTGGCCCGCGGCTGCATTCCGCGCCCGGAACGCGATCTGCCCGTTCACACAATCAGGCGAGTTCCTCGTTCTGCGAGGCCCACAGCGCGGGACGCTTTGGCGCCTTTCATCTCCCCCGGCTCGCTCCGCGCGCATCGCCCGCCAGCCCGCTTCACCCCTCTGCTCGGCGAGGAAGCGCCACCCAGCCATTGGGAAACGAGCTCGAGTCACGCAGCCCGGCACGGCCGCGCACAGGCTGCCCCCGGCCCCGTCTAGGCAGGTGCCGGGCGCCCCTCGAGGCACGCCGGGTGCCCAGTCGCCCGGACGGTTGCCTGGCCCGACAGGGCGCCGAAGTTCCGCCCGAGGACAACCCGCAGGGCCGCAAAGGACGCCTGGCCGGGGAAGGGAGAGCGCAGCCGCGCGAATGTTTGGGGAGAGGCCCCGGGGAACCCCGAGGGAGGGAATGCCTGCCCAAGGAACAGCTCGGCTGGGGGCGCGCATCATTTTGTGAGCTTCAGAAAACCTGCGCGTAGTTGCCAGGAGTAAGTCCCATTGGACTCAGCGAGTCTTACTCCTGCGTAAACATGGGTCAGACCACGCCGTCGGCAGACTGGCCGTTCCACCGGGCAGCAGCAACAACAACAAAGCAACACACACACCCGCGTCCCTTCGCCTCTGCCCTTGTGAGTTTCACCCGCGCGAGGCCGGCTGGTGGAGCCTCGCCAGGAGAGGGAGCGAGCACGGAGCGCGTGTCAAGCCCGAAGCGGCGGCGGCGGCGCGGGCGGTGGGGAGGCCAGGCGCGGCACCTGGGACCAGGCTTGCAAAACAGATTTCGTAAACGCGGGGGGGGGGGGAATCCCTGCAACCGGAGGGCGACCCCGCTCCTGAGAAACCCAGCCGGGCCCTTCGCAGTCGCCCTGGGACAGGACGCGGGCAGCGGCCAATGCGCGCCCGCAACCTCCACCCGCCCCAGGAGAGCCCGGCTCCAGTCCAAGGCAGAGAAGAGCGGGGTAGCCCCTTCCCCCGGCTCCTCGCCGCTTCCCGAGAGGCCCCGAGACGCGCACCGTCCGCGCCAGCCTGCGAGCCAGCCTGCCTCCCCCCGCCGGACGCCTCCGACGAGCAGAAGCCGCGGCCGGCCCGCGCCTCCTCGGCACTCCGGGAAAACACCGACATTGCCAAGCCGCGGCAAGGCTCTGGGGCACCTTTCGGAAGGGGAGGGGGCGAGCGCCTCCCTTCCACCTGCCACGCCGGGCAGCAGAGCGCTCCGGAAGGCGGCGGAGCCAACAGAAGCACGCACAAAGACATATACGTTTAAAAAAAATGGGAAGAAAAAGGCCAGCATTTCAGGCACATGCACGCGCCACCCCCATGGAGCACCAGCCCCCACAGGGTCCCAGAACCGCCGGCACACTGAACATCAGCATCATCAGAGCGGCGCAGCAGCGGCGGCGGCAGCAGCTTCAGCCTCCGCGGCAAGAGCGCAGTACAAACAAGCGAGCGCAAATCACCTGGTCTCCGCGCTTTCCTAGAAACTCCTTGCATCACCACTTCTAAGAACCCCAGTTCTAAGAATCAACACAGCTCAATTCTCGGAATTTGAGCTGTCGACTTTACCACCGCCGGGAGCCCGGGGAGGATCCCCGGCAGGCCTTTTCTTCTAGGACCCCGGCAGCGCCCCCGAAAGCCGACCTGCCGAGGCAACCCGGTTAGAGGCGGTGCCTCTCGGGGGGACTCCGCGTGAGGACCCCCCAAGACCCAAAGGACAGGGGGAACGCCAGCGGTCCGAGGCACAAGCACCCCCGCCGCCAATGGTAGGTTCCGCTCTCCCGGAATCACGTGGGCCTTGCCTACTGTGACGTCAGGCTCGGCCTCATTACAGTGTTGCAGAGTTCTGGCCTCCTGGAATTCTGAGAACTAATTTGCTATTCGGTGACATAAGAGAATCCGGGGATCCGGTCGCTGAATTCCGTTTCGCTCCTCCGCTTCCCCCCTTTAAGAAACCCCATCGACACCCCCGCCTTCGCAACACACACCCGTCTCCAGATCCCAGGCAGATCTGGGCAGATTTCTAAGGGTGACTATTTTATGTATTTCGTTATAAACCCCAAAGATCAGAAGAAAAATAAGACAGGGGGTGGGAGAGAGCGAGACAGCCTCGTTACCCTGCAGGAAAAAAAATCTGGAATAGGTTCTCATTTTCAAAAAAAGGAAGAAAGAAAAACAGACCTACTATTCTCAGACTGGGAGAAAGAAGGAAGAAGTCGCGGCACACAGAGACGCTGCTTAAATATTGCTTTTTGCTCGGCGGTGGTTTTTACCATTTTGCAAATATCTCGACTTTTATTTGCCCGCGGACCGTTCCTTTAAAAAGAGACATCTGTGGTTTTGTTTTATTTTTTTCCATCTCAAATGCTGCTTCTGCGCTCCTGTGATTTCATAAAAGGATTTGCTGTTGATGAAACAAAGTCGTGGCTTTTCTTTGCTTTGCAGATGCAATTTTCTTTTCCGTTCTTTTTTTTTTTTTTTTTTTTACGAAATGATTTTCAAATTATGCCTTTCCGAGTGATTTTTTTAAAAAAATTACATATATAAGGAATAATCTCGATCAAAATAAAAAGTGTGAAGACTCGGCTCTCTTTTGAAGGATTCTGACGTGGTGGGTCAATTCTCTGTAGTCTCCCCCTCCCCCTTCCGTCTTCGTGAAACAGTCTCACATTCCGGGTTTCCGAACCCGAGGCACCGACCCCTCCGGCGTAGGGGAGTGCGGAGTGGGCGGCGAGGGGCCCGGAACGCAGGGGGCTCGCGCTGTGCCTGCACAGCTGGGCGAGGGGGACGGCAGCAGCCGGTTGGCCCGCGTGGAGCTCTCGCCGCTGGCTTGGTCGGTGGAAGGCAGGGGGCCCGGCCCATATCCGCCTTTCGGCACAGGGCAGGGGATCCCTACGAGAGGCCATCGAAGTGAAAGGAACATTTGGGATCACTCGGCCTGGAGAGAAACAGGCTTTCTGCGTGTTCCGGCGGCTGTAGGAAAGCCTTTCAGATGGAAGCAGTCGTAGTGGTCTTGCTAGTAGTAGCAGCGGTGATCCTAGCATTGTTACTGTGATGCTAGAAAGCCATTCGGAACCCTGTTTCTCTGCGAGTGCTTGCAAAGGCCTTTCACAGGCCAAAGCGGACGCTGAAGCGGGGCCTGCACCGGCGCCTCCAGCTCCTCTTGCAAACAGATCTGCTGCTTTTCAGGGACGGGGGGGGGGAGGGGGGAGAAAGGGACGCGCTGCCCAAGCCGCGGGCTCGACGTTTTGTGTTGTGTTTCAGTTATGAGCTGGGAATCGCCCCGAGGAATCCTTTCAGCCACCGCAGCAGCAAGGCCTAGTTTGTGTGCAGTCGCATCCAGCCAGTTTATCTATTAATTGTTTACTTAATGATAATGAACCCATTCATCTGCGAGGGAATAGGGGAGGATCCAAAATAACTCAATAACCCCCCCCCCCCAGCAGAGGGAGGGGGAACACGGAGTGGAAGGAGATTGCTTGAAGAAACGCCGGGGGCTGCTGCTATTTAATTTGCTTACAGTCATCTCGCAGGTCCCGAATCACAGCTCGGCCGCCCCAGCTAATCACAGTGCTTGGGGAGGCCGATTAAATGACATGCAAATGCACTGGGAACTTCACGTTTCTTGTTAGGCCCCGTGTGCGTACCGTAATTTTAATCTTCAGTGTTCCTCTTGCACAGACGTGCTCAGATTGCTCAGAAAGGAGTCAATAAGCCACAGATACTGGAGCATCTTTTCGTCTTGAAGGTTCTGCTGATCCCAGAAAGTAATGGGAGAGCCGGGTCTTTGTGCATGCAGTTTAAAATGAACTGTAATGCAGGAACATAGAAAGCTGTTGATTGTGGGATTACAGCGAACAGGAGAACATGTTTGGGATGTTTGCAAAGCTCTACAGAAATTAGTGGGATACAATGTCAGGGAATGGATGGAGGAGTGTGTGTGTGTGTGTGTGTGTATAGGAGAGAGAGAGCATGTCTTTGGGCAAATATAATTGAATGTCTCTATATGTATGACAATAAACTTCTCTGTTTCTGCAATTTAGTGTGTGGTGCTATTAATGGGCTGCTGCTTGTCAGCGATGTTTACAGGAGATTGGTCAGAACTGGGCCACTTTCTTTTGTTTACTACAACTGCGGTTAATAGAGACATTTCCAGGCAGTGCAACTCCTGTTGGCAACTTCTTGGCAAATGGGACATTGCACCCAGCATGTTATTAGAAGCCACACCGCCACCCTCGAGATTGCAAGACATTTTGTGTCAGCTTGTAGAATTTGGGAGCATGCAATCTCACACACATAAACAGACACACTTCAAATGTCCTTGTTTACTTTTGTTCACTTTTTTCTCTCTCACTCTTGCAGCCTCAACCAACATGAACACTGAATGTTGCACTTCTCAATTTTGTAGATGACTCCCATTTTCCCGACCAGAATTCCTTTCTCACAAGGCCCTGGATGTGTGGAGAAGGCCTGCCTTCTAAACAGCTATTCAGAGCTCAGGGTGCCATTCCTAAAGTGACCAGAGGAGGCACATTAGAGCAAGAAGAAGCTTTCCTTATCAATTTTTTAGCTGACTCTCCAGAATTACTATGAAGGGAGACCAGCTTTCTCCTCTGCTGCCCCCATCAATAGAAAGCCAACATCTAGCAATGCAAACACTCTTCTGTCATTCTTGCTTCCATTTTTTTGAACTTTGGTAGAAGCGCCTCAGCAAAGGGAGTAAGCCTACTGGACATAGTGGGACTTGCTTCTGAGTACCGTCCTATACGATGGGCGTGTGAATATGCCCCATCCCTCCGTGCAAAGCAGTGGCCGAGTGAATCTTTTTCATGACTTACTCTTGAAGATCTGATATTTACACGCAAGATATTATCCCTGTCAGATCTGATGCGCCTCCCCTACCCATGCGCACAATGAAGGGAGAACATCACAAATGTTCTGCGTGGGCAAGTTTGGCCATTCTTTAAGCAATGCCTTTTATGCATGTGTGTTTGTGTCTGCAGCAGCAGCTACGTGTGATCAGACAGACTCCCGGGCCTTAGGCAAGTCACAGTTGATCAGCCTCAGCCCCTCTCTCCTCCCCTCCATCTGTAACACCTGGTAACATTATTAGCCAACTTTATAGACTCGGGCACTATTATTGAGAGAGAGGCCACATTTTTACTATTCAAGGCTACATTCTAGATGCCAAGCAAAGTGCACGCAGGAGGCAAATGCAGAGATGGACCAGGCAGTGACAGCCTTGCCATAGGAGTGGCTCGGATGGTGGGATCGGGACCCTCCACTAGAAATACCTCGCTTTCTCTCAAGGTGCTGTTGCGCCTTGCTGGCCTGGCCCACCTCTGCACCCTCACCCCAAAAGGAGTCTCAGCATGCCCACTTGGCCACACACATGCGTGGCTGCACATGTTTGTCCCTACACAAACCTGAACCTGCCTGTTCCCCAGTGGGATCCCTGGGAGTCCACCAGTGCTGTCTGTACACCAGCCAGCAGCAATGGCTCCCCAAAGGTCTTTCCCAGCCTGCCCCGGAGGTGCTGCCTGGGACGAAAGAGGGGCCCTTCCCCCTGCAAAGGCTGTGGCCCATCCTGCCCCCACAGGAGGTAGGCCCCACTTTGGGGAAATTTTTGGCTTACTAAAGGGATCTTCCTGCCCTTGGCAAAGGCATCCGTTCTACTTCTCCCATCTTGGCTTTTGCAGCTGGGAAGAGAATTGTCTTTGAACTCCAGCATTTTCCTGACTGCAGCTTGCCTTTCCCTGTTCCACATAAGTGGATGTGGAGGAAAAGGCCGTGGGCTTCTTCCCTCTGTATCCCCTCATATGGAATGAAGGACAAGAGGCAGCAACCAGACTTTGGACGACATCGTCCCCAGGGGTGTGAGTGTGTCTCACAAAGCATTTTGCCGGTTATCCCAGAGCCACCAAAATCCCAGCACCTGAAACAGCTACCAGGACTGCCTGCTGGTTTGACCAATCCTGCCAACGGCAATAGACACGCATCTGCTTTTGGCCTCTTCTTCTGGCCTCATGGAAATTCCAAAGGGGGCATGCTGAGCGTTGGCACCCAGACTGCCTGTCCACTCCCTGGCCTGGACAGAGGAGACGTTAGCCTGCTGCCTTCCCTTTGGGGAAAAACTCTATGCATGCAAAACGAAACCAGGTTCTTTTTAGCCATTACTACCTGCTTTTAAGATACTGTTCAATTAGCAGGCAAATTAAAATACATGTTACAGAATTCCAAGAAAAGAACCTCTAAATACCAGTCTTTTGCAAAGTTTTCATTGGATACAGAACAGGAAGCCTGATCCACAAGAACGTAAAGGAGAGATCTTTGACACACAGCTCATTCCTCAGTATGCTTGCTCAGGAACAAGTCCCATTGATTTCAAAGAGTTTTGCAAGGTTGCAGCTTTAAGCTGATTTATACTCCTGTTCATCATTTTAAATAAACAAATGTACTGTACTGTTTTGGATCTGAGGCATAAAATTTTTTTATTTGCTCTCTTCAAGCCATGGCCTCGATGTCCATGAATACAGTTTGCAAAAATGGAACCATCACTAACTTTTTTTTTGCTAAAGAGGCAACATGGATTAAAATGTGCATTTCAAAACTGGAATTGATGTATTAATTACCCTGAATTATCCTGTTGTACTTTTAGGTTCTGGTGCAAAGAATTGCTATTTTGGTGCACGCCTTAAAATATTTTACCATGCATGAAAAAGGGACCAGATGTTTTGTGCCAAAAGCTGAAAAGAGAAGCACTGAAGAAAGCAGGATATAGACAAATCAAGGACCGAAATATAGACAAATCAAAGACAAATCAAGGACTGAAAGGGTTTTTTGAAAATATTTAAAATTCTCGATTATTTCCAGATTCATCATTCAAACTCTTAAGTGAGGATTTGGAGCATTCAAAATTTGAAGAGAAGTGAAACAAGTCAGATGATTGGTTGGGAGGCATGGAATACAAAATGTCATAAGCCGTCAGTTGTCAAATGCTAAATGCTGTGGCATGCCGTTTAGCAAATGCAGGCAGATAATATCATTGCATGTCAGCTCTCGAATGATGCTGTCAAGTATGAAATCCTGAAAACAGATACCACCTCTCTCTCTCTCTCTCTGTGTGTGTGTGTGTGTGTGTGTGTGTGTGCGCGCGCACGCACACGCACGCACGGACATAAAATGAGGTTATGGTGACTATATGGCAAGTATTTGAAATTTCAGAGGGTATCTGGGGAATTTTGGGCACCAGAACTCACAGGGAGTCAGGAGAGTCTTCGTGGAAATGGAAATGTGTTCCAACTCAACTGCTCACCAGTTTCCCCATACAGACCTAAGTAGGAGTTGAGATGGCCCGGGGAGTCCTTCCTCTTGGTCCCCACATGCACTCAGCCAGACCAAGTGATGACTCAGGAACAGGCTTTCACTGCACTGGTGCTCAGTCTGTGGAGTACCAGCCTGGGTTCACTTTGGGCCTGTCAACCCACACAGAGACATTTTTCATCGGTGGAGTCATTTCAATTCCGTACGCCAATGGAGTGTATCACGTTCAAAGCTATATGTTCACCTTGCATGGCTGCTGTATTTTTTATTTTTATTTTTTGGAGATTTGATGGGAGTTTATTGTCTTTTTCTTGTTATCTTTTTTTTTTTTGTCAGCCATCTTGGACCACGAGCGATAGAAGGGTATACACTAATTAGTCAAATAAATGAATAAATATTGCTGAAGGAGACAGTCCCACTCACCACAAAAACAAAAACCCAGCCCAATGCTCTCTGTCAGTCTGATCTGAAGGAATGCCCTTCTCGGCCTCAAATATGACCATCTGGATGTGCTGGAGACTGACTGCTTGCAGCTCTGTGCTGACAATCACCCTGTTGCGGATTGTGGTCGCTCCGGATACCCCATGTGGAGGTGGCGATTTTTCACACCTCTCTTGGGGGTGGAAAGTTGGGTTTGAAGTACAAAATGTGCTGCTGCTGACACAGTCGAAAGGCTGCCTGCCTTCCGCCCACTGACCAGCCGGTCTCCAGCATCAGAACTGAACTTCCACAGGCCACCACCACATCATCATTCCAGCTGGTCCTTACGTTCTTTCTTTTTAACCTCTGACCTCTTCCTATACAGTACTCCTTGCTCTTTAAAAACACATAGTTTAATAAGCAGACGACATCCTCCATTACATTAATTGGAGAAGAAAACATGAATCCATTCTGTAACACAAGCTCACAAGTTAGGTCAGTTTAGGCAGATGGATTACTCCTGAACAGTTATGCCCCACTCCCATTTCCCTTCCTACAGACCCACAACTCAGGGCATTTAATGAGTAGCCAGAGGGGGATTTTTCTTCCCCATACACACCCTCCTTTGGTGCATACATAGATATTTATGAACACTTATCTCTGGAGTGAGGATTCTAATCCATGTAGGCATTTGCTGTTATTCTTACACTTATTCCTATTCTTACACTTATTAACTGGATCAGTTAATCCAGTCTAAAAAATGAATGTGATCTGTGCACATTCCATGGTGGGCAGAAAATCCAGGAGACGAAAGCCCCCCAAGCCTGACGGAAGAGATGATGATGATGATGATGGTATTATTATTATTATTATTATTATTATTATTATTATATACCACATTTCAACAAAAGTAGCTTTTTTAAGGGGTCTCTTTCTAATGAGCTCCTCTGCTTTCTCAATTGCAGAATTGCCTTCATTAACCCTTCATCTCTCAAGACACACAAAGAATGTGGAGGTGCCAAACCAGTCACCCGCCCTGCCTGCATGGCACAGTGTCAGTGGTTTGATTGCATGCTTTCGAGTTTTACATAAGAACGGCAGGGTGGCTCCACTGTTCAGGGAGGAGACGTCATACCACCTTGTGTCAATTCAGTATTGTCTAATTAAAACAACAGTTTGGGGCTGTGCCAGTTTGGGGCTGTGCTGCCCCTCTGTTTTGAGCCTGATACAATATAAATATAAAAGTAAATATAAAACTGTCTCCTCTCGCACCTTGCTTTTTTTTTTATTTGTTTCCAGTGTAAATACAATCTGCAGCAGACTGTGGGAGGTGTCCAAAGATCTTATCTACCTGACATTTTATTTTTTTTAACTGCCTGTTTGCTTCAAGTATAAAAGCACCACATGTTCCTATGGTATATAATTTTTAAAAATGTGGATTTTGTTTTATTTTGTGCAAACCTCCTACAAGACAACATGATTGGACTAGTCTTAAAACCTGCACCCTGATGAAGCTGCAAAATTATCAAAAAATAATCCCATTGTAAACAATCGTATCAATATTAGGGATGGATTTCTAGAATTCAGGAAATGGATGTGACATATCAACAACATGCTCTGTCTTCTGTCTTCCTCCCCTCTATCTATCAATTTCTGTAAATTCTGATCTTTGTGTGACATGCATACTTAAAATGCAGACTTTGCCAATTCTGTACAATTCTTACGCCTACAATCCTACAACTGCTTCCTTGGGAGGAAGTCCCATTTAACTCAGTGAGATTTACTTCTGAGTAGACTTGCTTAGGCTTGCACCATTATTTTGCCTGTTCTCAAGACATCACTAAAAGTCCATTGAGTTCTACCAAAGAAGCCTGTAACCAATAGATCTGATGGTAAAGTCAAAAATGTCATTTCTTCTATATTATTTAATTCTAATTTCAGTGAGACAGAATTTATGGACAAATTCAGCATATTCAGTAGTGCCTCCATAAATGTAATTCAGCTTTTGGGGTGATAAACACCAATTGTGAAGTATTGCATCATTGTTATCTTACAAATGAATAGAGACCAATTTTACAAAATCTTTGGTAAAGCTCCTGTACTGTCCTGATTCAGCAATATAGCTCTCAACATAATGTCCTATTTTGCTTAAAAGTATTTCCAAATTGGTTATGTACAAATATAAATATTGGATAATACACCCTTGACTTATTTACTGTCAATAACCATACTTTGAAATACATCTTTAAGGGCACAATCCTAACCTAGAGTTAGGTTGGCAATGTTAGGCCAACACAAGGGCCACCATAAATTGTGTTTGGACCACCCTCAGTCAGGGAGGGTGGCACACGTCTGTGTGCTGGCCTCTCAGCAAGTGGTCCAAACATACTTTATGGTGTCCCTTGTGCCAGCCAAACCTTGCTGGCCTAATTGTGCTGACCTAACTCCAGGTTAGGATTGTGCCCTAAATTGTAGTAAGCCACACTACAATTCAGCATTCTTTTTTTGCCACGTCAGTTACGATACTGACCAGCTCTTTACAGAAAGAAAAAAGTGCTGCCATTTAATAATTCCCAAAGACACACAAAAAACGGGTCAATATTTGACGAAAGAGAATTATCCTGCATGACATGTGAGTTTTCTCTGAAGTACGGGGCCCCAGGACATCCCTTAGGCTCTGCTGTGGAGACAAGAAGGTCTCACACACCATCTTAATTCCCAGCACCTGCAACTAAAAGGATCTCAGGTAGAAAGTGCTGTGAAAAGCCTTTGTCCACAGAGGTCCTAGAGATCCACTGATTGGAACAGGCCATCCTGGGCTACAATGAGCCAATACTCTGGTTCTTTATAAAACACAGAGTAGGCTTCAAACATTAGATATTCTCTTGGTATTCATTTGACTTCCAGAATAGGACTTCTTTTATACTGGCAATTTCATGTTTTTGTATGTTCATTGGTTGTATTCCGAAACATCCCGTACATCTATGCTTGAATGTTCTGTATAAATGGATTCAGATACAGATTATGACCGTTTTATTCTTACCTTCATAATTTGGACTCTCGCCTTCTGCAGAAACCCAGATGCACACTCCAGCCAGCAGGCCAGGTTTGCCGGGTGTCCCAGAACATTGTACCACTCAGGACGGGAGAATTGTTTTGTCCTTGATTTCTCTTTTGATAGATTTGCTGCTTTAAGATTTTCCTCTGCTGAATTAGTGTCACTGCTTCGTGGCTTATCATTTTAGGTGACTTGTTTTTATATATGTTTGGGAACTGCTCTGGGCCTGAGCAGGCACTAGAACAATCCATTTGTAAAACAATCGTGGTAGAGAAGACAGTGGGATAGAACAACTATACTGTTTTATACTATGGAAGCTTTCTCTGCATCAGCCCATTACAATACCATATACAGACTGCAATGATGTATAGACTGGAGAAGAAGGATATAGACTGCAATCCAATGAACATTTACCTGGGGGTAAGCCCCACTGAATGCTGCAAGCCCCCTGCTATTTTCCTCAACACAGAAAATTATTTAGAGGTGCAACAGTTTCATTTTCTCCGGGTTTCTGCAAAGCAGACATTGCTGTAAGAAATTTCCCATGAGAAATTCAAAAGCATATTGTATTTTGCCAGACTTTGACATCTGAAATTTCAGCATGCTGAAACTGAAATTGAGACTTTCTTAAAACGAGTGGCACTGGAAGAATATTCATCTTGAGAGTGGCAGTTCTCTCTAATGAAATCTTTAGTGGGACTATTTCAGTAAATCTTGAATTATATTTTCAAACACTTGTTCAATAGGTCCTAAGCAAATTTACTGGGGAGCCAATCTCGTCAAAATGCAGTGGAGTTTGCTTCTGAGTAAATATATCTTAGCAGTGCTTTCTGTGGGAATAATCCTATCTTCTCAGAAGTGTTCAATGGGACTTAGGGCCCAATCTTATGGGGAGCAGTGCTAGTGGAAAGCAATAACTGCCTGTGTTTTAAGAGCGCCATAAGGCATTTCTAGCACCAGTGGTAAGGACTTAGGTCTGGGTAAGGACGCTGGGTCTGCACCAGTAGGTGCTTGGCCCTGATGCCAGGAGAACTTGATGCCACCCTGCCTGGCAGTACGTGTTCCTGTCTGGTGGTAACTTTTATCATCCCCAGCGGTGTACTCTTTCGGGGTAGGGGGTGGGAAGGGGCAAAGCAGGGGTGTGGCTGGCACTGGCCTCCGTTGGGCTGCATGGCCTGACGTGGAGGCTCTTGAGCCTGTGCCGTCAAAATAGCCAGCACAGACCTGAGGAGGCCCATTGCCAGGCAGCCCCCTCACCTGTTCCCTCTTCCCGAGGCGCCTTCTAGGGTGGCCCTGGTCCCCGTAGGATGCAGTGGTAGCTGTTTTGGCACAGCTGCTCCTACAGGGGCCAGCTACTCCCAGGAAGGTGGCCAGAGTGTATTTACTTCAAAAAGGTCTTCTGATGGTTGTCCAACAGATACCTTACTGATTTTGAAGCTTAATTCAAATGATGTTGAGTCATATTTAAAAAAAAAACACACGTGTTTTTTTTTAAAAAAAACGTATGGGCAGAAGATTTAGTCGAGAGGGTTAATGCCTCCGTTTGCCTGAAGATAAGAGCGGAAGATCTGAAGGTCGCCAGTTCGGGACAGCCGGAAGTCTCTGTGAGCGGCAGACCTCGTTAACTGCGGCTGATTAACAGCTGAGCTTCGGCTGCCTTGTGTGAGGGGGAGTTGTGCCGAAGTCAGCTGCTTCTCTGGTGGGAGCAGGGAAGCTGCTTATCAGCCAGCAGAAGACAAACAGGTGGCCAGAAAGAAGGACTAAATCCAGAAAGATCCATCTGTATGTGTGTAGTTCTTGAAAGATAGAACATTTCTGTATAAATTGTAAAAACCTTTGGGTTTCTGAACAAAGTCTGCTCATGTAAACCGCCTTGAGTTATAGTCATCAGAGAAATCTGGTGACCTAAGAAAGGCGGTATATAAATCCAAGTATTATTATTATTATTATTATTATTATTATTATTATTATTATTATTA
>JAJKFI010000110.1:1555608-1575910 GCA_029204185.1 Lerista edwardsae | reverse complement strand
CATCATCATCATCATCATCATCATCATCATCATCATCATCATCATCACCTGGAAGTGCCAAAGCCTTGACCAGGGAGTTAAATGCTTATGCTCTGCAAGTCATGTGTCCTCTCACTGAGCTACAACCCCTTCCATGCACAGAGCTGCTCCCCAGCGGCATCATGCTGCTGGAGCGGTACGCAACGGGTGGGCTGCCGCTCACCCGTTCTTCCCGCCCAGCGTTCCGGCAGCATGACGCCACTGCTCGTCCCCCACCAAAATCAAGCTAGATGCGCTTGCCAGTTTGGGGAAATCCAGCGGCAGATTGACTTCCATGCCTGCAAGAGAGACAGGGATGTCTGTCTCAAGGCTGATACCAATCCCACGTTTGAATGTCAGACATGCCAGTGTTATGTCAGCTCATTTCCAGTGATTGGGGTGTCAGGTGTGACGTTTGCCCGAGTTCCACCTGGCCACTTGAAACTAACCTTGAAGGGGATCTTAATGCACCACTAACAAAAGGCCTCACAAAGTCAGTTTTTGAGGGCTGTTTACCACCAAAGAGTTGGTGCAGTCTGGGGATTACGAATGGAGAACTGAAATTGCTGCACAGTCTTGAACTTGCTGGGTGGCCTTGCTATCTACCAGCCCTCCACCTGTAATCTGGGGATAATAGTACTGCTTCAGTAATAATGCTGCCATTAGTTGAATAATCTGATTAAACTAATCAGTTTAATAAGTTTTCAACCCTAATCATTTCTTATATGAAAAACTGGAGATTGGGGTTGAGATTGTGTCATTTCGGTAGACCTCACAGGAAGGCCATGCTGAGCTGGAAAAAGGCCATATTCTGTGAGCAGAGCACCTGCTTTTCAGGCAGAAGCTCCCAGCTCCCAGCAATGCATATCTCCAGTTACAAAGGATCTCATGTAGCGAGGCTCTGAAATACTGAAACCCCAGGATTTTCAAGGTTGATTTTCAACCCATGTGCTATTGTGGGGAGGCCATGGAAATCTGGAGCACAGGGGTTGGAAATGGCTGAAAAAACTCTCCTGGGTTGTGCAGCTCTGTTTCATGGGCAACTGTCTGTGGTGGCAAATTGTCCGTCCTTCCTCCTCCGTTGAGCTGGCAGAGAAAGAGGGACAGACCATTTGCTATTACAGACAGTTGCCCATGAAACAGAGCCTGAAAGAGTCTCCCAGAAGCAGGAAGTGACATCACATAGAGAAGAGCATGGGAAGAAGAACGTTGAGCATCAGTGCTTTACAAGCTTGTTGCCAGCCGGAGGAGACAGTGATGGGGAAGAGGAACAAATGGTCCAACTCAGTGACTTTATAGGTGACCTTCGACCAAGACCTAGGAGCCTAACCTCGTAATGTCTTACCTTGAGTCCCCTTCAGTGTGGGAGAAAGGCAGAATGGAAACAAATAAATAAATGTGTGACACTGTGTTACTGTTATGGTACATCACCATAATACTGTTCTTCAACGCAATCCTAACCTGGAGTTAGGCCGGCACAGTTAGGCGAGCAAAGTTTGGCCAGCACAAGGGACACCGTGAAGTCTATTTGAACCACTCCTGGAGTCAGAGAGGCCAGCACACAGACATGAGCCATCCTCCCTGCCACCGAGAGTGGTCCAAATGCACTTTATGGTGGCCCTTGTGCCAGCCAAACTTTGCTGGTTTAACTGTGCTGGCCTAACTCCAGGTTAGGACTGGTTAGGTTAACTTAGGACTGCACTCCTAGACATTACCTTGACAGACATTCCTGTTACAGCTAACAGTACTTCCAGGAACATGCTGGCAAGCCCTGCGCTAGGTGCACTTCTCCACACCCTTCTTCGTGGGTAGAGTAGGAGGTTGCAAAAGAGGTTGCAATTAAAATAGTCTGAGAGCTGGAGCGCCTTCCATGCAACGAAAGCAGCGGTGAATTTTTAGCTTGGAATAAAGGTAACGAAGAGGTGACATGATTGAGATCAGGGGACAGCCATTAAAATTGGCAGGCGAGTCAGCACAGACAGTCGGAAATATTTCTTCACCCAGCACATAATCTGTGGAACTCCTTGCCGCAGGAGGGTGCAATGGCACCTGGCCTAGATGCTTTTAAAGAGGGATTGGACAGATTCCTAGAGGGAAAAAAATCCATTGCAGGTTCAAGTCATGATGACTATAAGCAACATAATGTTTTAGAGGTAGCCGATCTCTGAATGCCAGACACAAGGGAGTGGCAACAGGATACAGGGATCTTGTGGTGTGCTCCCAGAGGCACTTGGTGGGCCACTGTGAGAATCTGGACTAGACGGGCCCTTGTCCTGATCTAGCAGTACATGGTGTGGACAGAGTGGATAGAGATTGACTTTTCCACACTACTAGAACCAGGGGTCATTCAATGAAACAACGGTGGGAGATTTTGGATGGACAAAAGGAGGTACTTCTTCACACATCACATAATTAGACTCTGGAATTCATTGCCACAAGATACAATAATAAGGGGATTGGACAAATTCATGGTTTATCAATGACTACTAATCACAATGGCCCATGCACAACCTCCAGTGGCACCATCTCGCAATTCCCAGTAGCAAGGGAGCGACACTGGGAGAGAAGCCTGCCTTTCTCTCCTGCTTATGGCCTCCCCAGGGGCAGCTGGGAGGTCTCTTGAGGGAAACAGACTGCTGGACTAGATTGGCTGCTGGCCTGCTCCAGCAGGGCTTTTGCTTTATGCCAGGTGCAAGGGAGTGGTGTTGCAACAGTATTCCACAGCACCCCCAGAACGTGTTAAGGAGGCCTGGCATCATGTTAAAGTGACCCAACAGTTCCAAAACCCCAGAGCAGCTCATTTTTTAGTGGCAAGGAAAGGAAAGGCTCCGCTCGCTGCCTGCCTTCCTGCCTGGCTCTGAGAACATGCAGGCAACTCAAACGTGCAGGAAATTCAAACGTTGCAGGGGGCGGAGTCGACGAGAGGGCGGGCGAATGGGCGGGGCCAGCCATAATCATAGGAACCGGTACTTGCGTACCCCCGCATACCCCCTGCATGACATCACTGGAGTGGCCGCAGGATGCAAGCACCTTGTTGTCTCGTGTGCTCCCTGGGGCACCCGGTGGGCCACTGCGAGATACAGGAAGCTGGCCAAGATGGGCTTTTGGAAAGCTCCAGCATAGGGGCTGTTCTGATGTTCTTATTTTTTTTTTCCTGAAGAGACGCACACTCTGCATAAAACGGGGGGGGGGGGGAGGAAGAGAGAATCCCTGTGCAGTGGTTGAATGCTGGAGTGCCAGAGTTGCTCCCTTCAGACATGCGCCTGCCATGTGGAGAGCAGCACTCTACCTAAGGAGTACTCTGGTGACTGCGGCAGGGCTTGTTGGCGCACTCGGGGACAGGCCACAGCCACGGCCCGGGCCACTGGAGTCGGAAAGGAACCTGGAGCCAGCAGTGAGAGACGTGGGCTGGGAGCGCCGCTCCTTCTGCCCTCCAGTGCAGCTGTACTGAGTGTGCGGGGTCAGGTCCTTTGCCCTGGCTGAGAATCAGCTCAGTGACATAACACAGGCAAATCTGGCCTAGCCTGTGTGTTCAGTGCAGCTGTGCGGGAATGCAAAAGGAATGTTGTTTACTAAGCCGGGATTTCATTCAGAAGCCTTCAAGTGCCCTCTAAGAAGGTCTGGCAGGTTGGACACAACTAGCAGGGGGCAGTGGGCCCTTGGTACCTGTGGGAGATCTGCCCCAGAACCCCCTTGGATACTGAAATCCATGGGGCAGTAGCATTCCTAGAGGGGGGCAATACGTTCTGCAGGAGCCTGATCTCCTGTGTAAAGCGGCCCCTCCCCTTTGCCGTCAGAGACGCTCGTGGCTTGGAAAGCGAAGCTTCTGCGCCTGCTTCCTCCCGAGAGCTTGGAGAAGAAGTGAAGAGTCTCCCCTAAAAACAAAACCTACGACTGCCCGCAGGTCATGCAGTTTCGCTCTGAACTACCAGCTCAGCCCTTCAGCTTGCTGGCACTTTTCTGTCGACTACCATGTTTTGAAAAAGGTGTTTTTGAACTTCCTACTGGGGAGAAGCAGCACAATTCCAACCGCTTACCTGGGCCGACACGAGTCTCTTGTGCCAGCCTAGGCAGGTTGCAAGTGCACCATAAAGCGCATTTGTGCCATTGAAGAGGAGTTAGGCCAGCAGATGGACATGCGCTGGCCTCCCTGCCCCGTCACCCGGGGCCAGAAGGCCCAAAGGTAAGGCCAGCTTTGCTAGGCCGGCACAGGTAGGCGTAATGGGGCAGAGGCAGTGGGGTCATTCAAATGATTTAGGAACAGGAACTCACTTTTGAGTTTAAATTCAAATGTTGAAACAACAACAACAACAGCAACAAAACCCTGGAAGCAGCCACGGAGCCCGTTAGGATCCAGAACGCCGTTCTGGTCCGTTCCCCCTGAATGACATCACTGGGCAGAGGGAAAGGCGGGACAGGCCAGGAGGAGATGGGGGATGGGTGGGCCCATTGGCAGCCCAGCCTGGGCAGGGAGGGGGAGCCAGGAGCCAGCCCAAAAGGAGGATCCTAAGCCCCACCTCTGACCCTGCCGGCCCTGATTTGGCTGCTTGGCCCCTCCCCCTTGCTGCTGGAGATGTGCCAGGTGGCCAGAACAACATGGCGGCATCTCCTCCGAGTCGCTCTGGCTGCCCGGAATGGCTCCAGTGGCCAGAGGAGGGGCTGCTTGCTCTGAGCATTTTGACCCCCCTCCAGCTATGCCACTGTGGTGTGTCACAGGATTGTCAACTGCTGGTTGATTTTAAGAACCTACTTCCCAATGCCCCACTCCGTTCTGGGTGGAGTTGGAGAGGGGCGGGGTGGTAGGTGCCTGGAGATTGGGCTGCTCGCCTACAACTGGTGATTAGATCACTCTCTTGGGGGGCCCAAGAGGTTCCTTGACACTGCTGTCAATGGGCAGGACCACTCTGGACTTGGCCAAAAATGGCGGAAACTAGAAATGGGACTTGAAAAGAAGCAGTGGGCATTTAGCCAATGGGAGGGGGCTGGGCGAATGAAACCAGATCCTTTTCTGCCCAGGGTGACCATCTCCATACTTCCGAGAAGCTTCCGAGGCCAGAGTTGTCATGAAAAGAGAAACTCATTTTTGGTATCCCAGACCACACTCAAAAAACTGAAAGGTTTCCTAGAAAAGAATTTGTTCCCCTGGAAAAAGAACAAAGAGCGCACAGAAGAAGGGTCCTGTTACCCCATATCCAAGGCCCCCCTAAAGCTTGCTGCCTGGGGCAACGACACCCCCTGCACTTCTTTAGCTACTCCCCTGTGGCCCGGGATCCCCAACACGAGTTTCTCTTTTCATTCTGAATCTATTCATAGAAGCAATGTTGTCAGCTGCGGCCCAACCAACCTGAGTCAAAGTCTAGGCCAAATAGTTTCCAAGATGTTCCTAGAAATCTCCAGGCACAGCCAACCTGCTGCTCTGGGCCTTGCTGTTCTTCCTCCTGCCTACAAAAGAACTCTTACTCATGCCTTGACCTGTGCCAAAGTGCAGGGATTCAGACGAGGAGACATTATTGCCACAAGGCTTACCCAGTTTTGTTGACTTTGGCTCGGCACCATCTTCCAGGTTATCTCGTTCCCATACTCGGCTCTCCTGTCACTTCGCAGGGTCACCAGCTTTGTCCCAGCGACTCTCACCACTCCGGTTCCACCAGTGACAACCGATGTCGTTGCTGTGAGTGGCTCCTGTTCTGTTCCTGAGCCTGCGTTTTTCCTGCCACCGTGTTCCATGCAGCAGAGCTGGCCCCGGATGACGTCAGCATAGGGTGGTGAGGGAGTGGTACCCTGGTGGAGCCTATTTTGGAAGCCACCAGCATTTGTAAGCTGAGCACAGGTGGGTCGAAAAAGCTGGTTTCAGTGAACACTGTGAGTGATACTTATCAAGTCACCTAAAACATGTTTTGAGACGCAGCCCGAGTAGAAGCAAACTGGGAATCTGGAGTCACTTGGCTTAGAGCAGACGAACAGCGAGTTCCAGGAACCAACGTCCGCTTCTTTCATCCTGAACTCTTAAAAACTGGAGAAGGTGGCGTGCCTGACTATGCACATCACACAGTCTCAGGACCTCCCATTCATTCCCACGAGAAAGAAATTGGCAGCACTCTGTGGCTGTTCTTGAACTCGTATCAAAGTGGGCTGCACGTGGAACCAGGAGAACCCGGGGAAGGATAAGAAGCGAACGAGTTGCATTCAGGAAGTGCAGGCAGGTGCCCCTCTTATTGAGAGCTGACCAAGAACCCAAACCACAAGCTCCAATATGGTGACTGATGGGTTTAGCGTTTTAGCTGGAGCTTCTCCTCCTTGCCAAGGAAGGATGAAACTTTATTTCCAGCCATGTCTTTGATGTGGTGAAATTCCATGGCACAACCTGTCATTCTCCAAACCTTGCATCAAAGGGGCTGTATTCACCAGGTTCTCTCCCTCCCTCCCCCCCCAGTTCCTACTACCCTTCGGAGAGATTGAGACGCTACCTGCCTTGGCCCCGTCTCATCTGCTTGTTGATCCTGAATCTTCCAGTCTGCGAGGTGGAGGCAGCTTGGCAGAGAACGGCGTAGGCAGGGACTGTGCCTGCTGCCTGGGATGAGTTCACTCTGGAGAGTTTGCTCCTCAGGGCTGCCAGCTCTGTGTTCTGCTCTCTTGCTAAATGCATTTCATTAGCCAACCAAAATGAGATTCCCAGAAAGCAGCAGGCTTGGATGGGTAATTGGGCAGCCAGTTCCAGTGGGGACCATTTCACTGATGTCTGGATGGGGGGGGGGCGTGGCACTGTTGTTAGGAGGGGAGTTGTATGTCTGCCACGCCCCTGGAGCCACCGAGTGGAGGAGGCAGTTATGGCTTGGGCAAGCTGACTGCCTACTGTTTGGTGGTGGGGTTTGTTGGGGCTAGACTTAGTTTGGAGCTAAGCCGGTGATGAGGGCAGTCTGGAGGAGACAGACCAGCCGGTGATCCCAAGCAGAGCTGCTGGAAGAGAGGAGGCCCAGTGGGTGACTGAACCCCCTCCCTCCTGCCTATCTCTGAGGCCGCTCTGGAGGGGAAACTAGCAGTGGTGTCATCTAAATGATTTAATAACAGGTACTCACTTTTGATTGGCACGTGTCGGGACCCGCCCACCGGAAGTGACGTCATAAGCCAGAAGTGATGTCGTGGCAGGAAGTGACATGAAAAAAGCCCTTTTTGAGGCCTCAGATGATTTTAAACTGACCCAACAGTGGCAACAGTATTCCACAGCACCCCCAGAACATGTTAAGGAGGCCTGGCATCATGTTAAAACCCCAGAGCAACTCATTTTTCAGTGGCAAGGAAAGGAAAGGCTCTGCTCGCTGCCTGCCTGCCTGCCTGGCTCTGAGAACATGCAGGCAACTCAAACATGCAGGAAATTCAAACGTTGCAGAGGGCGGAGTCGACGAGTGGGCGGGGCCAGCTGGAATCCTAGAAACCGGTACTCGCGTACCCCCGCGTACCCCCTGCATGACATCACTGGAAACTAGTTAGCCTAGTGTGGGCATCGGGGCCCTTGGGGAGGCCCAGCAGGGAATTTGGCAGAACACCCAGGAAAGTGGGTTAGGATTGTGCCCTGCAGCTCTTAAAAAAAAATACCCAGGCTAGAAAGGGTGCTGTTGATTGATAACTCGGAGTCTCCAGAAAAAAATGGAAGAAGCAGCCTGCACATCTTCCAGCATCTGTGAACATCTTGTGTTCGCAACACAAACGTCTATTACATCTGAATACAGCTTGCCTGTTCTCTGGCCACTGCACAGCTTCTGAGATGAATTATTACAAGCAGCCAGCCAGGCAAAATCCAGAAGCAAAAACATTTCCACACTGTCAGCGCTCCAAATCCCTCAAAGGTGTTTGCACCTGTTTTGTTATATACTGTACGCACAAACAAACATTTTGTGATCCCAGGAACGATTGACTTGCTCAGAGTATCAATGGTGTTCATTAGGGTATTATCTAAGGGCTTCTTACACATTAATGAATGGATCTTGAGGCCTCCGTGTTTGAATAGCAAATACAGTGGGGAATGTTCAAAGCAAAGAGAAAAAGCTGTTTATGTTGCTTTGCAAATTAATTATGACTTGCCAAATCATATTTCATGTCCCCTTTAAAAAAGGAAGGAAATTAGGCTAGCTGAGTCCTGGTCTATGCCTACAGCGGTATGAGGTGGGACTGAGGCTGTAGACTGGGTTGTACCCTTCAAATTGCAGGCGTCAGGTGATGGGCATGTCTAATACGATGGGAAGGATTTTATCTCACTGTGGATATTATACAATTATTTAACTGTATGGTGTTTTTAATTTTGTCAACCATCTCGTTCCCATAAGATCTCAAGAGTTAAGCTTAAATGCATTCATTGCTGCAAGGCTGACTTTGCTGCTCCTGTTGAAAGGCACCACAAAATCCAACTGGTTGCAGAAGGGAGGGGCTTCATCATGCAGCTCGTTAAATAACTAAAGATCAAGAGATGGATTAAAAACCACCACCAGAACTTTGGGGTCTACTTGCTTTACATGTAATGAAAGAAGTTTCAGGATCAGATATAGTTTTTAATAGCTACATTTCATTGTATTTCATTCTTTATTTGTATTTTTTATCATCAAAATAAACCGTCCTTCCTACTCTATTAAACAGATGTGATGCACACATGTCATTGTACAGTATAATTTTGCAAACGGAAAATCTGGTCAGTTCTCTTCCCTTTACAACACACAGTGGAAGGGAAGTCTGAGAGATTGTGACTACCCCACTGAAGATAAGCAATGGGGTGAATGTGACCCTTTTCCCCCCTCCCAAGATGCCCTGAAACAGCACAAAGCCTGGTCATTCTAGGGATGCAAAGGCAGTCAACAGGAGACTGACACTGAAGCAATGAAAATGACTAAGCGTGGCAAAAGTGCTGGTGAATGAAACAAATGAATAACAAGGCTTTTCGTAATGAGGTTATGAATAGCATAACACAATGAAAAACATTCTTGCACAATCCCATTTATAAGTTAATAATGTGCTGAGTGAAGAATTGGTTTCATGCACTCTTGGTGTGATGCTTGCCGGTAAAGCCAGGAGACTCCCTGCTGCACAGAAGGGCCTGGGTTCAATCCCTGGTATCTGTAGTAACAAAAGGATCTTGAGTCACAGGCCTGAGAAGCCCCTGGAGAGCTGCTCCCATGAAAGAAAGAGGGGGGGTTGCAATCCTAACCTGGAGTTAGGCCGGCATAGTTAGGTCAGCAAAGATTGGATGGCACAAGGGCTACCACGCAGCATGTTTGGACCACTCTCAGTCAGGGAGGATGGCACATGTCTGTGTGCTGGCCACTCGGATGCTGAGAGTGGCTCAAACATACTTTACAGTGTCCCTTGTGCCGGCCAAACGTTGCTGGCCTAACTCCAGGTTCAGATTGCGCTCGGAGAGAGAGAGAGAGAGAGAGAGAGAGAGAGAGAGAGAGAGAGAGAGAGAGAGAGCAATCCCTGCTGGCAGAAGGACATAGCAAGCGGCCACCTGATCAATTCACTCCAGACATTTCGAAGTTTGCCTCCAAAGCCACGGACGTGAATCCTCAATCCAACCCAGAAAACACAACTTCAGATTTAACTTTGAAGTCAGTTTTGCATGCCGAATGCCTTTCAGCTGTGCGTGTTCTGTCAGTGCAGCGTTGTGCCTTCTGCAACGAGGGCCTCCTTCCAGGGAGACGGGGCGGCCAGCCGTGTTCTTGCTACCCCCTCCCGGCTTCAGGCAGAGGCCTGCCTGAGCGCCGGTTCTCCTCCTTCCTCCCAAAGCTGACACCGGAGCAATCTCGGTCTCTATCTGTGGCCGTGCGTTGACTCAGTGCCTTGACAAACAAGGGCCCCAGCATCAAAGCTCCACACCACACCTGGGAACCGCTTTGCCACCCTCCTTCTGAAGCTTGGCTGGCTGTTTATTACAGGCATTTATCACCAGAGCCCCCCCCCCCCTATCTTCTTCTCTTCCTTCTATCTCGTTCGCGTGTTGCGTCTTGCCTCCAAATTAAACCGTGTGCTCCTCAGGGCAAGGGCTGCCTCCTCTTGCGTCTGTGTCTGCGTTGCAATTAGAACAGCGAGGCCATGATCTTGCTATGGGGGTGGGTGGGTGGGTGGGGGGAGCTGGGTGCCAAGGCCTCCTTTTCACCAACTGCGAGGCACACACTGTGGTCAGAGCTGGAGTCCAGGCAGTGCAGAAGAGGAAAGGGGAAGGTGAGAGCTTTTCCTGCAGCAGCAAAGACAAAAAGGAAAACGGTGAAGCCTTTCAAGTTACGCGGAAGCCAAATTCCAGAGACTGAGCTGTGCTTGTTGAAGGCTGGGATAAAGTCTAATAATGCACCACAGAGGCAAGTTGTGGGTAGCTTAACTGTGCACCACAACATGTGGCAAGCACAGTGGTCAACATCAGACATCTACTGCGGGTGATGGAACGTTTCTCAGCCCTGAAGAATCGGTTGGAGACAGAGGTTGGTTGGTTGGTTGGTTGGTTTTCCAAAGGAAGTGCCTTCCTCCACTGTAGAAAAAGGGCACTTCTTTTGGATCCAACATGTCACTTGATGTCTTCTGTCGGACCCTATCCTCACATATTAAAGAAATTTGACACTGCATTCCTTGAGTACAGGAACTTTGGTTCCTGTAACTGGCGCACTGGTTTTATTCCGGCAGCAGCAGTGTAGACGGTGAACGTTGGGTGCTTTGCACCCCGTCCTCCAATGGGGAAGCCGAACCAGTAGAAAAGGCCACGGATCCCAGGCCTTAACTGAAATGCATCAAATGGCTTGTTGATGTGTGGGAGAGAGAGCAAGGCACGGGCAATTATGGAGCAAACAAAGCCTTAAATAATGGCCCAATCCTGACACTCCATGGGGCGATGCAGCAGCAGTGCTGCTGTTTCTGGGGGGGGGGGGGGTTGGGCTCTGGAGGTCTCCTCCAGATAAGGGTAAGCCTGGGAAGGGGGGCAGGATTTGATGGGCGCTGCTTCGGCTGAACCTGCCCTCTCACGGACTGGGGACCATTTCTAGATTTATTTTACTATGGGAACCACTTGCGAGGTACTTTCGGTTGAAAAGTAGTAGTAGGAAAACTACAAGTAACGTAAGAACAGAAGAAGAGCCCTACTGGGTTAGGCCAAAGGCCCAGTTTCCTGTATCTTACAGTGGCCTACCAGCTGCCTCAGGGAGCACATGAGACAACACGATGTCTGCATCCTGTTGCCACTCCCTTGCACCCGACATTCTGAAGTAGCCTACTGGGAATACACAGTATCTGGGAATTTTACAAGCTGAAGGAATTCAGCCTGCAAAAGTGAAATAGATTAGCACTAAGTGCAAAAAATGAATATGGAAAATTCTGAAATCAGAACTAAATGGTAGGATCACAATCATTTGATTGGGCACAGGGGGACGTTCTGGGACAAGCCAGGCCTGTACAAGAGGGACAGGCTTCACCTGAACCAGAATGGAACCAGGCTGCTGGCACTTAATATTAAAAAGGTGGCAGAGCAGCTTTTAAACTGATCCCTGGGGGAAAGCCGACAGGAGCCGAGTGGTGTCCGGTTCGGAACGCCTCATCCCTACGGGAAGAGGAGGGTGGAGGAGTACCACTGAGTAATGGAGGAGTAGGAAATAGAACTTCAAATGTGAGCATAACTGACAGTTTGTCCAGTAGAAAGAGAGGAGGGGAAAAGGGATAAAAAAAGAGTCCCTCCTTATATTAGGGAACCCCATATTTAGGTGTTGCAAATGCCCGAAGTCTCTGAGCAAAGATGGGGGAACTGGAATGTTTGGTGGCTAGGGAAAACATTGATATAGTAGGCATAACGGAAACCTGGTGGAATGCAGAGAACCAGTGGGATACCGCAGTCCCAGGCTATAAACTCTATAGGAGGGACAGGGAAGGGCGTGTTGGCAGTGGGGTGGCCATCTATATCAAAGAAGGGATAGAATCCAGCAGAGTAGAAACTGAAGGTGGGCCGGACTCCACCATGGAGTCACTATGGGTTAAACTATCAGGCTGTAAGAACAATGTAATAGTGGAGGTGTGCTACCGTCCTCCCGATCAAAAACTTGAAGGTGACCTTGAAATGAGGAAACAAATCAGGGCAGTGACCAAGAGAGACAGGATTGTAATCATGGGGGACTTCAATTATCCTCATATTGACTGGGTCAACTGCTGCTCTGGTCAAGAAAGAGAGACCGGATTCCTTGACGTGCTAAATGATTGTGCCTTAGAGCAGCTAGTCATGGAGCCGACCAGAGGACAGGCGACTCTGGATTGAATATTGTGTGGTACTCGGGACCTAGTTAGGGATGTCAATGTTACTGAGCCATTGGGGAACAGTGACCATGCTGTGATTGGTTTTGCCATGCATGTCCAGGAAAGAGTGCAGAGCACATCTGACAGAAGAACCCTTGACTTTCGAAGGGCAGACTTCCCTCAGATGAGGAGGCTAATTAGAAAGAAACTGAAAGGGAAGGTAAAAAGAGTCCAATCCTTCCAGGCTGCATGGAGGCTGTTTAAAATAACAGTAGTAGAGGCCCAGCGGAAGTGTATACCGCAAAGAAAGAAGGGTTCGACAAGGTGCAGGAGGGTGCCTGCATGGCTGACGAACCAAGTTAGAGAAGCTGTAAAGAGCAAGGAAGCTTCTTTCCATAAATGGAAGTCTTGCCCCAGTGAGGAGAATAAAAAACAACGTAAACTCTGGCAAAAGACAAGTAAGAAGGTGATACAGGAGGCAAAGAAGCGTTTGAGGAATGCATGGCTAGCAACGTAAAGGGGAATAATAAAAGCTTCTTCAAATATATTAGAAGCAGGAAACCTGCCAGAGAGGTGGTTGGCTCGCTGGATGGTGAGGGAGGGAAAGAGGTGATAAAAGGGGACTTGGAGGTCACAGAGAAATTAAATGAATGCGTCCATCTTCACAGCAGAAGAACTTGGGCAGATACCACAGCCTGAACAGCCCCTTCTAACTAAGGAATTAAAGCAGATAATGGTTAAGAAAGAAGATGTTTTAGGTCAAATTGATACACAACATATAAATAAGTCACCAGGGCCAGATGGTATACACCCAAGAGTTATTAAGGAACTCAAGAACGAAGTTGCTGACCTCTTAACTAGAGTATGCAACTTGTCCTTTCAAATGGCCATGGTGCCAGAGGATTGGAGGATAGTCAATGTCATGCCAATCTTTAAGAAAGGGAGAAGAGGGGACCCTGGAAACTACAGACCGGTCAGCCTGTCTGTTCCAGGTAAGATGGTGGAAAGCTTCATCAAAGATAAAATCCTAAAACACGTAGAGGAACAAGTACTGCTGAAGGAAAGTCAGCATGGCTTCTGTAAGGGTAAGTCTTGCCTCACAAATCTTTTGGAATTCTTTGAAAAGGTCAACAGGCACGTGGATGTGGGTGAACCTGTGGATATAATATACCTGGATTTTCAGAAGGCGTTTGACACAGTCCCCCACCAAAGGCTGCTGAAGAAACTTCACAGTCAGGGAATAAGAGGGCAGGTCCTCTTAGGGATCCAGAATTGGTTGAGGGCCAGGAAACAGAGAGTGGGGGTCAATGGGCAATTTTCACAATGGAGAGAGGTGAAAAGCGGACAGATCCCCTGGAGATCCCAGGGATCTGTCTTCGGGCCTGTGCTTTTCAACTTGTTCATAAATGACCTGGAGACAGGGATAAGCAGCGAGGTGGCCAAGTTTGCGGATGACACAGAACTTTTCCAGGTGGTGAAGACCAGAAGGGATGGTGAAGAGCTCCAGAAGGATCTCTCCAAGTTGGGGGAATGCGCAGCCAAATGGCAGATGCATTTCAACATGGACAAGTGTAAAGTGATGCACATTGGGGCAAAAAACCAAAACTTCACCTATAGGCTAATGGGTTCTGAGCTGTCTGTGACAGCTCAAGAGAGAGATCTTGGGGTGCTGGTGGACAATTCAATGAAGGTATCGACCCAGTGTGCGGCAGCAATTAAGAAGGCCAATTCCATGCTTGGGGTCATTAAAAAGGGGGTTGAGAATAAAACAGCCAATATTATCATGCCATTGTACAAATTGATGGTAAGGCCGCACCTGGAATATTGTGTACAGTTCTGGTCGCCACATCTCAAAAAGGACATAGTGGAGCTGGAAAAGGTGCAGAAGAGAGCAACAAAAATGATTACGGGGCTGGGGCACCTTCCTTATGAAGAAAGACTGCAGCATTTGGGGCTCTTCAGCCTAGAAAAAGGTGCCTGAGAGGGGACATGATTGAGACATACAAAATTATGCACGGAAGGGATAGAGTCGATAGAGGGATGTTCTTTTCCCTCTCTCAAAACGCCAGAACCCGGGGGTATCCGCTAAAACTGAGGGTTGGGAGAGTGAGAACAGATAAAAGGAAGTACTTTTTTACCCAGCGGGTAGTTAATCTGTGGAACTCTTTGCCACAGGAGGTGGTGATGGCATCTGGTCTTGATGCCTTTAAGAGGGGATTGGTCAGATTTCTGGAGGAAAGGTCCATCGTGGGCTATAGGCAATGATGGATTGTGCAACTCCCTTACATTGGTGGTGGGCTACGTCAGAATACCAGGTGCAAGGGAGTGGCCACAGGATGCAAGCATCTTGTTGTCTCATGCCTCCCTGGGGCACCTGGTGGGCCACTGTGAGATACAGGAAGCTGGACTAGATGGGCCTTTGGCCTGATCCAGCAGGGCTCTTCTTCTGTTCTTATGTTCTTACCAAAGTCACAAACACCTGGTCTTTGATATAGTGCAGGAATTATTGACTGGACTCAAGCTGGAGTAGATGCACTTGAATGTAAGACTAGAAAACTCATGACAGCCAATCATGTCCTGCATCCCTGCAGCACCATTGACTGTATCTGCTGAGGAACATTAGTGGCTGAGGAGTATTGCAAATAAAGAATAGGAGAAGAAAAAGGGCCGCTTGAGGACTACATCAAGAGCAGTAAAGAAAAACTGTTGGCAGAAGTCTATAAAGAAGATGTAACGGAAGTTAGTGAAATGAAAGAGACCTAAGAGAGCAAATGTAAAAATATGAAAAACTGGCACAATACATCTCTTCATTGCCAATATATCAAGAAACAGAAGACAATGTAGACAAGGATTCTCACTGGAAGTGGCTGCGGCATTGAAAACGGAAGGAAGAAACGGGGGACTGATATTTACTGCACAAGATTAGGCATTACAAGCAAATGTTATGAAAGCAAAAGTGGAAACGTTCTCGACAGATGCCAAGTGTAATGTAGTGTCATCATGTAATGAAATGAACAAGATGGAATGATTGATCATATTGTAAGTGGGTGCAGCAAAACTGAACACAGTGATTACAAAACACACACACACACACGCTACAGTCACTGCTTTGCTCTGCTGGAATTTTCAAGAAATATGAAATAATATCAATAAAGAAAAATCACCAGGGTGGGAATTGCTGTTGGCGGATCTACTTTTTCCCCATGTTCTCTACACCATGGAAAACCATTTTCTACCGATGCTGCTTTAGAGCAACATTGGTAGAAATGCAATCTTATCTCTAGCACATCATTGGTGGAAAATGGGTTTTAATTAATGACAGATGCATGAAGAAAAGGGAGTGAGTGAGGAAAGGACAAACAATGGAGGAAAATAAAGAAATACAACCAATCCTTACCCCCAATGATTTCAGGTCTGCCGGAGAGATGCCTCTTGGGAAGCCCCTGCCCACAAGCAGAGACAAGGTTAACTGTCAACGAGAAACAGTTTTTGGGTGGCAGCCCCCATGTCACAGAACTGCCTCCCCAGGAGAGTGTGCCGGGCATGCTCTGGCCACAGTGTTTGAGAAATCTATATGGCTGTTCTGCCAACCTCTCTGCGATCAGGGATCATTTTGCGACTGTGGCTAGTTGTGCATGTTTTCCATTTTCTGTTGCAGGCCACTTGCACAAACATGTGCAAGCTTTTTGGTTTGTGTTTTTTTTCTTCTCTGAGGCCAACTAAAGTGTGGCTGAAAAGCAGCCCATATAAATAGACCAAGCACAGTATAAATCTATATATAAAAAAGAGAACGTATGTATGTATGTATGTATGTATGTTTCACATACGCTCTGGAACGCCTGGAGCGATTTACACCAAACTTGGTACACATATGCCTTACGATCTGGAAAGAAATACTATGAGGGTAAGACGCCCCTATCACCCCTAGGGGTGGCGGTGTGAAGGGGGTGCCATGTAAAAATACTAGAAAATGGCCGATATTGGTGTTGAATCCATAGTTTTCGGGGTTGCTGAGACGAATGGTGATGCTCCTGATGCCATTTAAGTCTGAGTTCGGCCCCCATCAGCATGGGGAGTGAGAAGGGGTGCAAGATACAGTGCTTGGAAATAGAATGTCCGCAGCACACTGATGGTGGCGTAGACGACACCATTTGATTTCAGATTTCACAACTCATCCCATTTCTAGAAATACTGTGGGGGTAAGACACCCCTAGCACCTCTAGGGGTGGGGTGCAAAGGGGGTGACCTGTACGAAAACGGCCTATATTAGTGTCGAATCCATAGTTTTCGGGGTCGCTGAGATGAATGGTGATGCTCCCAATGCTGTTTAAGTCCGAGTTCAGCCCCCATCAGCATGGGGGGTGAGAAGGGGTGAAAAATAAAATGTCCAGAATGACCGACCTTAGTGTCAAATCCATATTTTTTGGGGTCGCTAAGCTGGAATGCCTGGCGCAATTTACACCAAACTTGGTACACATATGCCTTACACTCTGGAACGAAATACTGTGGGGGTAAGAAACCCCAAGCGCCCTAGGGGTGGGGGTGGGAAGGGGGTGACATGTCAAAATAATCGAAAATGGCTGATATTAGTGTCGAATCCATAGTTTTTGGGGTCGCTAAGCTGATTGGTGACAGTCCCAATGACATTTAAGCCAAAGTGCAGTCGAATAGAACGAATAGAACTCTTTAGAACCTTCTGGAAATTTTTAGAAATCATTATGCCCCAGTCTTAGACTCCAATCAAATACTTGCCATGTTACCAGGCGTAGTCACTGAATACAAGTCTATTGATACCGTAGTAGATGCCTATGAGGTCATCAATTTCCCATCAGACTTCACTTGATCTGGCTGGATTGCTACCACACCATCTTTTACTTACAGTGGGATCTCCAATTATTTTACTACGGAACCTCGACCTGCCAAAACTTTGCAACGACACAAAGCAGTGTCTTGCAATTTCCAGCGAGACTTGCATTCTCAATCACGATCAACAAGTCACAGGGGCAGTCTATTAAGTACTGTGGAGTGGATTTGAGATCGCCATGTTTCTCCCACGGACAACTTTATGTTGCTTATACTTTTAATTTCCTTTACATAAAATTACTTCGATGTTACACTGTAGATAGAATTCATTCCTTTTCCAGTCTAATAGAAGCTTGGGATAAATAAGTACCTGGGCAACGCCGTGTAAGGACAAGCTAGTAAAAGATAAATAAACAAGAGGAAGCTGCAATAAAATGTTGCATCTCCCCAACCTAAATGCTCCAATAGGCCAAATCCCTCCCCCTCCCCACCTCCCCCTATTTTGTTATTTTTCCTGCCACCTCAACATTGCATGGCTTGGGGTGGGGGGAGCACTGAGCAGGCTCAGTCTGGTTCATTTGCATTGAGGGGGGTCCTTTACTTTAGATGTTCAATTTCTCTGCTTCTGTCTTCTCTGTAGTCTTTGCTTCTTGTTATTCTTCCGGGTTCTGTGGATCTGTTTCTACAGCAGCTGTTCTAGAAGTGACATCTAGAAATGACGAATTGTCTCCCTCTCTTCCTCTGCAAAATGGACAGAGGGACCCAATTTGTTACTATAGTTGCCCTAGAAACCGAGCGTCAGAACCTGGAAACATCTCCTGGAAGTTACATCACATAAGAACATAAGAACATAAGAAGAGCCCTGCTGGATCAGGCCAAAGGCCCATCTAGTCCAGCTTCCTGTATCTCACAGCAGCCCACCAGGTGCCCCAGGGAGGCACGAGACAACAAGATGCTTGCATCCTGTTGCCACTCCCTTGCACCCGGCACTCTGAAGTAGCCTACTACTAATGTAAGGAGGTTACAACCCATCATTGCCTATAGCCCACGATGGACTTTCCTTCCAGAAATCCGTCCAATCCCCTCTTAAAGGCATCTAGGCCAGATGTCATCACCACCTCCTGTGGCAAAGAGTTCCACAGATTAACTACCCGCTGGGTAAAAAAGTACTTCCTTTTATCTGTTTTAACTCTCCCAACCCTCAGTTTTAGCAGATGGCCCCTGGTTCTGGGGTTTTGAGAGAGAGAAAAGAACATCCCTCTATCGACTCTATCCCTTCTGTGCATTATTTTGTGTGTCTCAATCATGTCCCCCCTCAGGCACCTTTTTTCTAGGCTGAAGAGCCCCAAATGCTGCAGTCTTTCTTCATAAGGGAGGTGCCCCAGCCCCGTAATCATTTTTTGTCGCTCTCTTCTGAACCTTTTCCAGCTCCACTATGAGCTGAGGCAAAGACCAGGAAGAAGACCTTAGAAGTCAGTGTGCCGTGAGAAGAGAAATGCTGAGCATCGCTTGCCAACCGCACGCTGACAAATTAAAGGTAACCAAACCCTGGCTCCAGATGGCAGCCACTCCAGAGGAGTTCTTAAAGTACAAATTCAGATGTGAATTTGTAGGGGATGAAGAACCAGGATGGGCCAACAGCCCATAGCACCTGCGGCAGGGTGCAAAATGCGATGTCCCCCCCCCTCGTCTGGTGATGTGCCAGCCCCTCCGCTTTTCCCACTCTCCGGATGACAAAAGTCTGGAGAGGGGGTCAGAGTGGACAGGAAGTGTGGAGGAGAAGTGTGGTGGATTGCTGCATTGAACACACCCATTCAGTGAGAGGGAGAAGGAACCATAGAAATGAGTGGGCAAATGGAGATCCCCCCCCCACTAATCTGCTGCCTCTAGTAACTCCTGTGGCTGGCCCCATGGATTGGCTGGTCATGCTAACAGCAAACAGGAAATGCTCTAAAAAAAAAAAAACTTTTGTTGGTCCTCTGTGTCTCCGGACACCAGGCACGAGAAACCAACAGGAACTTTAACGCCACTCTTGCAACAAGATGCAAAAAAGCAGCCCCCACAGGGAAACAAGCAGGCAAGCTACAGTGCCCCAATGCAGAGCGTTTTCAGCTCCCCCATTCTCCCCCCCACCCCAAGGAAAGAAGTACAGGGTGGCCACAAAGTCCCTATTTGGGTTTAAATGGCTTCAGTCCCAACCCTACACAGACTCATGCGCAGGGGCTCTGTGGCCGCTCTGCAAGCAATCAAGCATCAGTGGCTGCCCAGAGTCTCTCCCTCCCCCCAATAACTAGGTACGATTGTGCATTGTCTCAACAATCCCTACTCAGCCAGTTGTAGACATTTTGCCCCCCTGCAGAGGACATGGGGCAGAGATGCTGTGTGTACCAAGGCGGGAACCTGTTGGCCACAGATCCCAAAACGCAGGTGTGCCCTTACCATGCTGTGTCCGCCCTTGTTGGCCACTGTCGAATAAGGGAGTGATGATGTTCCTCAGGGAGAAAGTGGGAGCACTTCTCAGCCTTCTGGCCAGATTACCTCTGGGGTGCGGCTTCATAGGGCAAGAGCCAGGACAGAGGCAGGCAGAGGAGAAGCAGGAACGGCTGACGGACAGCACTGCTGCAGCAGCCTCTGATGGAGGGACGAGCATGTCTGGCAACATCAGGGTCTCAGGTGAGTCGTCTTGTGCAGAGAGTAGCACCTGTGCCAGGTGTGTGCACACCCCATGGGCGAGTGCAGAGGTGGGCCGAGATCAGTAGGTGAGGACAGCGGCCAGGTGTTGGCACCCGTCCTCCTCCCAGTGATTCACTCACCAACATCTAACCAGCTCGGAGGCTCAGGAGCTCCCTGCTGCACCTGCTACCTGTTCCTCAGGACCAACCTGAGGCTTGCCGTGCCACCACAGAGCGCCATTCAACGGGACGGAGGGAGCGGGCATTCGGGCCACTTGAGGCGGGCAGGGGAGGCTCCTGACCACCCCTGCATTCGTGCCCATGTCCTGGACCAGGCATGTGCAGAGACGGGCAGCAGGCCTGCTAGGCTGGAGCAACAGTTGGAAACCAACCCTGGAAACCAACCAACTGAGCAAGGCGGAGGGGCGGCCGGATGGCAGGCAGGGGAGGCCGCGACAGCACTCCGTGCGAGGGCTCGTGACGGGAGGCTTTCCCAGGCACGTGCAGGCGAACGTCGTTTTCTGCCCCAGGTTGAAGCTGCCTCTTGCTCTTGCTCTGCT